>JARWLC010000012.1:84673723-85175157 GCA_033318265.1 Phyllotis vaccarum
TAGAGGCAGACCTCCATTCTTCCAGGTAAGTAACTGATGCAGAGAGGCTGTGGCACTTCCCAAACCACACTATGGCCTCTAAACCAAAGCCACTCTTTTCTCTTTCCTATGTCCAAGCTTTCAGGGGCATCAGATAGAGCATCACTGAATTCTCCATATGCAACAATAACCCAGCATTTCAGCCCATCAATAACCCTGGGATCTCTGTTTCTCTCAAGGAACTGCCCAGTTTAGGCCCTCTCCCTTAAGGAAACAAAGGAAAATGACTGTAAGAAATCCATAAGTGACAGAAAGCTACCTCTGTAGCTAATAAAGGCTAAGTTGGTGGGTGTGGCTGAGTCCAGAGTCAGGACCTCCCTAATGCTGTGACAGAAACATGGCCTGGCAGACCTCTGCATTATGATAATGATGGCCAAGGGCTACCCCTGCCATGGCCAATATCACAGATAGGCAGAAGGCACCTTGGGTTCTGACATTATCAAAAAGGAACCAACAGGACCTTCAATGAGCATGTCAGTACGCTTCAGATCACTAACCAGAGAGTCTGCCCTCCCTCCTTGGAGAAGAGAAGGGATGGGTTAGATGCTAGGCAGTAACCAAGAGCTCTCTCCACACAACCCAGGTGGCTGAGAGATAATTAGGGGCTGCATGACTGCACCACTTCTTCCTTACAAAGCCTGCCTCACCCTAGAGTCCAGCTGACCCTCAGGGTTCTCACAATAGAAGAGTAGATCAGCCTCTACACTGTCCCATCAGAACACTGGAAAATCCATTTCCACTGTCTCTGGGTTGAGAAGTTGCAAGAGTGGGAAAGACAGTCTCATTCAATTTCCGGGGCTTTGAGCATCTAGAACTTTCTTGGCCCACTAGTGAATTGGACATCATGACCTATGAGGATTGACCTGGAGAGCCTGGTGTGCAGGATGGGGAGCATGTCCTATAGGAACCTAGGAACCTGACAGTGTGAGCGGTCCCTTCTTGCTTCCATGATGACTATAGGGAGCTTATAGAAAGGAGAGGCAGCTCACTGTGATACAATTATGAGAGTTAAAAGAGACGATGTCAATGTTGAGATGACAAAAGGGTTCAAGAGAACTGCGTGGTGGCAAACAGCCATGTCACCATTAAGTGTAACTCAGATACAGAAAAGAGAGGGAGCTCTCTCTTTAAAAGACTTTCCTTTTAAAGTATCTCTCATATACTTCTTCAACGTACCCATAGGTAAGAAAGAGGCCTTATGAATAGTAGCACAGGGGTTACTCACAACCCACTGCCAATCTTAACTGAGCCTGTAATCTGCATGCATTTAAAAGCCATCTGTCTTGGAAAGAGAGGCAAAGAATTGTGGAAATAAAGTTGCAAAGTATCCTTATAAACTAAACAGCGGTTTTTCGTTCTAGCTGAGCCTCCTTGCTTTCTTCCTGGCACCACTCCGGAATCTTCAGAAAAGAGAGGGCATGGCATTGAATCTGGAGTTTGAAGATGAAGCTTCCCACATCCCTCCTATGTGTACTGGTGTGTGTGGCATATACATGTATTTACGGGGGAGTTCTCTGGTGTTTGCACATGTGAGAGCCATAATTGACATGAATATCATCTTTCTCTGTCACACTCTACCTTATTTCTTGAAACAGGGTCTCTCACTAAACCCAGGGCTCACCGTTCCTGCCTGACTGGCTGGCCAGCAAGCCCCTGGAATTGCCCTGTCTCTGCCACCTTGGCAATAAAGCTAGAGACACCCACCATGATATCTGGCTTTTGTGTGGGTGCTGAAGAGCTGAGCTCAGATTCTTATGCTTATGCAGCAAGTTCCTTTACCCCTGATTTGCATGACTCTTTGTGGAGTGAGCTGAATGGATTAGCAGATACTGAACCCCTGTTCCTAGGAGAAATGAAGAGTTAGATTCCACAAGGCTCTGGCTATAACATTTCCAGTGATCAATACGTAACCATGTTTTATTGTGTTTCTGCTTAAAGACGCCTTATTTTATACACACCATTAACACCGAGCCCCAAGCCAGCAACACTATCATTCATGACCAAACCAAACTTCTCCAACCCACATATTTTCTCCATGAGGTAGAAATGTTCTTTATCACTGTGCTTAGGCTCATTTTAAATGGCAAAATCACCAAGCAAAAGCACACACAGCAAGCTGGCACTGAATAGATCACAAAAATTACAGGCTGCTTTCTGTTTTTCAGTATGAGAGGAGAAATAAGAAGACAGGGGTCACCTTGCTCAAGTGTACCAGGCAACTCAAATTTTCTGCTACTCTGTCTGTGTCTACAGTAGACTACAAATGTAAGATGCATGGTTTGGAGGTCATATAGTTGGGCAAATTGCAAATACAGATAGAATTCAGTAACAATAATTAACAGTACACGAAGATTATGGAGTACATGGAGTACTATGCAGCCATAAAAAGGAATGAAGCTCAGATACATGTGATAGCCTGGAATAAGCTCCAAGGCATTGTGGTGTTTCAGTCAGCTAAGATCGGAAGCCGACACAATGATGTCACTAGTAGGCCATTCTTAGAAAAAGCAAGGAGATGGCAAAGGAATAGTACAGGGAGTTCTGAGAGGTGACAAAAATTGTAACGTATCCTTCTTGTAGTGGTGACAACCCAAGTACACACATATGTTATCATGCATAAAGCTTTACCTCAAGAGAAAAGAGTTCATTTCATTTTGGGCTGGTTTAATAAGTGAATGCAGACTGCATGCTTACCATGAAAATAAGTAGGCGATGGTACAACACTCCTACCTCTGATTGGGTCTGTTGCATGCAATGGGGTCCATGGTGGCAGTGACTCTGGTCATCTGTGCCCTTTGTATCTTCCTAGCAGCCTTGTCACAGGAAGGACAGCCACTAGCTGTGTTTGGGTCATGGCCTCATATCATATGCAAGTGGCTAAGACAGCTCACTGTTCCCAAATAAGGACGACCAGCCCAGTCCTGGGGTGTCCCCATCACTCTCAATTCATTTATTCTTCTGTGATAGGACCCCTCTCCTGCAGGGGCCCAGGGCATTGGTTTTATATCCACATGCAGAGATCCCCACTTAGAAGTTAGTGTTGCCCCTAGCAACCAGCTCTCTCCATGCTGCTCTGAATGCAGGCTGCCCGAGGAAGACTGTTCCTCAGAACTGATTGCTGAAAGACCTCCTATCACAATGTGAACAAAACATTTTTAAACAGAAAATTTAACAAGACTTTAAAACAAAGATCCAGAGTATTTTTATCACATCCTGACGACGTGTTTGCTGAGTGACTGGAGGGGCATCCTCTGTACTTTGCAAAAGAAGAAAGACAAAGAGAGGGGTAGATCACGAAGCCCTACCTGTTCTGAGACCTGAAAGATGAAACGGAGGATGACATGATACCCCTGGAAAGCCCCCTCATACAGCTTGAAGCCCATAGTGGGTGCTGTGAAAGGGCCCAAGGACAAAGGCCTCAAATAAAAGAGCTGTTTGTGGTAATCATTTATTCACACCATCAGCGTGGGAGGGTCTGCACCCAGGACCACAAACAACATAGAAGAGAGTAAGATGTGACCCAAGCCTTCAAGTCTAGGGTACAGAAGAATACATAAATAATTGAATTAAACTGGAACATCTGAGCAGCTAAATTATACCTGTTGTTGTTTCTGAACACTCTGCACCTCCTTTTCAGGGCACCATTTCCAATTCTCAAGCATCACTGCACTGGCAGTCGGGAAAATAGGTGCTAACATGAAATGTGAGGAGAATTCTGTGGGAGGGTGAATAAATGCAAGGGCATTTGTCAACACCCCTTGGCTGCCAAGTCCCAACTCATAGGAACATAAAAAAAAAAAAATGGCAAAAGCATTGGCTTTCACAATTAGGAAGAATGTGAGACCCAAATTGACAACATGGCGCCTTGTCTTCATTGTTGTCATGAACAAAGTCTTAGATCTGGTGCTAAGTATGGTGGCCACGTTTAATCCCTTCCTAGTCCTAGGACTCAGCTACCCATGCCAATACAGAAACAAACAAAAAAAAAAATTTCTAATGGGGAACAGAAAATGAGTTTCACCTTTTCAGGAATCCATCCAATTGAATAAATGTTCAGCACAAAGGACAGAGGAGAAGCACTAGTAGACTGCGGCCATCAGAGAACCCTGTCCCCACGAATCTCCGAATAAGGACAGCTTGGACCCCTAGCAAAGTTCAACTCTGGGCATCACCAGACTTTGGAACTGAATAGGACTGAGGTCCAACAGAAGCCGATCTGTTCATGGTAAACCAGATTAAGGCTACTGAGATGTTTCCAGGACAAAGAAAAAAAATCTCAGGACACAGAAATGCACCTGGTTTGAATCTTAGCTTAGCCTCTTCACAGTAGTGAGCTTTTTTAAGTTGACAGCCCCTCATCCACTAAATGGGGATAATGAGACTTTCCTCATAAGTGGTAGGGAAACATTGGAGAGCTGATCTCAAACACAATTGTGTTATTTAATTCCATATCATGTTCATTTCAGTATCCTCTCTTCTAATTCTTGGGCATTGGATTATCCATCTACCCATTATCCACCCCATATTTATTCATCGCCTGCTATAGGAAATGTGCAACATGTTGGAAATACTGATATTAATAAGATAGACCTCTTGGCCCTCTCAGGAGTATCCAACCTTTTGACATTGCAATATGACAATTTATCTATAAATGTGGTGGACCACATTCATAGCTATTCTAGGATGTGCCTGCCTAGCAACTGAGAAATTAAGAGTAATAAAACAATTTTGAAACACAACGGATGTGGAAGTATATAACAAGTACAAAGAATCCCCCAAAGCCATAAGACTTGGGGGGGGGGTGTTGTTTTTATATCTAGTTTCCCTTATCCACCATTTTGCTTTACATCATCTCATGGTTACCCATAGTCAATGTGGTCCCAAATTATTAAATAAAAAATTCTAAAAATAAATGTTTCAAGTTCTGTACTGTTCCTTATAGCGTTATGAAATGTGAAGCTGTCATGACTGAGATCACAGTGAGGATGTGAATCACTTACTGCTCAATTCACATGCCCAACCTGTACATGCTACCCCTCCCACAGCTATTCGGTAGCCTCACTTATCAGCTCTACTTATCATACATCATACAAGAAGAAGAATTAGGATCCTTGAGATCTACAGTATGAACTAACCTCCCCTCAGGTAAAGTAAGGAGGGAAAAGGAAGTTGTACTAGTTTGGCTATTACACCTTAACCTACAAAAGAAAGGAGCATTGTGTGTGAAGGATACTTGGTGAACATGGAAAAGCCTATGTTTGGCTATGTGGACAGAGCAGAAGCATAATGCACAGAAGATTTTGTCTCTATATGTTCATTATAACACCAATGGGGTCTTGAGGTGTGTCTTTTGCTGATAAGGAAGGGCCACTGCCTCTCACTAAATTCTCATACCAACTGCACAAAGTGGGTTCTCATTCTCCTACTAAAAACTGATATGATGTATCAGCAGCATGGCTCAAATGCCCATAGTTGGTGAGAGATAGAAATAAAATTTACTGCCTATGTTGTTAGAGTCTCATGGAACATAAAGAGTTTTTTTGATGGGGGATGCATGGGAGATTGTTCTGGGTGTTATTTTCAAGTGTTCACATTGACCAATAAAGAAGTTGCAACCATGGGTTGAGAGCACAGAAAAAGGAGAAAAGTACTATACTAATTAGCATTTCTCATTAGCTATGACAAAACAGAAGATCAACTCAAGAAAGCAAAGATTTACTTTAGCTCACGGTTTAAGAAGGGATTCGGTCCATCCTGGTGGGGGAAGTGGAAGCATGAGGTAGCCGGTCATACATCATCACTTTGGAAGAACAGAGAAAGGCATCCTGGTGCCGGACATGTTTTCTCCCCTCTGTTCAATCCAGGATTCTAGCCCATGGGATCAGATCACCTGGGTCTTTTCTCCTCAGGCAAACCTCTCCAGAAACGCCCTCAGAGACATCCAGAGGTGTGTCTCCCAGGTGATTCAAAATCCCATCCAATCAACAATGGAGATGAACCGTCACAGGAATGAAGCCAGTAACACAGACTGCAGAAGCACAAGCATGGTAAAGAAGCCAGGACATGAGTTCAGACTGTTTGCCACTCATGCAGAACTGACCAGCAGAGTGTGGAGTGCTGAGTCTCAGTTGGACTCTGAATTCTTGTTTCTGGTCTTGCCAGAGGTTGTGCAGAATGCTGCGTTTTTGACAAACACTTAGAAATCTGGCCTAATACCCAAGGTATGTACTGAATCTTGAGTCAGGAATGTCTCGTGCTTCGCCTTCTTTGAAGCCTTAGGGTCTCTTTGGTTCCACTTTCTCGGTCTCCACACTGCGTTTACTTGAGACAAATACCACATATGACTTGCCTGGGCATGACACAACCCATGAATGACATGAAGCTAAGTCTTAAAGATGTCACTTCTGCTGGCCATTGGTCATGGGACCTGTCTAGTCATGGCTTACACTTTCTTTTTCTTTCCATCTCTCCATTGTGAAAATACTAGCCAACCTCCAAGTCTCTTCACTTAGAGAAGTGAGGTGAATGTTTGCCTCTCTAACAGGTTGGATGGCCAAGGAAGGGATGTGAAGTATATCACAAAGCTTTCAGAAAGATGCCTGCTCCACCCAGAGGCATAATGCTATCTGTTGATTGCACCACCAAGGCATGATGCCACTTCACATTCCTAGAATTAAAGTCATCTTCTGCCATGGAAAAGACATCCTTCACTTGGACTAGGGGTGAGGGTTGGTGTCTTAAAATAAAACCTCACTTTGTAACCAATGATGTATCTAAGTTGGAATCTCATCTCTATCACTTCTTACGTGTCTAATCTGGGGCAGCCCCTTAACTTCCCTGGACCTCGGTTTTCTCATCCACCAATACTGGTGACCATGGTAACAATATCGCTTATGCTGAAGGATGAGTTGGACTCACAGATTTTCTCTATGCAAATATGTTTCGCCATCTGTAATGGTGAGTAAACGCTTTGTCACTGTTGTTGATAAGCCAGGAGCGGGGTAGTGAGTGTCCTAGCAACCCCCATGAGACATTTCCAGAAATGCTCTGGGACAGAGCAGAAAAGCTTTGTGAAAGAAAAGTCATAAATGGTCCCCTAATCAGGAACAGCAGAAAATATTGACCTTTGGGATTAAGAGTCCCCCCCCCCAAAAAAAAAACTCTGCAAAATAGTTGAAGAAAGAAGAGAAGGGAACAAATGGATGCTTTCCCAGCTGGGCAGAAGGGACGCTGATTGAGTACAATCAATCCCACCAGCCTGCTAACGAGACCCAATCAGGCGGGGCGATTAGAGATATTCTTCAAGGAAAGAAGCCTGACAGCTGCGGGGAAACTTTTCAAATTTCTGAGGGGAGAAAACGAAGAGATAAGAGTGCTGAGGCGGAAAGATACAAAGATGATGGGAGGGGGGCACAATCATCAAAGCAGGTGTTCCCACCCAACCCTTCCGTGAAGTCAAAAGGGACATGGTGGGGGTTCCTGCTGCTTTCTCCGCTTTGTCAGATATCCATGTTCATAATTGCTCACTGTCATCCCCCCCAACTCCGACCCTGGCTGGATCAGGGTAGCAGGACTCTCCTGCATCCCACCTGAGACAGGCAGCGCCCCAGCTCGCAACTGCCAAGCCCATTACAAGCTACAAAGCCTCCTCATACACTAGATCTTTTGGCCTCACAGAACTCTGTGGAGGCAGGGATTTTCAATATCTCCCACGTTTAAAAGGTGAGTTTAATATAGCCCACAATACAAATTTACTGGGCATCAATTTTGCACTTAGTATTTATGGTAGTGTTGAATTATATAGTGTCTGCTCTTTGGGAGTTCCTCATCCGGTGCGTAAGGCATAGTTCAGTGCAGCGGTGTGTGGCGGCTCTTCCTTTCAGTGGTATGACAGCCAATGCGGGTAGGAGGAATTATTCATTTTAAAAAGTCATTTTGCAAAATATCAAAACGTCATTGATTCATGCACAGATCAATCAATAGACACTAAAGCCACTGAGTATAAATTGGTTGAGGACTACAGTGTTTACGATCACAACATACAGAAGTCAAACTCTCTCCCCACAGACGACCAATTCATCACCTAGAAGAAAATGGTGAACTTGTAAGAAAGTTTGGAAGACAATGCATAGCCAGTGATCGAAGCAAAGGAGGTCAGGCGTGGGGTGAATTGATTTCCACATGCTTCTCAACGGGACAGACACAAGCACATAGCACAATTCATGTAGCTCTCCCACAGAAATTACCTGTGAGGAAACTCACGCAACATCACACTGAGAGGCACACAATGACCAGCCTGGGAAGCCATCAATGTTGCGGAAGACAAAAGCTGAGAAATAATCCCATGTAAAGAGTCTGGAGAGATGCCATGGCTGAAGGCAACATATGCTACCTCATCAAGCCCTACATCAGGAAAAGAATGTTTCCACCAATATCAGTTACCTTTCTATTAAAACATAAAACACCTTGACCAGATAAAGCAACCTCAGAAGAGTGATTTTTTTTTTTTCTGGATCCAAGTTCAGATGTACAGTTCATCATGGGGGGGAGTTAAGACCATAGAAGCAGCTGCTCACATTGCATGAACCAAGTACACAGAATGATAAACACTTGCAGCGTGCTCAACTCACTTCCTCCACT
The DNA here is from genome assembly GCA_033318265.1 of Phyllotis vaccarum. Lineage (NCBI taxonomy): Eukaryota > Metazoa > Chordata > Mammalia > Rodentia > Cricetidae > Phyllotis > Phyllotis vaccarum. Next base: position 84,682,403 of record JARWLC010000012.1, read on the forward strand.
TCACACAGCCCATGAGTTCCTGTCCAGGGAATGGTCCTGCCCCCAGTGACCCACTTCCTCCAGTGAAGTTCCACTTTCTAAGAGTTCCACAACATAGTGCCAGCATCTGGGGACCAAGAGTTCAAACACAAGAGACTATGGGGTACATTGCACATTTAAACCACAATACCACAAGGCATGTAGGAGACAATTTGGCAGACTTTAAGTATGTACTACATAATAGAATGTGTTACAGAATGCAGCCAATGCTACACCTACACCTACAGATTGATGTATGAAAGACTATTTATACTTAACTTTTGATTCTTTCCTCCTTTAATTCAGTAACTGTCATATTTCCCATGTTGACCAATATCACCGCCACCTATCTAATGCTCAGTCAAAATACCTAACAGGTACGGTTGATTCTTTTTTCTGTTATCCCAAGAGCCTGCCACCAATTCCTTAATTACTTTATCTTCAAATTACATTTCACATCGATGCACTTCTTTGCATCTCAAGGGCACTGTTCTGGTCCAAGTCACTATAATCTTACAATAAGACCACAACAATAATTTCTTCCGTTTCTCCCACAAGTTACCGTTAACATCCAGAATAAAGAAACTACATCTCAATACAGTGATTACTTGTCCTAAAACTCCCCAAAGCTCTCTTTAACCTTAGAATGAAATCCTGGAAGCATCTACCTTCTCTGAAGGGAAGTTTCATGTCCAATATCCTTAAGACTAAATTCTGAAATTCAAATCCGGAGTAACAGCATGCAAGTGGCTAAAACACAGTACAAAATGTATTCTCAAATTTTAGGGTACCTTCTGATAAAATTAGGGAATCAGACAGGAAAACACGTGATGCTGAGAACAGAAATAACAGCATTACAGGCAGAACATAATCAACCTGGGAACTTTATGCCTAAAAAGTTTGTAGTCTTCTTAGTACACTTGCAGAATATATAGGAGCCCTACTAAGCTTGACTAAATTCTCCCAAATGCTTAGAGGTCCTACTATGGGTTTCTCTAAGATAGCACTGCCAACTAGCCTATGTAGTCATTCCTATCAACCCTACTTCTAAATCTATAGCCTAGACTCAAGTCTCAACCTATCTTAAAGGGCAAAGAGCCAAATATGAGTTGTGGGATGGCCATTACACATTTTTAAAGCTATAGTAATTTCCCAACATACACAATAGGAATCTAGGGAATATTTGCAGAAACAGCTATTATAATCATGGGGCCAGGGTAGAGGGATTATAAGGGTGGGGCAGTGTTGCACAAATCCTAATTGATCTTATAATAAAAACCCAAATGGGGGTAAATGCTGAAAAATCAGACCAAGCCACAGCCACTTCCTACCATGCCAACTGCTTAGCTGAAAAGGGTAGATGCTGTCTACATGAATCTTCAGACTGAATGCTCTGAGATCCAGCCCCTTCCCATCTTATATCCCCCCATCCACCCACCCAGCCCAGCCATAGCCCTTCCTGTCTCCACCTTCCTAGTTCTGGAATTAAAAGCGTGTGACTCCCAAGTGCTGAGATTAAAGATGTGACCCATCACCACCTGGATCTGTTTCTCTTTTAAACTAGATTAACCACATGTAGCCCAGGGTGGCCTTGAACTCACAGAGATCCATCTGACTCTGCCTTTGCTTGAATTAAAGGTATGTGCCACCACTGCCTTGCCTCTATGGCTAACTCTTTGGGTGGCTCTGCCCTCTGATCTTCAGACAACCTTTATTTGCTAGAGCATATCAACAAATATAAAATATCAACAAGGGCAGGCTAAATTTACTGACATGGTTTTACCAAGAAGAAAGCCTAGATCAAGTTTAGCTTAAAGAGCTAGGAAGGATTTTAATTGTTGCTTTACTGGGTAGGTGGTTATGTGAGTCAATGAGTTATTTTGGTTGGTTAGTTGTTTGGTTGAAATGTGGATCCAAATATGGCCTATCACAGTTGAAGGTAAGATGTCAAAATCGCCTTAGCATATTTTAGAGGAAGATATCTGAACACATGGAAAATTTTGAATATTGAGGATATTTATCATGTACCACCTATTTACCTACCCCAAAAAGATATATAATATATAATTCTCTCTACATACAATATATGTTTATAAACCATGAGAAATGAGTGTATGAGGGAAGTGACAGCTCTTTAAAGAGTTTATTAATGTAGGTCAGAAATTACATTAGACCTTGAGTACCCATTGCACTTAGGGATGGATCTCACTTCAGTAGTATCAATGGCCCATGTGGTATCACTTAATTACCAAAGACCAGCTGGGAATGGTTACTGCAGTAGGCAAGAAAGGTTGACTTCAGAGATCCATGGGCATCTAGAAAAGAAACAGATCGGTAGTCTACTAAACCGTCACATGACCCATATGGACAGAAGAGTTTTAAGATTAGGGAGAAAATATCTCATTTTTATCACACAGATAGTCACAGGGCCTTAATTATTTTCTTTTGGGGGTGGGGGCTTGGGGAGCCAATTTATAGACTTAGAACTCTGAAGAAGAGTGAAGAACCAAAATACCTTTAAGGAAAGATCCTGTCACAGTTGCCCCAAAATGCACACAATTAATCTTCCTCAGAGCATTTCCCACAAGGATATACAACCTTATTCTTCTTCTTCTTTTTTTTTTAAACCAAGGTAGGTGTGCACTGAGAAGAGAGAAAGAATCACAGTGTTTAGGGATTTGTGAGTATTGGTTCTGAACAGACACTTATTTTCCGTGAACCAAAAATGTCACTATAGTTAACCAATCAAGGCAAGATCTTAGGGAAGCCAGATAACTGATCAAATCTGAGAGCCAGCACCAGACCATCTCTCTGTGTGAATCCAGTCAACTCCCGGGGCCGGTCTTATAGTTACTTTCCCAGTCCTGAGATTTGTAATCGAAACAGACACACCCAGGAGCTGCCCACAATCATTCCCTGTCTTGTAGACGGAAGAATAGTATGGTGGGAAGGGTGGAAGCCACTAGAACTGTATCTCCCATTAGAAGTAGTAATTCAAGAGTTATCAGGAAGTCCAGAACTAATGCTCAAGGGAGAAGAGAGAGCAATGTCTCCTATCCATAGCAAGGGTCATGTTAACACCCTTTTACAAAACAGAGCAACAGAAAAGGCTACCAACTCATGAAACCAACATTTTACTGAGCACAAGAGCCCTCCAAAATGAAAATCTAAAGGTCTTGAGAAAATGGGGTATGTTTACACAAAATCTCACAAAACAAGCAATAAACAGGCAACATAATTTGACAATTGATCGAAAATGAGGTGAAGACTAATAACAGGGCAAGGGGTGGACCTTATTTTTTCTCCTGCTGCTCTTATGAAATATTCTGAAGGAAGAAACTTCAGAGCACAAGAATGATTCTGGCCCCCAGGTGAGGCGGTCAAGGCAGCAGGATTGAAGCTGGATCCAGAAGAAGAGGATGATGTTCAGTGTTGCTCAGCGCCCTTCCTTCATTTATACAGTCCAGGATTCCAGGCAGCGAAAGATGCCAGCCACAGGGGCAAGTCCTCCCATCTCAATTAACTATGTCGAGACAATCCTTCAAAGGCATGCTCAGAGACTCAGATCCCAGGTGATTCTGAGACTCTGTCAATTGACAACACTAACCACGGCCCTAGGTATAAAGCAAAACCCTTCTGAAATGGGTTCCTATGACCTACTTCAAGCGAGATAAGTCAGTTACCCTGTTACTGCCATCCTTCAAGGGACAAATGAGGGAGGGTCAGAGGCAACCCCTGAAGTCTGCTCTTTACTTCTTCCAACATCTCACTACTTAGGTTACCTTGTTCTAAGGCATTAAAGGATGTAGGCATTTCCCACTAGAGTTCTATTTAACGTACCTACTCAGCCCACAGGGGGATTTTAGAGAATGACAGTAGATTATCCTAAGTATCTAAGCTTAGTTTATGGTATCATTTAGACAGCAATTTCATGAAGAGCTGGAGCAAGCAAGGTGCATCAGAAGGCTAAACTCTGGATCAAAGTCTAATAAATGGTGATGTCCTCCTTCTAATCAGAATCCATGTGAAGGGGAATCAGAGTGGTTTCATTAGCTGTTATACTTGGGGCTGTGGCAAAATGTTTTTCAACCAGGTAACTTTAGCTTGGGTGGTCTAGAAGTCTTACATCTGAAGGGAACAATCTTCTATAAGTGAAGAAAACACTGGCTTCATCGCTAACAGTTGCTACAGAATCTCATATCTCTGAATCAACAGACAGAATATGCAAACTTAGTAGCCTGAATGATAGATCTAATTATTTAGTGGAGTCTGGGTTCTTGATAGATGATGAAAATGAGAAAGAGTGCATCTGGAGGACAGGAGGCCTATAAGGCCTCTGTTAGCACATCCTTGCCTTGAGACCCAAGTCAATGGAAAGCTACAACTCAATTCAGAAATGAAAGCTTGAGTTGCCTTGCTAGTGGAGATGCTCATTGAAGGCAAAAGGAATATGGACTGGGTAGAGGAAGGAGGCAGTTGTAGATACCAGCTGTGCCCTAGGACCTTACAAAGATTATAAGTATGTCTTTCTAATATTATAATGAGTATAGGTATATATAGAAACTGTATGTGTGTATGAGAGAGAAATTGTTTTTGTTAGGTGCCCCAGTATTGTTCAAACATTACGGATTATACCTATACAAACTAATATACCTACAATATCACTAGGTGATCTGAAGTTTTGAGGCCACCAGCACATGCACAGTGCTGGCCTAAAGATTATCATTGGTCACATGACTATATTCCAGAAACAAAAGGACATCTAGAAGAACTGAAAAAGCTTCCACCAAAATTGATGATTTTTTTTTAATGGTGTCCGAGTGACAGTCTCTATTATGTTCAATTTGTCAATTGAACTACCTTGGTCTTAGGAAAACCTAGTTGATTATGATATGTGATGATGAACTATTGCAAACTTAATTAGATGGTAGCCCTGATTACAGATGATGAGGCAGATGCAATCTCTATACAATTCAATTATGAACTCACCTTGGAATATAACTACAAACCTGGCCAACAGAGTTTTGATCCCATTAGTAGAAAAGAGATGAGATTTTGTATTTACTTGGTAACGGCACCAATGCACCAACACAGCTTTTTCCAAGAGCCACACTGTACACAAGGACCTTGGCATTCTGTGGGTTATTAAGGTGGTCCACTAGAATGATTGTATTGCTGTGCTGAAGTAGAAATTACCATTAAAAATTTGCTTTTCAAACAGTCTGTAAAGTGTAGGAGTTTTTTCCAGTTTGTTACAAACTGATTCTTAGACTATGTGTCATTTTTCACTTATAACTAAATAAAAGGTTATGGGCAAAATAATGATTTTCCTCATATTAAATACATTTAAAAGCCTTTGATTCCCTTTTGTAAAATTATCTAAACTAGCTTAGACTGATAACAATCCTGTTCACAGATAATAGTGTATATTTAAACCATCCTATGATTTATTTTAATAACATGACACTCACAGTGAAGAAGCCCATCTCCACCTCATAAGGAAATAATCAAGTTTGAGATCAAGGGTTTGTTTTCAAATGTAATCTAAAATACAACATGCAGTATTTTTTCTAGATCATTCTTCAGCTTTTCATTAATCAATCTTAATACACTGGCTTATAAACTTATAAGTAAACTCAGGTTCTTTTTTCATTTTTTTTCAGATTCTTTTTTAATGAAGGAAATAAATTTGGGGCTTACCACACAGAAGTCACAGACAACAAACTAACCTACAAAAGTTAATTCGCACACTCTTCTCCGTGTGAGTTCAAACACACACCATGATGAAAATATCTGGTTAAGTGAGATAAATGTACCGATCATTATTAGCATGGATGTCACAATAATGTCAAATAACTACTAAAGCTTCTAAAGTAAGGGAAACGCACTGGAAAAAAATCTTCCACGAAGATCAGAATTCTGGTACGCAGATGAAGGTTTTAGGATTTCAAGTGCCGGCAACAGACAGAAACATTCTGTCTAAGACATAAGGCGAGTTCTTATAACTCACACTTCCTACCATTATGAGAAAAGCATTTGAGATGGGAATCTCACTTAGTAATTTGGCTTTGACCCATTATCAAATCAAAAGTATATTAGATTTGTGGTCCCTGGGACCAAATACTTGAGAGAAACAATTTAAGAGAGAAAACATTTGTTTCTGGATTCAGAGATTTTAGTGCATCCTGGCAGGGTGGGTGTGGCATCAAAGTATCTATCACAGTAGACAGGAAGTAGGAGCAGGCAGCAACAGAAAGCAAAGGGGAAAATAGACTCTGAGGATTTGCTTCCTGTGACCTTCGTCCTCCAACCTGACCCCACCTGCAGCAATGTTACCTCCTTCCCAAAGTGTATTCAAATCTTGAATCCATCAATGAACTAAAGCAACCATTAGATCATAGTCCATATGCTCTAATGTCCTCTGGAAATGCCCTCACAGACACATCCAGACTGGAACTTCTTTAATCACCTAGGCATTCTCAGACAAATAAAGCAGATGAATCTACTAACCATCACAGAAGGCTTTCGACAGGAACAGGTTCTCAGCACAGGCAGCTGTAAGTGAGACAGCTGATCTGCCACCCAGGCCACATAGAGAGGCAAAGAGGAACCAACGCGCGTAAAGACGTTGTACAGAGGTTGTTTTGGTTCTTTTTTATAAAATTACTAATGGAAGCAACTCGTGGCATGATAGTGGGCCAGAGTTCAGACTGAGTTCATGTGAGATCAGGGAACAATGTACCCAGAGATATCTGTAGTGATCTGGGTATTGCCAGCTTGACCAAGTTATGGGTCACGGAACACGACAGCCATGCATCACACAATAGACATGGCATGGTTTAGGTTTAGCCAGAGCCGATGAGGAATTACTAAAGGGGGGGGGGGGAGCTTCTTTTTTTCTCTACTCACAGCTCTTTTGACACCAAATATGTGACATTTTTTTCTGAACCAAAAACCAGGTATCCCATTCCTTGGATACCAAGTAGTATTCTCTCCTTCAATTCAAGCCCAACACAGTGTGATGACAACATGTGATTCCCTGAGTCAGTGGCTCAGTCCCACAGACTATCACACTCTGGGTGTCAATTATAACTCTCAGAACTTTGAGACACCTGACCCAGTTGGCTAAACATTGGGGATTCACACAACCACCACCTCCAGAAGTTGCATAGTTTATTATAACACCTCACAGAACCAAGGAAACCCACTACTTACTATCATTATATTATTATAGAAGATATAAAATATACAACTGCACAGCTAGATAAAGAATAATACAGGGCAGTTATGTAGACAAGAGTCCACACTCCTCGTCCTCTCCAGGGGCTCTACTCCCAATACCTGATGTATTCACCAGCACGAAAGCACCATGTTTATGAGTTTACCAGACTTTCTTTGTGTAGACACAGCTGTTTGAATCACTGGCCATTAGTGACTGAGCTGAAATCTAACTTATCTCTCCTGGATATCCAACTTCCCTCTCTCTGGGGTCCAGAGGTAAAACTACAATTTCCAACTAAGAAAGTTCGATTCCCCTGATACCATTTCCCCATCCTAAAGCTAGTGGGACACTTAGGTACCATTATCTCATTAACATATAAAGCCCCTTTATCACTCTAGAGATTCCAAGTGCCCTAGAAGCTCTGTTCTAGGAACCAAGAGAAGAGCCCAATGTATTTTTAACATTATGTCACAATTACCTTAGCCATCCATGCAGGACATCTTTATCAGTCATACACACATCTCTTCACTGATACTTTAATTCACATTTATTACTAACAAGCCCATAGTACCTATGGCCAAGGAAGGAAATTGGGCGACCTCAGGATGTTTTGTTAAAAGTACAGTATGTTAATATTAGCCAAAAAAGATTGTCAAGAGTACTTAAGAGTGACTGAAGAGCACATTCCCGGTGTTAAATATCCCTAGTGGACACACTGGGAGCATTTGGGCTTTTTCTTGTACTGGAAATACAGGAAAAGAAGCCTGAACTACACATGCCCATCACTTTTGAGTGGAAACTGGCTTGGCTATTAAGAGCTCAGAAGGAATCCAGTTAAAAGTTGATCAGTAAGGAGGCCTGGTGAAGAAATATGTAAATAGACCTATGACAGTAGGTGGCAAGCATGCAAACCTTTGTATCCCCTCACACCCACTAGAGATGACCCTCTACTGAAGGAATTCTCTATACCAGATGAATTTCCCCAGGGCAATTAGGCACCCAGTCTCCTCTGGTATTGATGCAGTGATCCCATCAAGGAAGCAGCAGTGGTCAATGTGAGGGCAGCTACACGGGAGCCCCAAAAGCACATATTCCTTCTTGCCATCACTGACACAGTTGATTTCACCAGTGACTGCCCTGATGCAGAACGTCTTCTCAAGGGTACTAACCAAACATACTCTCAGGAAGGACAGCAATTTGTCCTCACTGGACTAGACTCTCCACTGTGTAGTGGGACTATGTCTTAATACATTGTAACTATTTGCCCCTCCTACCGGTTTAATAAAAAGCTGATTGGTAAGAAGGCAGACAGGAAGTATGGGCGGGGCTACCAGACTAAGAAGAGTCAGGTAGAGACACCAAGAGAGACACCAGCAGACCTCAGGGAAAGGAGACCAGGATGATGCTTTGAGAAAAGGTACTAAACCACACTGCAAAAAAATAAATAAACAAAAAAGAATCATGGGTTAGTTTAAGAATTAAGAGTTAGCAAGCGATATGACTGAGCCATAGGCCAATCAGCATAAAATTAAGACTTCGTGTGATTATTTGGGGCTAAGTGGCAGTAGATTTGTGAGCAGCTCTGAACCCTTGGGGCTAGACTGGAAAGGCCAGGCCAGAAACTTATTATTACACCACTGATTTGGAGTTTGTCTACCATTTTAGTTTATTCTCAGTTATTGTAACAGAATATCCCAGCGTGGGTAAATTATAAAGTCACAATTCTAAAGGCTGGAATGTCCAAGAGCGTGATGCCAACATTAACCCCTCTACCCTTATATCTCTCCTTATATCTCCTTGCTCATGACCCTCTTGCCCATGAAAGGCTCTATCCATTAACACTGTACAATAATGATTAAATTCTAACACGACTCTGGAGGAGGAACTAGCACCATGGTGACTTCTTTGCCTCCATTGGCATCCACCAGGCTCTGATTTGATGACCAAGAATGAGAACCCATAGCTTCTTGGCCACGACTATTAGATAGATGTGCTAACCAATTACTCTGCCACTCAGAAACAGCAAGGCTCACCAAATAGTAGAGTAACCTGTTAAAGTTCCAACTAAGAAGCTGGCCAAAGGGAAGTACCTCACAGACTGAGATACTGCGTGCTAAAATAAGGATCATTTCTAGTGCATCGGCCATGTGGCTAGAATTTACAGGCCTAGAAATCAAGGAGTAGAGGTTGGAACAATCACCCCCATCATTTTCTGGGACACACATGTGAGGTTTGTTCTCTTTAAATCCACAACATTTCAGCAAGACAGGGGCAAAACCTGATCCAGAAGCAAGACTCTTAGGCCCAGGAACTAAGCAAGCATTTCACTGAACTGAAAGCTGTTAAGCACCACGCTGTAAAGCACCACCTATCTGGATACCATGGGTTCCATGTGACATTGGCCTAACAGCGATAAAGAAAAGTGACAGGTTACTGACAGTCAAAACCTATCCCTATTTCTATGAGAAATTGGGGTTGTTGTTATCTGATAAAGATGGGGTAAGCAAACACCCACCTTCCCAACTTGAACTTGGCTTTTCCAACACTCGCAGTCTCAGAGGTTGCACTTGGGGATGGACTGTACTTGTCATTGCAGTGACCTTTCATTGAACATGGTCACATGCCAATGGTGACACGGGGATATATTTATGGCCCATTTGAATCTCACCCAAGAACTTCCAGTGCAAATGAGACTCTGATAAGCAGCGGGAGAGTCAACTCTTTTCTTGACCACTCCAGCATCAGTACAAAGAGGCCATGGTGGCATGATGGCGGTTATTCATGGGACCAAACTACCTCTCACCAGATACCTAACCAGCTAGAAGCAGATGTCAGCATTACTATTTCCAAGGGTACCACTCAGTCATCTGGTGACAATTTGATTACACTGGATTCCTTCCATCAAAGAGCAAAGAGAATTGCCCTCACTGAGATAGATGCATATTCTAGGTTATGGATTCACTGGCCTTGCATGTAATGCTTCTGCTAGCACTGTGGGCTCAGAAGCATCTTACTCACCATCATGGTATTCTTCACAACATTGCTTCTAATCAAGGAATTCATTTCTCAGCAAAAGAAGTGTGGCCATGGGCTCAGGCCTATGGAATTCCTCTTATTATACCCCTCATCACCCAGGAACAACTGGTCTAAAAGAATGGAGGAATGAGAATCTCATGCCTCAGTTATGGTTCCAGTTGGGAGACAGTGCTCTGAAGTGATGGGCTCTGTCATGCAGAATAGAGTATATGCTCTGAATCAAGGGCCAAGACACAGTGTTATTTCTCTCGCAGCCAGAACCAATAGATCTCAGAGTCAAAGGATAGCTGTACAAGTGCCTATTCTCATCATTACCCCAGTAATTCACTCCATTCATAAAATTAGAAATTTAAGCTCTGCTCCTCCGGAGGTCTTGGACCCCGAGGAAGAAAAGCTTTCACCAGAAAAAAACAAAAAACAAAGCACAAAACAAAACAACAACAACAAAAACCAGAATCAAAACCAACACAAAATCATGGTGTCATTGAATTAGGAACTAAGATTCCTCTCTGGCTTATTAGGTTCCTTGTGCCATTGAATGAACAGATAAGAAAGGGGGATTAGGAATAGGTAGGCATGGCAGCACACATCTGTGATCCTAGTACTCCAGAGGCTGAGCCGAGAGGATTGTGAGTTCAAGGCTAGCCTGGCCTATATAGTGAGATCGTATCCCAAAAGATCTCTCTTACACACATGTACACACAAAGGAAAAGAAAAGGGTATTCCTCCATTAGTTCAGGGTGACTGGACCAAAGAATAACTATGTTCCCGAAAACATTCTGGAGAGCTCAGGGCATTTGCTGTGGGCATTCCACACTATTTTGACAACTAATAAGAGCAAAACCTAATGGAAATTGCAGCAACCAAAAATATACCAGAATTCTAAGATCCAAATCTCTTAGGAATGGAAACTTGAAGCACTTTGTCAGAAAAATAAGTATTGGGGGAAGGAGGGTTATGCATGTGCACACACATGCATGCACACACACATGCACGTAAGCATGCACGCACATACATGCATGCACCCACATGCACACTTTATGACCAGTTATACCAACAAGGCTGGCATCAGCCATTAATACTTTCTTCTTTCTGTGTGTGGATTATTTTACTGTGTGTCCCTTTCCCTTACTACATTATAATATGTTGGAAATTACCTTCACTTTTACTCTTTTAAGAATAAAATATTCTAACAGAGGAAGTGTGCTACCTTGCAGAAGTGTTAACATGGCCTAGTAATAGCATGGTTGCCATCCAGAGATGGGCACGGTGAGAGCTGAAACTTTGTGTCTCTTTACTTTGAGGAAATGATGAGAATATCTTTCTTAGTGATTTTATCCTGTTAGGGGAAAGGACATATTTTAACATGATCGTGTCAATTCCAATCATGTCAAAAGGAGTGCATGGAAATTGAGTATCTAAAGGGTAATCTGTGGAACTGTTGTCCCTTTGGCTGAAGTACATCCTTCTAAAGTCTGCCTTGCCTATTCTTCCTGTCAGAATAGACTCTGAGTTGAACCTACTAAAAAAGGAGGGGGATGGGGAGCAAGGGAGGGGAGGAGGGAGAGGAGGAAGAGGAGACATGGAAAGCTGGGGAAAGAGGAAGAGGAGGAGAAGGCTTTGCTATTCCTGCTGAATTATCATCTGTTTCCTGTTTCTGTCAGATTAATCCTGGGCTGGAATCATTTCATAGCAGCCATTGGCTGGTGGAATTGGAAGCTTTCCCAACATAGTCCGTGATGCCCCGCAGACAGGTAGACACCCACCTCCACCCCACTCCTGCGCCTCAAAAGGTTTGAGTCTTAACCCCACAGGGCCATTTTGCAAATTCAGAATCACCAGCTTGAGCCAGGCAGGTCTCTCTTGACGGTTTCCAAAAGCTATGTCTATGACACTCTGCTGTTTCCTGTTGTCTGTACCAGAAGAGTGAAGGTTTTGGCTACCTGACAGTCTTTATGTGAACTAGACACATTTAAAATGTCCTATGTGATTGAAATGGATCTTATATTTTGATGAGACCCTAATGAACACAACTCTTAAGAAAAAATTGTACGATGGGCAAAGGTGCAATATGCCCTGAGATGTGTCTTTTGTACAAACAGTTACACATTTCTGAGCCTAGCACACCTGCCTCACACATGATGCTCTGGCATCTTGAAGTGCAGCTCTCTGAACACCTGCCATTTTTGCATCTGTGTTCTATATTCCACTCCTAAGCATCATAGCAAGACCACTTCTTTGAACCAGTGGCGAGCAGTGAAATGGAGGAAGTCAGGCTTTGAATGAAGCACCAAGAATATGACTTTATGCTATTCAGTGGATACACTTGGAAAGATTTTAAACTCAGGAGTCTTGTAGAAATAACACTTCTTTCGGAACTACACTAGAATGTTCTCTCATCCATCAATTTTATTATCCCATTCTAAAATTCTTGCTAAGGAAAAGATGCCCTGAAAGTATAAGGGCATCTCTCTATCCTGTCAGGGCACCTGTAACGGTGAGGTCCTACCTGTTTACACCCAGAGGAGATACTGCCAGTCCTATACTTCTGATACCATCACTGCCGTGGCATCCCTCTGTCCTCATAAAAGGGAAGTCGTTAGCTAAAAAAGTTAAAGATTGAGAAAATGGGGAGTAGAAACTTCTAGAAGCGAAGACTTGAAGAAATTGTCGAGAAGAAGGAAGCTCATGGGAGAAGAAAATGGAGTTGGGCCCAGGGTGCTCTCATTAATAACTGGACAAATTAATTATTTAATGTCTGCTGGACTAGAAAAAAAAAAGAACAAGAATATGGCTCATACCTTCTGCTAACTGAATGCTACACTCTCTTATTCGACAGCAACTTGATTGGCAGCTAGATACAGCGCATCTGATGCGAATGAAGAGAAAGTCCTCTGGGATAAGCTTTCCTCAATTTACTCCACTTTGTTATCAAGTGACTGATGAAACGTGAAGGCTGGTTAAAGGGAGAGTGTGGTGTGGCCTGAGGGTGCAAAAGGAAGACCCCATGAGACCCACTCTTTACCCCCTGAAGTTCTCGTCGACAGAACAGGTGAGCCTGCCCGGGCTAGGTGGGTCCACAGTACTAAAAGAGAATCGGTGTGATCTCGGGGTTCACGCCTTTTACAGTTCAGAAATGAAGATGAGAACACAATGCACAGTGTCAGTGGCCTAAGAGACAAGACAGTAAGGACCAAGGGGGGAGGTGAGAAACTTTTTAGCTATATTAGAAGAGAATGTGAAAAGGCTTTGTGAAAGAATGGAACTGAAAAAGTAGGGAAGAGGAGGAGAGAAAGGGGGGAGGAGAAGGGGGAAGAAGGAGGAGGGGGAGGAGGAGATGAGGAGAAGGAGGAGGAGGGGGAAGAGGGGGGAGGAGGAGGGGGAAGAGGGAAGAAGGAGGAGGGGGAGGAGATGAGGAGAAGGAGGAGGAGGGGGAAGAGGGGGAGGAGAAGGGGGAGGAGGGAAGGAGGAGGGGGATGAGGAGAAGGAGGAGGAGGGGGAAGAAGAGAATTATTGTAGGCACCAAATAACCAAGGGAAGGGATGGGAGAGACCTTGAATAGAATGAGTCAAAAGTTAGTCAGATGGAGGTGACTGATACACTCCTCACCTCCCTATCTCTACCTATGAAGCATGTCCCCAGTCTCATCCCATGCTCTAGCTTTTTCATCTCTTCCTACCTGCATCCCCCCATCTCTGCCCCAGAGGAACCCTCAATCCAAATGGAGGGATTTATGAGCCACAAAACTCTCTCTCCCCCAGATCAATGGCCAAAGATCAATAACTATAATGCAGAAAATGAATCTATATTCATTAGAATTGAATTGAACAAACGATATTATAAAAAGTCCCTTGGAAATCTATGCAAAAGATTTATAGGAAAGTTGTTCTGATGTCACTGTTGTCTGGACAGCCAGGGACAGGGGAGCTAATGCAAAGGGCATTCTAGAAATTCTTTCCTAGAGGAGCCAAGAGAGGACTTCCAGGTTGTTGGTTTTTTTCATCGAATGATCTCACATTTGGAAACCACATGCACAGACACGGGGGAAGCATGTCCCTTCTCCAACCTGCCTCACTTTTTTCTGTTATCCAGGGGATCCTACAAGGGAATTAAACTGATTGCATTCTCAACCCAGGGAAGTCACAGTTGGCAAATTGTAAGAACATCCTGTTGCTATTCTTCATGCCATTTTATTCTTTATTGATGCCAACGGCAAACGCTAAAGGTCCCCGACCAATGGTTATCCAGCATCCTTACAAGATGGGGAGGACTGTGATCTGAAATTAAGTTTGAATACATATTCATGTCTTCACACTTAATCCCCAGTGTAATAGTAATAATATGACTTGGGGCACATAGAAGGAGGTTAGATTATGAGGGCAGAGTATTTATTAATGGTTAGAACCCTTCAGAAAGGACTTGAGAAAGGGTTTGCCCCTTCTGTCCCTCCCACTTCATCTGCCTCTTGAAGCATTTGCCTCAAGCAATGCCTCAACAGTGCCAACTTAGAAGTAAGACTAGACCCACATCAAACATTCAACTTGCTGCCAGTCACCTTGTTCTTGGACTTGTCAGTATGCAAGACTATGAAAAAGATACAGCCACCATCTACCCAGCCTGTGACATTTTGTTACACAGTGTAACAGGCAGAGAGGGAGCCCTCCATAATAGGAAGTGGGAAGGCCATCTTGTCCTTGCCCCCACTATAGAGAATCCCATTTTCATTTTTTTCCTGAAATGCTTTGGTGAACAGTTCACAAATCTCCATGGAAGACTAAATCTCCTTCCAGAGTCTCATACAAATTTTACAAATGATGCTACATGACATAGATCTCACAGCCCCCTCCCCTTTAGGCTTCCCCTCCCTTCCTACCAGTTTCTTGTCACTCTCAGGGTCCCGTTAACTACTCTGAGATTCTTTGCTTTCCCTGGGATGTATGTCTCTTTCTCTGGGAAACTGCCAAGCACTTGGGAGAGGCAGTGTGGGCAGAAATGACCGCAAAGCCAGAGGGAATGTTTAAGGAATCCAACAACCACTCAACAGGAATTTATCGAGCATCCGTCATGTTCCAGGAACCATGCAGGGAGATGGGCTCTGCCTAGGCTAGCCTTTATCACAGCCCTCCCATCAGGCAGCTCTGCAAACTTCTCCTATTTTTATAAGATTTATTCCATCTTATGGGCAAGGAAGGGCCACCCAAGTGTCCTGCACTTCTTTGTTGAGTTAATCAAAAAGAATCTGTGCCCTGTCTGCCCTAACCTCTTGAGATGGGGAGCAGAGTTAAATATAAAATGACAGTGTTGGTGTACAAGGCTCCTGAAAAATCTCTCCTCTATTAAACAACCCCCACTCCTCCATGCACACATGTGCTTATGCTGGCGCACGCACGTACACACACACACACACACACACACACACACACACACACACACACGTTCAGAAAAGACTCACAACTCCCTGCTGCCTCCCGTAAATGCAGGCTTCAAAAAACAATTAAATATTGATATCTTTACATCTCGGTATTTTCTTTTCAAATCCAAACAGCCCCAACAGGAGCCATTGCTGATACTTACTTAACTCCTTAAAACATCCACGAGGGGTTTTATCCTTTTAAAAGGAAGTTGTTACAAGCAGGGAAACTGTAACAGGCTGAGTGGGAATGGGCTACTTCTCCTGAAACAAGCCCAAGGGAGGCTTCCACTCACTTTCTTAGACACTACCCCAGAGGGCCACAGTTCTAGGAACCCAGCCAGCCTTGCAGAAGCAGACCTGGCCTCCCACGTCGCACCCTCTCAACGGCCTGAAAAGACAAAGGCATACTCTCTTGCCAGCTTCCCAAATAAGCACTCCAGCGCCCTGCAATCAGAGGCTTGGCAGAATTATGTAAATTGTCCATGCATAATGATGCCCTTGCTGAATAGATTAACCCAGCAGGGGTACTGGACAGGATCAAGCAGGTGTTTGTTGCTGGGCCCTCACAATGCCCAGCACCAAGAGTAAGAGGGCGGTACAGTTAAGAGTGTTGTGGCCACGCCAAACCCACCATTCTCCCCAGGTACCACACACTCTACCTACCCTTCTTCCACCTTCTGTCCCAAATGTCTACCCATTAAAATCTCCAGGGTCAGCCTGAATGGAAAGACACATAGCCCCTTTTCTAGGAGTTGTTTTTCTTCTAAGGTCATCAAGGGACCCTTCAAATGGATGAACCCGAGCTGCAGCCTCTTCACTCACTTCCGTGTGCTTTCATGTTTCATTCCCTGCCCTGTGGGTGGGCCTCCTGTCCTTGTATTCGCTAGAGGATCCAGACCAGAGCCCTCCACACAATATGCAGTCCCCAAGTGCTTTTTGAATAGAACTGGATTCTAAAATGACAGAGCTGGAACGCATCTTTGAAGCTATTCAAGCAGTCAGCAGACATGTTCTGATTGTGATTCACATGCCGCGGATGGTGTAAACACTGGCGTAGGGATTCCGGCTTCACTCTCATTAAATTCTTTGAAATTTTAAAATTACAGGAAAATTATGTCTTTTTGTGTTCTGTGCATTTATTTTTGTTTTGTCTTTTGGGATTAGTTTGTTTTCAAGACGGGGTCTCTCAACTGTGTAGTCCAGGCTAACCCCAAACCTCTATCCCCCACCTTTGTGTGATCTCACTCAGCCCTGGTGAGCTCTCCTATGGGCAGAGGGTCATAGATTTCACCAACTTTTCAATGTTGTCATACTCTTCCCGAAACCACATACTGTCAGCAATGGCTAGCCCAGTGGAAAATGTAGACATTAAACCCCACAACCAATAGTTACATCATGACAGGAATTGGGGACACAGAGTGGGTCCAAACTGCACAAGACAGAGGTCTAAAATCAAGATCACCTCCTTAGAAAGCAGATGCCATTAGTCTAACAGTCACTAATATAGAAAATGAGGCTTCAAGACGGTAAGCCATTCTTCCAAGGTCACATCTCTCCCTCCAGCTGTCTTGGCATTTGACAGCCTGGCCGGACACCCTTTCATGTTCTCACAGGCACGGGATCCCTGTCACAGTTGTCTGAATGCTGAGCAGCCATGGCAGGGGCTTGTTGGCTAGGCCCCTCTGAACCCAGTGCGCACATCTCTGCATGCTTCAGCGGACTTTGTGGAGTCTATTTACCACATCTAAGACCAATTTCCTTCCCTTCGGTTGCTTTGAAGATAATTGAAGGTACTTGCATTGTCTGCCTGGGAATGTAAAAAGCCAGCTAATGCTGCAATCGATGCTTCCTGCTTAATGCTGTGCCCAACCCAGCCCGCTCTGAGCACCAGCTAACACAGCCTCCGATGATGGTTTCGGCAGAACTTCCCGGCCGGCTACTTTGTTAATCAGAAAGAGGTGGGGGTTGCGGGAGCCCTCAGGATAATGGCAGGCAGATTGAGTTGTTAAGCCTGAATGAAATATTTAGTAGCGCCATTTGCAGGATGCTGCTGGTGGGAGCGGTCCTCTCAGCGTTGCCTGGGGATGAGGGGAGGTGCTCTTATTGAGCTCTCCAGGCAGGGCACTGATGAGCGGGCCTGTTAAAGCCTGCAGGGAAGCGGGCTGTGGCTTCAGCCTCAGAGATGGGGGGAAGAGGAAGGAGGAGCATCCTGAAGGATCTCTCAGCAGGCACACACCACCACACAGGGCAGGCTCCTACTGCCTCAGGAGAACAGACCCTGCTAAAGTTCTAGGGGGCATGAGAAAGAGCCTACCACGCTCTGTGTTGCAACTACGCATTTAACGAGGGTCTAAGGCTGGGTATGACAAGAGGTAGGGGTGTGAGAAGAAGTAGAGAAAGAAGTCGTTCTCCTGTTCCTTCCTCCTAAAGTCCCTGGGAACATAGCATCTCAGCCATATGTTTTATACCACACCAGACTGATTTTCTCACTTCTAAAATTGTGGAATTCAACCAGAGAGATCCCCAGCAGGTAAAGGCTCTTGCTGCCAAGCAGCCGACCTGGGTTTGACCCTGGTTCCCATGTGGTAAATAGGGAGAACTGATTCTCAAAAGTTGTCCTCAGACCTTTAAGTGGGGCACCACCACCCCCCCCACACACACACAACATAAATGAATCAATGTGAGATATATAAAATTGTGGAGTCTTTCTGAGATGGAAGTTCAGTCAACATTTATTTAGCTCCTAATCTGCCATGTGTAGGAATTTACCAACCAGGTCTCCTAGTCCATTTCCCATTCAATACCCCAGTATCGGCTTTCTCCACAGCATCCTACCATGACTGGGCAAGCTCAGCCTCTTCTTGGATGAGGAACACATTGTTCCATGGACCTCCCCTCCCCCCTTTGTTTTTATTCTTTCTTCTGTTTCTCTCTCTCTCTCTCTCTCTCTCTCTCTCTCTCTCTCTCTCTCTCTCTCTCTCCATCCTCTCTCCCTGTCTCTTCCTCTCTCCCTCCCCCTATCCCTTTCCCTCCTTCCCAGCTCACTATCTTACAGCTGGGTTGCAACAAGTTAAAGATGTATATATAAATATAATAAATCACTAAAATGAGTCAATGCAGTTCCAGCTAACAAATTAGCAAAAGAAATAAAATGAAATTATACAAACTGCTCAATACAAATAATAGTCGACATCTTTAGCAAGTCTGAGAAGTACTGTAGAAACATATATCATGGCTAGGAATGCAAGGTTGGTTTAAGATTTAAAAAATGATATAACTCACCATACTAAGAGATCAAAAATGGCAACCGTTTATTTAGTCAGGAGATAATTAAAGAGTACTTGACTTAATTCAATGCCCATTCTTTATAAATATTCTGGTGGGAAAATGCAGGGCTCGCTCAAAGCAACCTTCAGTTCATGTAATACTCAAATAGTAATTCAGATACAAATAGCTTCACCAACAAATTCTACCAAGCATTTAAGAAGCAAGGCTGAGTATGTAGCTCAGTGGTTGAGCACCTGGGTACAAGCCAAGGCACCATAACACACAATCCCACATAAACTTCCCGAAGAAGAGAAGAAATGATTCCTCTAAAATTATTTATGGAGCCAATAAAATCTTGGTTTCAGAATCTGATAAGGATGTTTCAATAAAAGAAAAACTCCCAATCAACCTCATCATGCAAAGATCCTAAACAAGCTATTAACAAATAGCATGGCACAATGAACTTGGGCTGACTCCAGGAGCAAGATTTACTATTTGAAAATCTATCAAGATAACCGACTATAATTTGCCAATTAAAAGAATAAGCAAAAAGGGGGAGTTACACGATCACCTCAAGAGATAAAGAAAATTCATCTGATAAAATCCAACAACAATTTATGCTGAAGATCAAAGGGAAAAGAAGCTTAGAAACGAGATGAGCCAATGTTCTCATAAATATCATCGTTACGGTAGAAACTGAGCAGAATCTCTGCTATTGGATACTGTTAATTTAGCTAAGTCAAGAAAACCGGAGCTCAATGCCAAATATGAGTCATGTTCCTGTATACAGTAAACCATGTTTTAAAATGCCATTTTAAAAACACCAACAGAAAACACCTAAGGTAAATATAATACAAGATATTCAAGGACCCCTAGACAAAAATCCTCTATACTCTGAAAATGACTGAGGTGAGCGAAGTGGTATATTTTGGAATTGGAAGATCCACCATTAAAGATAGTCAGTTCTCTCACAATTGATATAAATTTTAATGCCATCTAAGAACAAATACTCAACATTTTTTGAGACAGGGTCTCATTCTGTAGTTGTGGCTGGCCTGCAACTCATTATGTAGACCAGGCTAGTCTCCAACTCACAGAAATCCACCTGTTTCTACCTCCCAGGTAATGGGATTAAAGGCATTAAATCACCATGCCTGGTTAAAAATCTAAGCATATTTTTCATCTTGTAGAAAATGGCAAACTGTAAAATTCACATGACAATACAAAGCATTAAAATATCAAAATAATCCTGTAGAAGGGATGCCATATGTGAAATGATAGCTCATATTGTTTAATCTACCAGATAGTGAGATATGATGCCCTAAAAGTGAAGGTACTTGTGAAATTGGCATAATAGTTGCCAAAGCACAGCTAAATAAATCAGGGAAAACTCTCACATGTGCTGTCACCTGACTTACACAAGCATCTTTGTCCACTGAGCCCATAGTATGTGTTCCTTGAACTGGGCTATATCAACATTTAAGGCATCTTTTTTAAATGATATATTAAAAGTAAAAGGGCTATGTATTTAGTAAGAGAAGCTATTTATAGTACACATATTTGACCAAAAAGAGCTCATGTCCAGAATATATCAAAGATTCCTACACTCAATAAGAAAAGATATAACAAACCCCACAGGACAGAGACTGTTAGCTACCTGATGAAAGATTATACCCATGGCTGGAGAAAACACATGGAGACCACTCAGCTGTATTAATCTTCTGGGAGATGCTAATTGAAGCCACAAGGAATTACTCTCACACACCCACCAGAACAGAAAAAAAAATTAAATTAAATAGTGATAGTCACCAAAGATGTGTAACAAATATAATTTATAGATTGCTGGTACAAGTATAAGCAGGGAAAACTACCCCAGACCTTCCTTAGAAGATATGACATTGACATATATGTAAAAGTAGATGTGTGTCTTCCCCCCAAACATATTCATAGCAGCAGCACACTGGGTATGTGAGGGCAGCTGTCCATCAATAGTAGAATGAAGAAAATGCGATCTATTTATGAATCATGGTAGTCTATAACACAGAAAACTAATGAACTAGTGGTGGATATAACAGCATAGATGGACTATAAGAATATCATGTGGAACAAAAGAAGTCTCTCAGAGAATAGCACACAATATGATTTATCTAAAATGTAGAGGCTGGGCCTATGGATCAGTCAGTAAAGTGCCTGGGACTTAAGCATGAGGACCTGAGTTCATATACTCAGAACCCACGTAAAAAAGCTGGGCATAGCACTGCCTGTCTGTAATCCCAGCACTGAAGGTGGGTGGAAACAGGGGTCCCTGGAGTTCATTGGCCACCCACACTAGCCAAATTGGTGGGCTTGAGGTCTAGGGAAAGACCACGTCTCAAAACAGAGTGAAGAGATCAAGAAAGTCACTCAGTGTTGACTCAGCTCTGACTTCGACATATATAGGTACACACACCAACATGAACACACACACACATGCCCTGTTTTTTGTCCATTTGATGTGACAAGTGGAAATGTGTTGGCTTAGACAATCTGCTAAGCTCTTGAATTATTATTTTAAATACACTATTGCAATATTTTATATCTCTCATGTCTTTCAAAGACCCAAATGACAAAGGCTTGGTCACAGCTTGGCACTATTAAGACTTGGTAGAGCTTTTAGGAGGTAGAGCCCAGAGGAAGGTCCTTATGGTCCTTAGGTCATTTGTGGTATCCTCTTAGGGGATTGTGGGACATCCCCCCTCTCCTTCTCCCCCTCCTTCACTTTCCTAGCCATGAGATAAGCAATTTTACGCCATCCACCCCTCTGAAGTGATATGCCTCACTCCAGAGTGTGAGGCCTACCAATCAAGGACTGGCATTTTCAAAACTGAGTCAAAATAATTTTTTCTCTTGGTCACTAATTAGCTTGGGGACCTGCCATCATGACAAAATGCCTTCTAATGCACACACCAAAAAAATAAATAAATAAGTGAAAAAAATTATGAATACCAACTGTAGCATGATTTTATATATTTGAACTTGTACAGGGAACATATACCAAACATATCACATACAGGCAAATACCGAAGCGTGTGTGGTAATTATCTCTGGCTGCTGATTTATGAGTCACTTTTGCATGCCCCTTTATAGTTTAGGTATCATCTGAATATTTTCAGTGAGAATGTATTACTTTCATAAAAGCTAAAAATAATAAAGCTTTAAATAAAGATTCTTTTTAGATGGTAAAATTCTATTGTGGTTGTGTTTAAGGAAGAAAGGAGTCTGTATCTTTGAGAAATGCATAATTGAGGCATTTTCAGATGAAATAATATGATGTCTAGCAGGGGGTAGGGAGAAGTGGGGAATATAGACTTTTTAAATAGCCATATGTTGGTAATTGTTAAGGCTGAGTGATGGTCCATGGGGATTCATTATGCTCTTTTCTCTACCTACATGTGTTTGAATAATAAAATGTTGAAAAACAAATAAACAGCCTTTCATAAGCAGGGAATTTATTCATAGCAGATATTCCCCATTGCAAGAGCTATGGAGAATTGCTAGAGAACACTTTCTCAACATTTGTCAAGTGGTAGGTGGCTGGACTCAACTGTAACTTGTAAAAGCCTAGTGTAGTGTACATGCCTAAAGTCCCAGCGCTGGCAAGGTGAAAGCAGGAGGCTCTTTGGCCTTGCTTCCAAGCCAGTAGCTGACTCTGTGAGCTCCAGGGTTAGTGAGAGACCCTGTCTCAATAAATAAGATGGAGGGAAACTCAGAAATATACCTCACACCAACTTCTAGTCTCTACACACACATACATACAATATACACAAATACATACATATATACAATATATACATACACACATAGACAGAGACAGACAGATGACAGGCAGAAAGATAAACAGGTCCTCCAATTAAGGCTTAGTCAAGAATTCATCTGATAAAAATAGTTGCCCCAAAAGAAAAAAAAAACAAAAAACAAAAAAACCCTTGGGTCTCCAACATCTCACAAGTGTAGAACACATTAAGACCCAACAGGAAACACATATACTCAGAAGATTAGACAATGCCTGTTCCTTCTCCCAGGAGACAAGGAAGCAATCACTATTATGGAGAATCAAGACATCCCTTCTATGTTTCTTGCCTTTTCAAGCTTAGGAATAAAGTGCCTGGAGAACAAATTGACAGTGAGCTTTACTATTTACAGGGAATCAGTGCTAGCCCTGAGTTCTGGCCAGATGACTGAAGTCCTGGGTGTAGTCAACAGTGGCTCTCAGGTTTTATCTCCAATATCACCTGGTCTTCTGCAGTCCTGACCTTGTCTCAACTTTTATCAGCTCCTAGCCTGCTCCTGGTACAGCCTTGATCTGAGCATGACCACACCTTAAACCGTTTATGAGGCCAAACTGACTTTGAGGCTCTAGGGTACCACAGTCTACTTTATAACCTCCTTGGTTGATAGATCAAATTACCACTCGCTGAATTTTTAACAGCTTCAAGAACAGGTCAAAGACCTTCATTTCTTCTGAGAGGGTCATTAGGTATCAGGAAAGCAGAGAAGAAACCTTCTCCATGGGAAAAGATTATCACGTTTCCTCTCCAGTCACCCAAATTAGGCTACCACCTAAAATCTGTGGCTCAGGGTGAATGTTTTGCTTGCTTGCTTGTTCTTTAATTGACATGTAATTATTGTACATGTTTATAAGGAACAGTGTGGTATTTGGATACATGTATAAAATGTGTAATGATCAAATAAGAGCAATTAGCATACACTACTGTATGCCTCAAAAAAACACATCCTTCCTTTGTGGTGACAACATTCAAAATCTTCTCTTCTGCTCATTAAAATTTTAAATGTATCATAATTGTTAACTCTTCTTACCCTACTGTGCTACAGAACAAGAGAACTTACTCTTAGTTATAATGTCACAACCATCAACCAATCACCTCCTGTCTTCCCGGCTCTACCCTTCCCAGCCTCCATTACTAACCATTACTCCATTCTTGACTTCCACAAGAGCAACCCTTTAGGATTCTACATATAGAGAAAGTGTCTGTCTTTGTCTATGCCTGAGTGTCCTCTTGTTAACTCTTCTTACCCTACTGTGCTACAGAACAAGAGAACTTACTCTTAGTTATAATGTCACAACCATCAACCAATCACCTCCTGTCTTCCCGGCTCTACCCTTCCCAGCCTCCATTACTAACCATTACTCCATTCTTCACTTCCACAAGAGCAACCCTTTAGGATTCTACATATAGAGAAAGTGTCTGTCTTTGTCTATGCCTGAGTGTCCTCTAGTCTAATCCATGTTACCAGTTGAGAAGATTTCCTTCTCTGCATGGAGAAATAATAGTCCACTTGTGCATGTGAAATGTAGCATTTTTCAGTCTTTCATTGATACTTTTATCAATACCTGTTGATGGATACCTAGACATGGTTGACTCATATCTTGGCCAGTGTGAAAGGTGCCACAATAAATATGGGCAAGCATGATCCCTATGATAAGATGAATCAGATGCCTTTGACTATATATTCGGAAGTTCTGTAGCTGGTTATGTTGTAATCATATGCTGAGGTTTTTTAAGAACTTCCTCCTGTATACATACTACCTTACGTTCTCACCATCAATATCTAAGGGTTCCTTTTCCTCCAGCCCTTGGCAACATTTGCTTTTTGTTTTCTATCCTTCTAACTGGGGTAGGATGGAATCTCAGTGTGCCTCTGATTTGCAGCTCCCTGATGATTAAGGATGCAGAATACTTTTTCATATGTGTGTGTATGTAGTGTGTGTGTGTGATGTATAGTCTTGGATGCAGGCTGTAATTCATATAATATTTACTGTGTGTATATGTGTGTATGTGTGTGTGTGTGTGTGTGTGTGTGTTTGTGTGCGTGTGTCACAGAGCACATGAAGAGGTTATGAACACCTAGTGAGAGTCAGTTCTCACCTTCCACCTCCTAGGTTCCAGAAATCTCACTCAGCTCACCAGACCTGGCATCAAGCATCTTCATCTCTACATAGTCGTCTTGCTGGCCCAAATTTCTGGAGTTCTTTCTATCCTAGATACTAATCCTCCTAGAAGATCATTCGACCACTTTTATTTAGATATTTCCGTGGAGTTCTTCAAATCTTCATATTTTCTAGGCAGGACCCTTTTATCAGATGGATAGTACAGACACACTTCTCCGGTTGTGTACATTGCTACTGCAGTCTTTTCTGTGCAGAAATGCTTCCAGCTGATACAATCCTACTTGTTTATATTTGTTCCCCCCCCAAAGTATTATGTTTTCTTGTAATAGTTTCATACTCATTTTAACTTTGTTTTGTCCATGGTAAGAGATATGGATCTCATTTCATATGAATGAATTTCTACACCATCTAGTGATACTTCCACATTTGTTCTTTTTATTCCAGAGTATTGTGGCTACCTAAAGTTGTTTTTATTTCCATATTAATTTTCAACATTCTTTCCTTGGTGTTTTTAATGGAAATTACATAAAATATGTAGCCTCCTCTAAGTAGAACGGACATTTTAATAATAGTAACTTGAGGCTGAGAGGGTAGTTCAGTGAGAGTGTGCTTGCCTACCATAGCTAAGACCTGGGGTCTGATTGCAAGCACTGAAAAATCTTCCTAGTCCACGAACATGTGGGTTGCTTCCTCATTGTGTGTCTGTGTGTGTGTGTGTGTGTGTGTGTGTGTGTGTGTGTGTGTGTGTGTTGGGTGTGTACATGTTTTTCCAATAATATTATAATTTTCACTGTAGATATCTTTCACCTTCTTGTCAAATTTATTCTTAGGTACTTTTGAAACTATTGCAAATGAGATGGCTTTCTTTATTCTCTTTCAGATACTTTTCTACTGGCATATATAAATGCTGCTTCTTATGTTAATTTGTATCTTACCAGTTTACTGAATTTATCCATTCTAACAGATTTGGGTTTCTCAGATACATAAATCATGTCATCCGCAAACAGGGACAATTTGACTTCATCCTTTCCAATTTATATGCCCTTTATTTCTTTTTCTTGCTGAATTATTTTCTGGCTAGCATTCCTGGTACTTTGTCAAGTAAGGGTGGTTTAAAAACATGAAAAAAATTTTTAGTCTTGTTTTGGATAGCAAAGGAAAAGATTTCAGCTTCCCACACATACTATGATTATGTCAACTTTGAACTTTTCGACTACGCCATATGTATGAGACAGGGTACATTTATTCTATATTTTTGAAACTTTCTTTATCATGAAGGGTCGTTAAACTTTATCAAGTACATTTCTACACTTATTAAGGTATTTTCATTCTTAATTCTCTTAATGTTATACATATTTTATCTCTGTCTATAGAACTAAATACCACTTGATTGGAATATATGATTTTTTGCTCTATTCTCAGATTTTTTTTGATATTATTTTATTGGGAATTTTTGGCTCATAATCTTCTTTTGGGAGGTTCTTACCTGGGTTTAGAGTAACGGTAAAGCTGGGTTAAGAATTCTCTCCCTTTCAATATTTTTGAGTAGTTTGAGAAAAACGGTCTTAGTTTATCTTTTAAGTGGTGGAATTCAGCAGTGAAGCCATCCAGGCCTGTATTTTGCTTTGTTGGGAAAAAAATGTATGTGCTGATGTGAGCTCATTACTTACCCGTCTATTCTGGTTTTCAGTTTCTTCATTGTTTATTTGGCCTGGGTATCTACCAAGGAATGTCGCTATTCTAGAATTTTCAGTTAATTGGAGTAGAGCTATATAGGAAGAGTCTTTGTGCTCCGCGTAGCCGGTTAGAGCTTTGTTTTTCTCTCTTCCTTCCGTGAGTCTTTGATCTTTCCTGGTTAATCTTATTAAAGTTTTATCAGTCTTCCTGTCCTTTTAAAAACGATATTATTTGCTGATGCTTTCTTTGTTATTAGTGTTGGTCTTGTTTATCTCTGCTCTGAGTTTATACTTATTTTCCATTTTCACTTGTTTTAAGAAATTTTTAAATGTTCTTTAAAAAAAAAAAAAAAAAAAAGTCATCCTGGATCCCTGGCTGTTCAGGCACACGCCCTTTAATCTCCACCTGTCTGTACAACTTCCAAACTTCATCTAGTTATTGATTCATAGATTGAATCCACTGTATGGAGTGGATTCATACATTTTTTAAAATGTATGGGGACTTGTTGGTGGTTCAACATATAACCTGCCCTTCAGAGTATCCCGTGTGCTAAGGAGAAGTACAGGTACTGGACACTGTGAGATGACATGTTCTGTAAATGCCTGGTGTGCCCATTTGGTCTAGAGGGCAGTACAGTTTGACTCTAAGACGTCTTTGCTAGTTTTCTGTCTGAATTGATTGCCCATTGCTGAAACTAGAGTGTCAGAGTCCCCTGGGATCACCACATTGCAATGTCTTTCTCTCGTAATGTTTGCATCTTGTGCTAGATGCAATATGTATGTATAATTATTATGTCTTCTTCCTAGATTCATCTAACATTGTTTTATTTTAATCTGGGGCAAACCAGAGAATTAGAATTAATTACAAATCAAGTAATTCTCATAACAACACCACCCGCTGAAGCACCCCAACTATAAATGTAAACTACACGTGTAACTTTTAATGTTCTCACAGTTGATCTTAGAAAGAAAACTGAAACTAATGTGTTTTGCTCAAATAAATATACCCAAAGTATATTTCAACATATAATAGACATAAAAACAATAACGAGCTCCTTTTATCCTATATCTTCAAATCCACTGTGTATTTGTACTTGGAGAAGAATTCACCTCTGAAGAACCATATTTGAAGAACTTAATAGCAACATACGGCTACTAGTGCTTGCCTAATTAGACAAAGGCCGCTCTGGATTCAAGGAAGGAACCAACCTCTTGTAGCTGTTTCATTGGGAGAAACAGCCTTGTTGCCGTACGCTGTCCCAACATCCTAACGTGCCACATATACTCAGCCTGGAGAGATGATTGGTGAATTTTCTCCATTCAAGTTCTGAGATCAGATTTGATCCATATAAAGCAATTACTAACAATTGTTACAGAACTGCTTTAGAAAAAAAAAAGTTATCAAAGTGTCCCCAGATCCTGTTTTATTCATTTTGAATGATGACACTTGGCTATCCCAATAAAACTTAATAATGTATGTGTCCGAAGCATCATTGACACGCAGAGGTGTACTAATGTCTCTTCGTGGTCACTAGAAGTCTGTCTGATCCAGCCACATGACCCTTTTTAAGATAATGAGCAGGGACTCCCAGGAAAATCTAACCACTCTCCCACGTGTTAAAATCTGCAGAACTAAGATCCTGCCAAATGAGGAGCTGAGTGAGATGCTGAAAAGATGCATCTGGGAAAACATAAAGCATGGTGCAGATCAATTACAGTTTCCAAGTGACATGCAAGGCGGCGTGACGAAGATGCATGGGCTACAGAGCCACACTGACTCCAGCAATGTCTCATCTCAATTCTCTCGTCTATAATGGGATAATGGTGTCTGATTCTGAGTTGAAGTAAGAATTAAATGAGACAAAACAGAGTGCCCAGGAAGTGTCTAACCCGGAGCACCTGCAAGCAAATGCATTATTTCATTTTTGTAATCAATATTTTCTCAACAATTACTATGTACCAGACTCTTTCAAAACAAAAATCAAGATATGCAAAGACGTGTTAGTGACTATGAGGCTGTGGAAACCATTCTGAGGGCTGGTCCTCTCAAAGGACCCTGCTCAGCTCTGACTGGATGTGTTGCTTGAGTCCGAGTCACTACAATCTTAAGAACAGCACACAAGCTTCAAGAGTTTAGCCTTGTCTGATGTGCCCCATTATCATTCTGGATTTTGACAAGCATTTGATTCAAGGGGATGATGAAGACTTTTCTGGAAGGTTTAGGGAGCAGCTAAAGAAGCCAGAAAAAGTACTGTAGAAACAGGAGAGAAAGGTGGTGCCTGTGTCCACCATTTTTGTTCCAAGTTTCTTAGGGTTTATTAGGGGCTTTGATGAGCCGGGATGTTCTGTAGAACATCTACTATACAGCATTTCACCTGCCACATGTCGACAGTTTACAGGCATCTAACTAGAGACATCAGTGTTAAGCACTATCTAGAAAGGATGGCTGTTACTGTGCAACAGCTCATGTGTGTCTCTTTCTTTCTTGAGATAGCATCTCTCCTTGTATGCCACTCTGGCCAGGAACTTGTTATGTGGTTGATGTTGGCTCTGAATTTGCAATCTTCCTGCCCCTGTCTCCTGCATGCCCAGGAGTATGATGATGGGTATATGTAGTGGGATTATGTGTTGTTACATTGTAAACAATTGTCCCACCTACTGGTTTAATAAAAACGCTGATTGGCCAAAGGCAGACAGGAAGTATGGGTGGGGCTACCAGACTAAGAAAACTCTGGGAACAGAAAGAGCAGAGCAGAAATGCTGCAGAAATGCCACAGAGGTGCCAGGCCAGAGAAGCAAGCAGATGCAGAGGACAGCTATGCTGCTCTGAGAAAAGGTACCGAGCCACATGGCTGAACAGGATAAGAATCATGGGTTAGTTTAAGGGTAAAGAGCTAGCAAGTGATATGCCTGGAGCCCAGGTCAATCAGTGTACAATTAATAAAAGCATCTGTGTGTTTCAGTGGGACTACAGGACTGTGGGTCTGAAAGTCTGGGCCATGAGACTAGGCCAGAAATTCCAGGCCAGAAATGAAATACAACAGGTGTATGCCACAGCATCTGACATGGTTTTGCTCTTGTTCCAGCCTCCTTGGCATCACAAAGAAGACCTCTACTTTCTGTCATCCTTTTTCCTTTATAGTATCTGAAATCTCCCTTCCGGTGGATATCCTGTGTCTTTTGGTAGGCCATGACCTTGAGCTTCTTCTCCAAGCCTCCTTACCTCCTCACAAGTTCTAAGTCAATAAAAATTCCTAGGACTCTGCATCTTACCCATGGGTACCAGCAAAGAGTTAGTATATACCAATGGCTATGCGGAGACATTGGGGACATCATGTCAATGAGACGTTCA
Organism: Phyllotis vaccarum; assembly: GCA_033318265.1. Taxonomy (NCBI): domain Eukaryota; kingdom Metazoa; phylum Chordata; class Mammalia; order Rodentia; family Cricetidae; genus Phyllotis; species Phyllotis vaccarum. Next base: position 84,712,337 of record JARWLC010000012.1, read on the forward strand.
TAAAAGATAGCCAAGAGAAGAGACAATCCAGATCCTAGAAGAGATGAAAGTGCATTTTACTGAGTCTTGCTATAACTCAGTTTTGTATCTTATAGACACTAAATAGTTTATCCTTTGGCACAGCTCTAAGAGAAAGAAATTATAATTTAGTTTCCATGGGTAGGAGAATCATCACATCACAGAGTAGACAGAGCTGTACTCAAAACCAAGTATCTCTGACTCCACTCATGTTTACACTGTGAATAGTGTCTAAACTGTGTGTAAATATCTACCTGTTTCTCAGAATCCAGTAACAGATGCGTATGTCTCAATATAATGTGTATTAGGGAGAAGATGTGGTGGTGCAAATATCTTGTGCCTTCTAGGACCCTCAATCAGTTAAACCTCTCATCCACTATCTAGTGGCCTGGCTCTCACAGAGGGAGAGTCATCCCTATGAGACCATCACCTGAATCAGTCCAAGAGCCTTTGTAAGCTGCCAACTCATCCACACGAATGAAGGGACAGTGAGGATGAGCCTGACTCATGGGAGACAGTAATGAATCCATGACTTGGCCTCCTCAACTCTGAGAGACTTACAGGTAGGAAGAAACTTAAAGGTTATTGTCACTGACTTCTCAACTACAGTTGGAGGCATCTCCAGGCAAGCTGCAACTGCCTTTCATTCTCTCTCCTCTTGAAAAAATTTCCAGTCTGTGTCTGGGAGCTTACTGCTAGTGAACAGAAGCTGATCACCATCCTGAGGACCTGAGGTCACTGTTGCCCAGTTACACCTCCAGCAAGTTCTTCCTTGCACGGAATACAAGCCATCTTCCTGATGGCTTCTAATGTGTCCTGCATGCAAGCATGTCTTCTCCTGCTCACAGAACCTGCTGAGGAAGGTAATAAGCACTTTGTCCCCAAGAGTAGATGACATCATTTCTTTCGATCATTCCTCACAAGACACAGTAACCCTCTCCCATTCTGTCTCTGTCTTTTTCCACGGAGTGTACCCTGGTTAACCAATTTCTCTGGCTGTGCTCTGTACAAAGCCTTCCCTATTTGGTATAATCATGAATCACTCTCCTCTCTAGTCTTACCCCTCCCTAATGTTAACCATAGTATGAAAGATAAGGTCTGGAATCCTCCTCCCCAGAAATTTCCAAGAAGCTCTGCCATCTGTTAGTGTCTCTTTGAGAGGGTGCTTCTGGGTCCTCTCCCTCTGGGTCCTCAGCACCACTTCACAGACTTTTCCCACCAACCACTGCTACAGCATGTAGGCACCGAGAAGCAGGGCAAATTGGGTTGTCAAGACTCCGCATGGGCTCAAAAAACTTTCAGAACTCTACAGGTACTGCTGTGGGGCAATCTGCCTCTTCAGTGTATTTGTGCTCCCTGCCTTTCTCCTACTACAGAAAAACAAGCCACTTTCCACATCAGCCGCCTCTAGTTGTTTTCCAAGTCAATGCTCCGATTCTGCCACAAGTCTCTTCTCTGTCTTTCTCCACCATAGATGAGAAACCAAATATAGAGCTGCAGTGTATTGAACAAGTGATGAGCAACACTCTGCCTATGTGCTGGGTACTGAGAGTCACAAACAAGTGTGTGACAGTGGAGACATCTGTGTCACTCAGGTGTTCATGTCTGTGACATCTACCTATGAGAAACCATTTTAAGGCAAGGAGGTTTACCTTGGCTCATGGTTTCAGTAGCTCCAGATGATGGTTAGCTGTAGTGGGATTATGTTCTGTTACATTGCAAATAATTGTCCCGCCTACTGGTTTAATAAAAATGCTGATCGACAGAAGGCAGACAGGAAGTATGGATGAGTCTACCAGACTAAGAAAACTCTGGGAACAGGAAGAGCAGAGCAGAGATGCCACCAGAAATTCCAGAGAGATGCCAGCAGACACGGAGGAAAGAAGACAATCATGCTACTCTGAGAAAAAGTACCAAGCCACATGGCTACTTATGGAAATAGGTTAAGATGAAAAAGCTAGCTAGGGATATGTCTGAGCCATAGGTCAATCACCATGAAATGAATGTAAGCCTTTTGTATGATTATTTGGGGCATAGTGGGAGTGAAGCCAAGAGCAGGTCCAAACCTTGGGGTTAGGCCTGAAAGTCTGGGCCAGAAACTTATTACTACAGTTAGCTAATTCCATGATCCTGGACCTGAGATGAAGCAGAGAATCATGGTGGCAAGATCGTGTGACAGAGGCTGCTCACTGCTTAGTGTCCAAAAGACAGGAGCATAGGACACAATCCATCCCTCAAAGGCACATGCCTAATGGCATACTTCCCAAATCAGGTTCTACCTCCTAATGTTCCCATCACTTCCAAATGTCATCAATTAAGAATCCATCAGGGAATGGATCCATTTATGAAGTCATGAGGCAATCATCCCATGAAAACCTTTCAGTTGGCAACCAAGCCTCCCTTATATAAGCCCATGGAGGATAGTTAATAATTAAGCCATAACATTTCCTTCTGCCCAGTGTAAAGAGATGTCAGGGCATGCCATCTGTGCATATTTGGGGAAAGCCCCCAGACCTATGGGTACAAGCTTGAAACCCATAATAAACCCAAGCACAAGGGCCACTGATCCCTACAGTTCCACAGCCAGCTTCTGTGCCTGCATGAGAGGCTGGGAGACATGCAACAGTCAGCTTCATTATTCCCACAGCTGACTGTGACCTTTGACAGTTCTGGTCATTTTGCAGGGAGGCATGCTGAGGATAAGAGCCTCTCCATGAGCAGGAAAACCCTGGGATCAGCAGCCACCTGACTTGTCTTATATACCATCAAAACATATTCCCATTTTTTCCCAAGCATAAAAGCAGAGGGTAAGGCAGAAGCTGTCCAGGGAGTCAAGCTCACAAGAATGACTGGAGGAAGGGTATGGAAGAAGTAAGCTTTTGCAGAAAGCCTTGATGATAGTATAGATAAGACTGTTTAGGATAATACCCTCAGATCCAGCATCTACACCACCTGCTTCTGTCCCTCAACTGTAACCCAGTGGTCTGGGAAATATTCACAGAAGAAGGCCAGCCTTTTCACAGCCTTCAGGCTCGCTGTATGTATCTTTCTGTGTCCCCAAGTTTTCCTCCTATCTCCTGCCTGTCCTGGTGGACAGAAGCACCAGCCCCAAATCATGAGGGGAGGGATCCCATTATCTCGTGCATGCCTGTGTTGCCTTGCAAAGAAACAGGCTTTAAACCAAAAGAGAGAAATCAAATGGTAGAGCCTAGGCATCAGGGGCTGCACGGGGGAAATAATTATGGTTCAGAAAGTCAAAGGATATGGTCCCAGATACCTCAGTTCCATCATGGTGGCTGCCTCCTCTGATTCCAATGATACCCATCACCGCCTCCTACACAGGAAATCTTGTAGGAGACTCCAGTTGTCCACCTTTCCCTACTCATAATGTAGACCATGACAAGTATCTCCCCCCCTCCCCAGCCACTGAACCACAAACAGACCCCATGGCAGCTGACTCATGATTACCAGGTGACCTTCTTTAACCTCATACTGGCTTTCTTACCTATAAGACACAGCTGACCTTCCTGGCTCCATGGGTATCCGTGTCTCTGGCTACATGTGGTCCAGGCATTTAGGAGGCAAATATCCTCATTTCCCCCATACCTGCTATACTGAGGATGTCCTTGCTACCCCCCACTGATAACTGCTACACTGAGGACATCCTTGATTCCCCCATACCTGCTATACGGAGAACCTGTATTCTCAAGCTCAACAGGTATCTTAGTTTTGGTTGTCATTGCTGTGAAGAGACACCATGATCACAGCAACTCTTATAAAGGAAACATTTAATTGGGGTGGCTCGCTTACAGTTTCAGAGGTTCAGTCCATTATCATCATGATAGGGAGCATAGCAGTGCGCAGGCAGGCATGGTGCTGGAGCCAAGAGTGCTGTATCATGCAGGCAACAGGAAGTTGACTGACTGTCACACTGAGGGAAGCTTGAGCAGAAGAGACTTCAAGGTCTGCCCCCTTGGTGACACACTTCCTCCAACAAGGCAATACCTTCATATAGTGCCATTCCTTTTTTTTTTTATAGGAGCCATTTTTTTTTTCCAAACCACCACAACAAGGGAAGATAATTGAGAAACTTGCACTAAATGTCCATCTTCTCTTGGTGGTACTGGCCTGAAATCCCAGCTATTCCAGAAGCTAGGCAAGAGAATCAGAAATTCAAGACTTGTCTAGGTTACAGAGTAGGTTCAGAACAATTTAGTGATATTCTATCAAAATGAAAAGCAAAAAAGATATAGCTTAGTGGTGAGGTGCTTGCTTAACATACTGAGGCCCTGGGTTCCATAAATAGAGAGAAAAAAATCTTTTTTTTTTTTTTTCTGCCACTTAGGAGACATCTAGGCAGGATGGGAACAAGAATCTGAGGACCAGAAAATATCTCCAACAGCATTAATGAGCCCCTGAGGCATTTGTCTCCTACTGCAAAAGAAAGAGATTTCTAGATCCCAGTCTGCTCCAAGCAGAAGGCAAGGACCAAGAGAGACTGGTAGCCTATTTCCCTCCGGCCAGACCCAGCTGCACTGTTGTTTCCACAACAGAAAGTGATGGCCTGGAAGGAGGGATGGTAACAGGAACCAGCTTCAAATGGGAGTATTTCTCTCATGTCCTCCCTGTGCTGGGACCCCAGGAGAAGAGGATCTCATGGAGTCACTGGCCTGAAATGACAGCCATTCCTGCCATGTGTGTGCCTGCTCAGAGCCTTCTGATAGCCTATAAAAGACCCATTTCCAAGGCTGAGTGCTCATGTGGGTCACGGTCAACATCACACATACACAAATACACATGCACCCCACTCCTCTGCAGGCATACACACAGATTTAAGAACTTGGGAGAGAAAGCAGGCTGGGGAAACAGCCATTTCTATGCTAAGTGTCCTCGTGCGATCTAAGGGGTAGAAGATGAAACTGTCAAAGTGCGCAGAAATAAGGAATCTGGAGTTTCCCTGCCCTGAGCCTGGAAGAGAGAGAACCCAGGCCACTAAAGCTGACCTAGATTTGAGCTCTGTCTTTAGATTCTGGGAACCCATTAGGCTAGGGAAGATCTGTTCCCTGGAAATCAGTAACCACATTTGGGACAGTGCTGTGCTCAATGATATACCTTCTCCACCCTAGCACTGCGACCCTGGCTGATAGCAGCCTGCCCTTGCCTCTCCTTATGGAAACCACTTCCCCTAGAAGGGACTGGACCTGATGGAAGTATTTTGTCCAGGGCCGCAGAGAGTGGGTTCTAGCAGCAGTCTAACAGTTTGCCCAGTGATACTCTTCTCTGTGCCTCAGTTTTCCCATTCATATGACTCTCCCCCCCCCCCAAAAAGGTTCTTCTCCATACCATGTCCATCCTGGAGGGATCTGATGGGCTCATGTAGGGTGAGGTGTGTGTGCAAATGATAAGGTCAAAGCATCACTTTTTGCAGTGAGGGCACACTGTCATCACACTGTTTTCTTAGAGAAAAGAAAACCTCTGCCCAGAGCATGACAAGACAATGACAGGGCTTCAGATGGGAGGAAAAACCTTGATGTGCCCCCTGAAGATGGACATGTCTTCTGACAAGGTGAAACTTTTGACCTAGAATAGGGCCTGAGCCTCACTATTTGGCCAGGTCTCAAAAATAAGTAGGAAGAAAGAAGCAACATTAGTCCAGGCCCATCATGGGTATGAACATCCCATGGACAAATGGGTGGAGTTGTCAAATCAGGTGTCCCTAGAGCCTTACTGCCCCAGGGCTGTCTCCCTAGGACCAAAGGGCTAGTTATTGCTAGTATTACAACCAACAGGGATGGAGTAAGAGTTCTTATAAGCCATAAATTGCAGAAAGGAGACTAAACTCAAACACTAAAGGAAGCCTTATAGGATGAGAGTTGAAAATAGCGTTTTACTCAGGCAAAGCCTACACAATTGCTTCCATAACATGGGGTGGTTGTATGAGCTGTGCCAGCAACTGATCCTGTTTTGTAGTGCCTGAACCACCTAGTGGCCCTGCCTAATACCTAGCAAACAGAATTCAAAAACGTCTCCACTCAGCCAGCTCCTTGCCTTGTGTTGCAATGTCCAGCGTTAATTCATTATTTTATTCTACAGTTCTTGAAGCCCAGTTTTTATTCATGCACAGTGTCTCCTTTAATTTTGTGACATTTCACTAACAAGAAAGTGGAACATAAGAGAGATTGGAAGACTCAGCTCATCTGACACATTCAGTGTGGCCTCAGTCTACCCCCTCTCCAGGGCAGGAGGGCAGGAGGGCAGGAGGGCTGGCGTTGATGGATGCCCAGGAGCTCATAGCATGGCGGGGAGTTTTCCCGCAAAATGGAGCAGGCCGCCAGCATGCTTATTACCCAAGCTTATTCCATCTCATAATAAATGGAGCCCCCGGAGGGCCAGGCATGATGGGGTGGGGTGAGATGGGGAGTGAAGACTATTACGGGATTTTAACCTCCGTCTTCTCTTTCCGGGCCTCTGGAACAGCTGTTCGACAAAATGGATCTGTGCAGACAATCATTTTTGCTGCATTACTTAATATACAGTTGCTCTCGGCAAGAGATATAATTGACTTGCTTAACTAATCAATCTTTCTATAAGCATAGCTGCCTTTCCTCTCCCACTGGGGGAGGGAGGCAGGGGGAGAGGGTGGGAAAGAGAAATTGCAGGGAACAACCTTTGGCATGAATTACAGCGCTCTAACACCCAGCTGAGCTCTTGGAGCTGAGGGCAAAAGCTGCCGCGAAACATTCCCATCAAGATTCCTTTCTGGACCAGATGTGGTCTACGGTGGCCTGGAGTAATGGTGACCCCAGCATGAGATGGAGGCAGAGTGCTAACAGAGGTCAAAGGAATAACAGCCCAGATGATGCAGAAATCACTCCAAATTGTCTTAGCCATAATTTGCTCCATCTTTAGTGATAAGTGTGTTCACTGACTAGGGATACCACACCTCTCAATTGAAGCCATAGAGCTGTGGGTAGAATCTCATTTAGCTGAAGAAAGCGATCCAGTTCTTCTTTCTAACAGTCCTCCAACCCTCCCACTTCTGTGCATCCCCCTGGTATCCCACAGGCATATCTTCACCACCATGCACATGCCAAACACCAAAATGACAAGTTTTATGAACAAGGAGGAGTTCATTAACAAGGTGCCAGTTGTGAGGGGGCAGGAGCCCTGATTCTCAAATATTCTTTCCCAAAGGCAGGATTTAGTAGAACTTATGGCATAAAGAAACGGGCTAGAGGCGGAGGAGATGGCTCAGTTGGTAGTGTTTGCCATGTAAACATAAGGGCCTGAGTTCAAATCCCACATAGAACCATGGGAATGACAGAATGCCTATAATCCAGGGCTGTGGAGGCAGAGCAGGGGCATCCCTGGAGCTCACTGGTCTGCCAGTCAAGGCTTATTAGTGAGCTCTAGGTTTAGAAAGAGATCCTATGATAGCTAATATTAACTGTCCACTTGACCACTTCTAGAATTAGCTGGAAGACAGGTGTCTGGATGCCTGTAGAGGATTAGGTTAATTATATCCGTTGATATGGGGAAACCCATTTTAAGGGTGAGTCAGTCCACTCCTTGAACTTGGGTCCCGAACTGAATAAAATGTAGAAAAGGAGCTGAGTTTAAGCATGCATACATTTATCATTCTGTTTTTCTACTGGCCGTGATATGACCAGTAGCCTCAAGCTCCTGCTGTTTTGGCTTTGCCACTATGGTAGGCTTCAGCTTGAATTGTGTGCTAAACTAACCTATCCCCCCCCACCATGGTTATTTGAATATAATTGGCCCCCATAATCTCATAGGGAGGGGCACTACTAGGAGATGTGGCTTTGTTGGAGGAAGTGTGTCACTGTGGGGGTCCAGCACCATGTCTGCATGCACACTACCATGTTCCCTGTCATGATAATGGACCAAACCTCTGAACTGTAAGCTGCCACCTCAGCTAAATGTTTTCTTTTATGAGAGTTGTCATGGTCGTGGTGTTTCTTCATAGCAACAGACACCTTAAGACACCTTCCTTCTGCAAGTTGCTTTGGTTGGGGCATTTTACCACAGCAACAACAGAAAAGAGGCCAAGACAGACCCTAAAAACTAAGGCAGGGAGTTACTAAGCCATTCAGCATCATGTTTTAACTTCAGCACAGTGGCTGAGCCTTAATCCACTGCTATCTCAAGCAGCAACTGCAACTCCAAAGTTATCAGTCTGCTTATTTAGCAGTGGCCTGGCCACTCAGGCTGCAGCCTGGGGAAGAATTCTTTTCCTGCAGACACCAACCTTGTAGCTGCTGCTAAAGGCAGCTTTAACTAAATTTCTTTTGTCCTAATTATAAATAAGACTTGAGATTCAAAGGCTGTAGTGAAAAGCTGTGAGCTCAGAGAGGCTAAGTAGCAACTAGCTAACCCTCTCTCCTTGCTGGCATCCACCAAAGACCCATGCTTCTGATTTGCCAAGCCACAGAAAGCTACTCCATTTTAAATCCCACCTTACTACTTCCTGTGTGTGTCTCTCTCTCCCAGAAGCCCTCTTTGCTCTATTATTACTTTCTGTCAACTAGTTGCTAACGCAGCCTCCTGATCCAAGGTTAATTTTATTTAATTAACATAAGTGCAAGCAGAGTTCAAGTGTACCCCCCAACAACCCTTGGCCTGCATACATATGCGCACACAAATACTCACATACACCCTCAGACACACATACAAAAAAAAAGTGGCCTAGGAAAAGGTAGTTGAAGTGGAAAAAATAAAGTGGGGAGAGGTAATCAGTGGTCTACCCATGCACAGTCAAGCTTCGTGGCTATTCATAGGACTTAAGTTCAGAAAATAGCAGTTGGGTTGTCTAAACATGGACCCATCAGCTCACTAGACCCTCCGTTCATCCAGCCTGAGGACTTGGGGGGTCACTAGGTGTCTGTAAACATATTTCTCTAGCTATGTATACAAACTTCCAATAGAACCCTGAAAAATCAAGGGCTTTGGATCTCAAGCCTGTACTTCCTCTCTGCCTGAAACATGATTAAGCATTCAATGCAGGATTAAATAGAGACTTAAGAAATCAAAAATTACAATATGGATATTTCCAAAGAACAGGGTTTTTTGTTTGTTTGGGATTTTCTTTTTTGTACATGTGTGTTTTGTTTATTTATTTTTATTTATTTATTTGGGGTTTTTTGGCACCAGGTGGGAAATCTTTCCCTAGGAAGGAGGTCCAAGAGCCACGTTCTGTTCTAATCAGTATTTTTTATCAATGCCAGATGAAGTTTGCGAAAGGATGATTGCCTCTTTTGTATATGACAAAGTTGGACAAAATTAATTGCAGAGCACATCCATTTCAACAGAACTATACTACGCTGGAGTCAGACCATCTCAGCAGGCAAGAACACATGCCCAGACAACACAGATAAAATCCAGTGGTGCTGTGTGTAAAGTCCAGTGTTTGGAGTCAAAGAATCAATTGAACTAGTACAAGATAAAGGTTCTGTGGCTTGCCAAAGACGCGTGAATAAAAGATCTTAGACTCTGAAAATGACCACAAGTTCAATAGGAAGGTGTGGTAGCTAAGAAGAAGAAATCTGAAAGACGCACAATTAGAAGAAAGGCCCAGCAGACTCTGTATTTATCTGGCTGGGTCCATCTGGACCAGAGGTTTGTGTTGTCGCTGTCAGCTTAAAAGGAACAGAGGGATGCCTGGAAACAGTGGCAAGGACTCTGGGAGCATGCTTCACCCAGGACAAATAACAGCTACTCTCAAATATGAGTCATTGGACCTTTTAGAGCAGTGGTTCTCTACTGGTGGGTCTCAACCCCCTTGGGAGTCAAACAACCCTTTCACGGGGTCACCTAAGATCATTAGATAACACAAAAGTTTATATTATAATCCACAATAGCAGCAATGTCACAGGTATGAAGTAGCAATGAAAATAATGTTATGGCTGGGGGTCACCACAACACGAGGAACCGTATTAAGGGGTCACAGCAATAGGAAGGTTGAGTGCCACTGCCTTGGAGGAAAGGAAAGTCTACGTGCCTCTGACAGTGCCGAGGTTTAAAAGGCAGGTTTGGGAGCCAAGTTGTTATCAGAGCTTTGTTGTTGCTGCTCTGACAAAAAAGCAATTTTGAGAAGAAAGTTTATTTAGATTTTGATTCCAGGCCACAGCCTGGCATTTCAAGGAAATTATAGAAGGAACTCAAGCAGCTAGTCACAGCACACCCATAGAAGAGGACATGTATCCTTGCTTGCTTCACTCTTATACAAGTCAGGGCCCTGCCTAGGGAAGGGTGCCGCCAAGAGTGGGGTGGGTCTTTCTATACCACAGACATGCCATGGACTCAACCTGATCTAGATAATTCCTTTAAAGATCTTCATTTTTTTTAAATTTTATTGTTTGTATGTATGTGTGCGTGTCACACATCTGTAGGGGTGTGTGTGTGTGTGTGTGTGTGTGTGTGTGTGTCACACATCTGTATGTGCCCACAGTGGCCAAAAGAGGTCATAGATCCCCTGGAACTAAAATTATAGGCAGTTAGAAACACCTGATGTGCGTATGGAAACCAAACTTGGATCCTCTGGAAGAATAGCAAGTGCTCTTATCTATTGAACTTCTCTCTAGACCCCAAGAATCTCTTTGAGGGCAGTTCTAGGTTGTATCAAACTGACAGCTAACACTAACCAGCACAGGGTCCAAGCTCCAATCCCAGCTCTGCAATCTACTGAGTGAGTGTCCTAAAGATATGTTTCTCCCCTTCTCTGAACCCTACCTTCCACATCCATAAAATAGGCATCACATTTCTGACTTCCTGGGTGAAGCCAGCTGACATTGCAAAGGTCTATGTCTTAGCCATGTTTCTATTGCTGGGGTTAAAAAAAAAAATTAAGTCCATAAGCAATTGGGTTTATATCACTTATCCTTACACATGACAGTCCATCATGGGAAGAGTTCAGGGCAGGAATCTAGAGACAAGAACAAAAAAAAAAAAAAAAAGTCATAAAGAAATGATATTTGCTGGCTTGCTCCCAATTCCTTGCTCAGCATGCCTTCTTGCAGCACTCAGGGGTCCCCACCCACAGTGGCTGGGCCCTCCAACATTAATTATCAATCAAGAAAACATACCACAGGCCGATCTGGTGGAGTCATTTTCTCAGTCGAGTTTCCCTGTTCCTAAAATGACTCTAGCTTGTATCAAGTAGACATGCGACTGACCAGCACAGTCACCAAGAGGAGGCAGGCACAGAATGACCACCTCAGAAACAAAGGTCACAGCACGCTGTCCTTGCCGAGGCCAACTGAGGTATAGGTGCGGATGTTTCCTGAAAATTTACCTCACTGATGGAAACCTTCTCAACAACCGCAGCTTCTTGGAACTCTAGGGTGTACAGAAAAGGAAGCTCTAAGCATTGGAAGTAACCTGAATTCATAGAACTAGAAAGCACAAGAACTAAAAGCCCAGATGCACATGGGGTGGAAAATGGAGCATTTCCTGGCCATGTCTCACCACCGTGGACATATCCCTGTCTGAAGGCTTTTGTAACTGCTAAGACTCAGAGCCCCCAGGAAATCTCTATCCTTTCCTGACCCCTCTGAGAAATTGGCACATTTATTCCTTTTCTAGGTGGAGCATAAGAATCATTAAGGATAGGAAAGCAGGCAGCAAAATGATACAGCACTTGCCTAGCACGCTCTAGGCCTAAGGTGCAACTCCAGTCATCAACGGCAGGGGTGAGGTCAATCATCAGTGAGGTTACAAGGCTTTATGGCTCCAAAGCCACTATTCTGAGTTGCACCTAGTATAGAGTCACTCAGTGTTCTCACTGATAGGGTCAGCAGACAATTTGCCGGTGGAGTGGTGTACTGAACACGGTCCAAGATACAGGAAGCTTACACAGTAGGCTCTGGATTTGGCTCCCTGAGCAATGAATGAACACAAGTAAAGGCCAGATGCTTCTGGGCTCAAAGAAGAAACAGAAATGGGATTTAATTATAGGAGACAGCAAGCTCCCCTGGGGACAGGAGGCTTCACACGCAGCCAGGGTGACATTTGGGGAGGTCCGGCGTGTCATTTCAACAGATATCCACCTTAGACAGCTGGGGTTCCAGTCAGAACAAACCAGCAGGACACAGTGATTGAATTTCTAAGGCAAAAAAAGTCAATGAGCACGTGGGCATGGTCAAGTGCCCTGGTAGCTACAATGGAAGCTTTGTGGAAAGGCTGCCAGGGACACTGCTCTGCTTTGCCCTTGGCTTGAAATGAACAAAGGTTATTTGGCCACTCTCACCCAGGGTGGCCTTTGGCCTTGTGGCTTATCTCTTGGAGTCTCTGATCCCATATCTCCCAAAAGAGGAGTTGTCCTCCATGCCCAAGGTCTTTTCCTATGGAAACAGTTGGGCAAAAAACCTCACATCTGTGGGTACCTTAGCTCTCCCGAACACTCACTAGGGTTTGCAGGCCAAAATTGGGGAAGTGGGTATAGAAGAACTCTGAATGAAGAAAGAAGTGGGATCTCTACCCCAAAGTGCAGTATCCCCCACCCCCACCCCTGCCGGGACATCTTACTTATTCCACACAAAGCACTCTACCCAATGTCTCAGCCCAAATGTTTCCCTGCTGTGATGAGCGATGTAGAGTTCAGAAAGGGGACAAAGGCTATAGAAAGTCAGGGTCAGCTCCTTCCAGATTCCTAGGCTTCATCCTTATCTAAGAGTTAGCTTCCTTGTCCTAGGGAAAAGATGGATCAGGGTTTGATGGTGGTGGGGGGGACGATTAGACACTGCTTTAGCACACTAGCTCTTAGCCCTTCTCTGCAAATGGATAAAAAAAAAAAAATATTATGGTGTTGTTTATGGAGCGATTCTCTTTTCGCTTCCTTGGAGCTGGGAGGAACTATCCCCCATCACGGGGGTGAGAAACTTCCCATCTTCCCTCAACCCAACAGGCAAAGGTCATGCCCTCCCTCCTCCCTGCAAACCTCTCCAAGTGCCCTGTAATGCCAGGGGTGGAGTCTCCCATGTCTCTCAACCTCACCTATTCACTCTTCTGAAGCCTAGAAGTCTGCAATTAGGGGAAATGAGGCAAAACAGAGCAGAACAACGTGGGCAGGAAGGAAGATCACTCTATACTCTCTGAGGTTGGTCACCAAGATTCTTGCATTCTCCACAGAGGGGCTTATCTCTGGGAAATCTCAAGCAAATGTCTTCTTGTTAAACCATCAGGCTTCAGTTCTTTCCTCTGTTTTCTTAAAAGGGCAAAGACAAGCTTCCTTCTCTCTTCTGACCAGGTTCTTGCCAGAGGCTACAGATGCTCCTCCAGGTCATGTTTCAATATTAGTCTTATAGCTGTGACCAAAAACACTGGACAAGAGCCAACTTAAAAAAGAAAGGTCTTCTTCTAACTCATGGAATTTAAAATGTGTTTAAATTGTGTCTGTTTAAGAGGCAAAGAAGCATGTCTGCCAAGTGAGGTGCAGCTGGTCACATTGTGGCCACAGTCAGGAAGCAGAGGAATGCTGGTACTCATCTGGCTTCCTCCTTGATTTTCCCTTTCTATTTTGCTTGAGACCCCAGCCCACAAGATGGTGCCACCTATATTCAGGGTGATTCTTTCCTCTTCAATGAAACTTCCCTGGACACACAGTCATAGATATGTCTAGAACTGTGTCTCCTAGGTGACTCCAAATTTTATCAAAATAGATATGTCTAGAACTTTGTCTCCTAGGTGACTCCAAATTTTATCAAATTGGCAGTGGAGAGTAACCATCACAGGCACTAATCACTGGCCCCATGCTAAGTTCTCAGCTCCTGACTACAGCTTTTATTTCATAGGTAATAACATGCTATCACTCTAAACTGAACCCCACATCCATTCCAAGCACCAAATCTGCTTATGGGGCTGAGAGAAGCAAATGGAGAAATAAATCATGAACTACTACTAGCTATGCCAAGTGTCCTCCCCCAAAGCACTGAAGGAGGTCTTCTCATGGAATTTTAAAAATTATATTTGTGTGTGTGTGTGTGCGTGTGTGTGTGTGTGTGTGTGTGTGTGTGTGTGTGTGTGTGTGTGTGTTTGTGTGTAGTTTTCAGGAGTTTATTGGTGCCACTCATATTGGTTATTCTCCATTGTCAACTTGACTGAATTTGGAATCACCTAGGAGACACATGTCTGTACATGTCTATGAATGTATTTCCAGGGATGTTTCAATAAAGAAGAAAGACTCATCATTAATATGGGTGGCCACCATCTCCTTTCACTATGTAGGTCTCAAGGATCAAACAGGTGGTCAGGCTTGGCAGAAAGCACCTTCACCTGCTGAGTCATCTCACCTGCCCTGTCTCACAGGTTTCTGCAGTGTAATACAGCTAAATAGCTCCGAGATTGGAACAGCATCTATTGTGTGTTAAAGCCAAGAGTCTCCAAACCTGTCTAAGTATGGATTATCCTAACTCCTGCCATGTTAGGAAGAGGGCTTCCAGGATCTCACTTGGGGAAACTCTACTGGTCCTGTGATGTCTAATGAGCCATGACAGTTTTTGGTTTTAAGATCTACACCTTGCTAACATCTCCAGCATGGCCAAAGACATGTATGGTCTCCCTGGTTCCCCATGACACACTTCAATGGCCATCAAACCCCATCTGTGGGTGACTAAAGTCCCTCTTTGTTATTTACTTGCTGAACTGGCAAGGTTTCAAAATCTGCACCTATACTCTGCTTTACTGTAGCTGGTTTTCTCATTAATCATGTAACTACCACATTTCAATTCTGCCACTTACAGCTATGGAAACTTGGAAAAGTCACTTTAGCTCTCCAAGCCTCAGAGTGACACAGAATTGTAAAACATCTCCTAAGAGCTCCACATAAGGCATATGTATGCACTTGGTACAATCCCTTCCCCTTGAATATAGGGTATCACTGATACAATTAGGTTTTAAAAAATCAACTGATTTTGAGTTAATCAAAATAGAGGCAATTTAGTGAGGGCCTTCTCTAATCAGGTGAGCTCATTTTGAGAAGATTGTAAGTAAAACTGTTCCTCAGCAGGCTTGGGGAGTTAAGGTAGAAAATGGTCATATGAATTGCTATATATGAAGTCACTTGGCCAGAAGATGAGGATGGCCTTTGTGTTTTGTGTTGCTACAGCAAAATTACCGAGGCTGGATACTTTATCAAAAAAAGAAAAGAGGTTGCTTTATATTCCTTCTGGAAGAGGAATTCCAAAAGCACAAAGTCTACTCAGCTCCTAGTAAAGTTTTACACACTGTCCCAACAAAGACAAGTAGAAAAGAAAGAAGGTATGTATAAGTGGAGTGTGTGTGTGCAAACACAAATAAAGGGATGCCAGTCCTGACATGGAGACTGCCCTGCACTGTATGTTCAATAAATCTTCATTTTAAATGGTGATAGTGATGATATTTATCATGTGAGGTTCTGAGGCAGTACAGCATATAAAGATGCTCGAAACATTTCTGTCCACAAAGATTGCTGCTGCCATGGGAACATGGGACAGGCCACCAGAGGTGACAGCACAGTTATAAAGATCCAAGTATGCCTTTTAACCTATAACCTTTCACTAGCATCCTTAGAGTGGCTGACTCTCTTTCCCCTGGTATGTTTCATCACTGCCAGCCCCAGCAGGGTGCCATCTTGGAGCCTGGTCATTCCACTTTTCCTTTCTCTTCTCTATCTCTCTCAGAGTTATCCTGAATGCCACTGAGATGGTGAGCCATGCAGGATCTGATTGTGTGTAAACACAAACCTCTCAAGACCAACAATAGATTTAATCTCCTGCAGGTAGAAAGACGCTGGCAATAGCTATAGTTTGAAGAGTGTGTGTGAGAACCTTAATCCCCAATGTCACACATTAATAATATTTGGAGGCTTTGAAAGGCTATTGGTAGTATATGAGGTCATGAGAATGGGGTCCCTTGGACAGCACTCATGGTTCTGTGAGAGGAAGAGAGTAGACTAGGTTAGGATACTTACTCGGTCGTGCAGTGACACCCATCATTGTGTTGTGTATGACAGATGTCAAGAAGATGCCAGGACCAGAGCCTTAAGCCAAGTAAACTTCTCATGTTTATAAATTACCTTCTCCTGGGTATTTTATTACAGCAATGGAAACTGCACTAAGAAACCCAGTTTCTGAACTCGACTTTCCAGAAAGTCTGTGCACAGGTTCACTATCTGTCGATTTTAATTCCTTGCAATAGCAAGAACCATCTGTGTACCAACCACATTAAGCCTGTGTTAGGTGCCATAAATACGACACTATCCTTGGGCCTGTATTAGGGATACAAATGGACAGTGGCAGTAATAAGATTTCTGTCAGGGATCCTGTGTCAGATTGGAATTCCACAGGTCTATTTGGCTGTATTGAGGGAGAGACAATGACTGCTTATTCCTTTGAAGTAGACATTAAATGTCCCGTTATAAGACTGCCAAGAAGTCTATTACCAAAGCTTCTCCCTAATTTTGAGACATCTGCTACCCATTTAAGGGAAAAACACACCCTGCATGGCGACCAAGTCCCTGGATCTGGTGGGCCTGTCAATCTACAAAAGGGCAAAAGAGCCCACCACAGAGTAGCCATGTGTGCAAACACTACTCCTTTCCTGTTGCCCTTCCTATCTCTCCTATGCTCACAAAGCATAAACACAAAAGGCTTGAATAGGTGGTTCAGGACAGTGCATCCAAACATACTCATTGAGTTAGTGAAACATGACCAGTAAAGACACAGACAGTGACAGTTGCAGGAAAGTCTTGCAATTTTCAGAATGCCATCAGTGTGATCTCGTTGTAACATTTCAGGGAAGAGTTGGAGCAAATGGGGATGCTCACATAGCTTTTTCACCAAGGGAGAGTTAGCGCAAAGGTGCTGGGCAGAGCCTGTCTGCAAACACGGGCAGTGGAACCTGAGGGAAAGTCAGCACAGTTCAGAGAACTGAGTCAAAAGAGCGGCATCATTTTTCTTAAAGCTTGAAAGTGTCTTTCTGGTCATCATACTGGAAATACAGGCAACAGTAGAATCAGGAGAGCTGGTAAGAGACTAATGGAGGAGCTCAGCTGTGTGGTGAAGGTGCTCCCTACCGGGGCGAGAGCAGCAAATGTATGTGATTCAATCAGACCCAGTGTAGTTTCCTAAAGTAGGGCAAAAAATAGAGCACTCCCAGCCAATTTCATGAGAAGCCAGAGAACAAGAGAAGGCAGCAATGATATTCTTTCCCTAGACAAGTGGAAAGTTGGAGTTGCCCCCCCATGGAGATACAGCAAATAGCATGTTTTAGAACAGGGATGAGGGGAAGGGTTCTGTCTGAGATCTGTTGACGGTGCAGATTATCTTCTCCGGCCCTTCTTCCCCTCATGCCCACCAAGAGCAGGCCAGGCCAGCAAGTCTGAGGAAAAGAAGACATTGAGACAAAGGAAAAGCTAGGAAGTGGCCAGGATGGGACAGCTGGGAGGAGACCCCAAAGAGAGTTTGGGGGTGTTAAGTAGGCGTGGGTGGGGTCCGATTGGCTGTATATGCAAAGAGGTGAAAAGCAAAGACCAGTATGACCAGTGGGGAGCCTGCCTAAAGACAGGGAGGGCTCTCAGTTTCAGTCACCTGTTCCCCCTTCCTCAAGCCTCCTTGGTTGTCACAATGGAGTTAGAAGATGTGAAATGAAGAAAGAGGTATAAAGCAGTTGGTACTTCCTGGTTTTTCACGCTCCATTTCTGGCCACCAACACCTACGACAGAGGGGGTCCCTACTTCCTCCTTCACTGAGTCTGAGAAGTCCCTCTAAACTTAATCAAACATAGGGAGGTTGAAAAGCTAGGTGCAAGGGCATTCATTCGGGTTGCAAGGTATGGAAGCCTTTGGTTCAAACGAGGTCAACATTGATGCCATTAGAGTACAACTTGTATTTCCAGAGTAGGTGATTCATACTGACTGGATGACCATAGAGTGAGCCCTAGAAGTCACAGTCAGGTCAACAGTAGGAGAGAGAGAGCTCACAGAGATGAAAGAAAATGGGGGGGGGGAGTCATTCATTATCTGTGGGTAGGGGAAGCAGACTCTTCTGTGTGGTCAAACAAGAAGAATGATACATGGGCCAAGCACGATGTAGGCTGAACACCATCCCTTGGATGAAGCAGCATCGGTAAGAACAGCTTCCATGGAGAGGTGGGGGTGGGGCTCACTCGGTAATGACAATTCTGTTGAGATGCTTGCTTCAGGAAGAAGGTATGGGCTGGGCAGAAGCTTGATTGAGAGAAATGGGACCAGGCAATGGATTAACTAACATAAGTGCATATTAATTAATATGTTTATATGAAGATTGAGCTAAGTTAGTATAGAGAAGAAGAGTGCTTTGCTGGAGTAAGAAGTGTGAGGCCCAACTTCACTGAACTGTGTACAAGAGACACAGTTTGTCAGGGCATCATGTGAGAGAGCTGAGCACAGAGAGTCGATGCAGGCATGTGGGTATATACAGTGGAGAGGCATGTGGAAGTCATCTCTCATTACTGCGGGGTATTCCCAATGAAGGAGTGAACAGGTTGAGGTGGAGGTGGGGCGGGGTGTTCTAGGAGAAACCTGAGGCACGTTGTTAGGACAGGGTGTTAAGACATATGATGTCATCAGATTTGGCCTCATGTCAGACGCTCAACCTGCAACATGTCACAGCAACCCTCAGAGGTTAGTGTCCAAAGACCCTGGAGAGAAGGACTACAAACAGTTACGGAAACAGCCCTGCCCAGTCAGCTGATGAGGTACGAGCCAGAATGCAAACCTCAGCGCAGCCCACTGCAAAGGCTCTGCCTTGGACTGAGCTGGGCTGCAGTATAAGGCAGGGGCAAGGGTAGGAAGTGAACGGAAGAAAGATACCTTCCCTAGGTTAAATCAGTGAAAGACAGAAAGAGCCTTGAAGCTTCATGAACAAAGTGGCTGATCACCGAGTCTTCACACCTGCGAGGTCCCTTTGAGCATCTTCCACCATGTTTTTACATATAGCTTAATTAAAGACTGCATTCCCCACAGCCTATTAGACTCGAATTCCATGCTCCTTGAGCTTCCCTCGATCTGTCAAGGGTATCCAGGCCAGCTGAGACATATCAGACTTCTGCATGAGCTTCCTGTTGCCGCTGTCACAAGTGAAGCCCAGCTGAGTTGGGATGAAACCATATAGGTTTATCACTAAAGCACTGGAGATTGGCACTCCCAATAGATCTCAATACAGTGCTGTCAGGACTGTGGTCTCCTAAGGGGCTCTAGGAGACTTCTTTGTCTTTTTCAGTTTCCAGAGGTCACTTGAACCCCTGGGCTTATGGTCCCTTTCCCCATCTTTAGACCCAGCACTGCGGGCTGGGTTCTTTCCACAAGAATCACTCTGGCCTCTTCTGCCTCCTTCGACTTAGAGAAGCCCTGGGCTGGGATACAACAGATGTAGGGTGAGCTCTGGCGGGTGCTGGGTTTCACCTTACAGCCCTGTAAGGACACTGGGTACCCCCAGATGCCTCCACTCTCCCTGTTTTCAAGATATCTAACTAGCAACTTTAATTCTCCCCATCCTCCGTACAGGTTCCAGACCGTACACGTGGAGAAGTGGGTCTGACGCTGCCCCCTTTAGTGACCTAAATTCCTAGCTCCAAGTCTATGTACCACCTCTGTGCAACACCAGGCTTCAAGTTCTTATTGTCTACATTCCATCATCCATTCAATCCATGAGACATTGTCTCATTCACGCAGGATCTGGGACTTTAGAAGCCAACCTGGTCTGGTAACTATTCCCCTGCCTCTCCGGCAATGTTTATTAATGAATTTGTTATTTTACCCAGAAATCTTGCAGAATAGATGAAATGAAAATGAATTCTACATCTCATGTACTGCACGTGCTGGAAGGGATGTGAGAATAGAAGGAAGGAGGAAGGCGGGGGGAGGAACCATTCTCTCTGGTCCCTGACACCTCTCCTGCTCCTTCTCTCACTGGGATCCAACAGATGTAGGGTGAGCTCTGGTGGGTGGTGGGTTTCACCTGACAAACTTTGTTACAGGGCCATTTAAATCATCCTAATCGCTCAGAAACACCCCATGAAGTCCCGCAGTGGAGGGTGCTGGGGAAAATAAGGAGGAACCTGTGAGGAAAAGGCTGTTTCTGACCTGCCACTTGGCTCTTGCAGCCCCTTGCACAGTTTGCTTAAAACAAAGAGGCAGGGGAGGGAGCCAAGGGCAAGAGAAAAAACAAACAGATAATGTCAGATCCTGCCCCGAGAAATGCAAAATTCATTAGAAAAACATTGATTGCGAAGAATTGATTTGATTGTCAGACATACACAACATCCAAGGAAAATCTTTCATTATGATTCAGAATTTGTTAAATGGAAGAGCAGAGAGGAAGATATAGAGCAAGGACAAGCTGCAGCAGATGCCTGCTGTCGGAGCCACAAACCTGACCTGGGAGCTGTCTTTAAAGATGACCCTACTTGTCTTAGGGAGGTGACTTACCTGTGTCAATCCCAGGACCTGCCAGTGTCTGCAAACTCTGTAGAGGCACAGGTCTCTGACTCTGGCTCCATTACTCAGCCAGTTTAAGGAAGTTTCTTTGTGGCTGCCACTGGTCCAGAGTAGGCAGACCATTCTCTAGCTATCTACAATCCTTCCCTCCTCCCCTGCTGTGAGCTTTTGTACCCGAGTCTGGATGAGGACCTGCGGAGTTCCAGGTTACTAAGGACTCTATCAAATGCTACCCTGGCTTAGCTGCCTCTCTCAGACATTGCTCCTACCTCCCACCTGCCCAGGGTTCCCGGATCTTTCCAGTTTTTAACTGTCTTCAATCTGCTGCCCTCCCCCCTCCACATCTGGTAAACAACGCTAGGCTTTTCTGTTTGGGACCATGGTGTGTTCCTTTTGGCTTCTGGTTTTGACTTCACCTTCCACATCATCAACATGGCTTCTCTATAAAATAAAGCCTTAATCGGCAGCAACCATCCCTCAGCCTCTGTCTTCCTCTTGCAGATATCTCCCTGGCTTCATACAGACCCTGGTCTCACTCTTCCTGACATCCAGAAATGGGAAGGAGAAGGGATCTGGAGCTAGGAGAGTGTTTGAAAAAAAAAAAAAGAACTTTAACGCTGAGCTTCCTGCCACCCATGTCACACTGAACCATGTCCTCCAAGAGTCAAGAGCCTCTGGGTGGATGATGCTGAGCATAGGGCAATCTGATTCTGTTCAGAATAAAAAGCTAGTGATCTTTTGGAAAAGTGAAGTTTGCTCAAAGGACAGTCAGATTTGTTATGGTGAGCACACCCATTCATCTTATGACACACCGCGGGAACAGTCATCAGGGCGATTTAAATGTCTTTCCCCTAGACTGAGCTGCCCAAGGGGACCAACAGGATTCCCAGTCTGGGGTTCTAGGACTGGAAGGCAAGGTCAGTGAGAAAGGTCTGAGAAAGTTTCTATTTGTGTGTTTGCATGGATATGTGTGTGTGTGTGTGTGTGTGTGTGTGTGTGTGTGTGTGTGTGTGTGTGTGTGTGTTACATGGGTACAGGAACCCATAGAAGCCAGAAGAAGACATTAGATTAGATTCCCCTAGAGCTGGAATTGCAGGGAGTTGTAAGCCAGCCAATAAGAGTATTGGGGATTAAACTTGGGTCCTCTAGAAGAGCAACAAGTGTTTCTAACCATTGAGCCATCTTTCCAGCCCCTTGAGTTGGTTTCTTCAAGGCTATTTCCCGAAAGGTGAGAGCCAGTGTATTAAGATAAGAAACAAGTGGATGTTATAATAAATAAACCCAGATCTCAGTGACTTAAGACAATATGACACTGCTCTGCTTCAGGGAATCTGCCACAATTTTAGATTAATAAAGACTTTGCTGCCATGTCTTATGTCATCCCAGGGTCACCTCAGGTTCCTAAATACAGAAATTTAGGAGCAAGGTGCAGAAATAGCACCTGCCTGTCACTTCTCCTTTGTTCTGTTGCACATGTATATGCACAGCATCCCTACTAATGCAAGGGGCACCCTCACCATGACCGTACACCACAGAAGGGACACACCCATCTCTGGCGAACTGCTAACTGTCCACCTCAGGTGACTGTATCCATGAGAGAAAGAACTCTGCACTTGGAGTCCAATAACACTGAAACTGCTTCAGGTGCCTGTCAAAAGTGAGCTGGGTGAGCTAGCAGATGTACCTCAACTCCCAAGCTTCAGTTTCTCCTCCCTAGATGAGAGAAGAGCTGGAGCAATACCCCACCATCCCCAGCTGTTTTCTGAGAATAACGGTGAGATGGGGATTGCTCAGTAGAAAAGGAGTCGCAATCTGAGCATGTAGGAAGTCGCTTAGCAGCAGGCTGCTTGCCCCCCTCAGGCACAGAGCCATACTGCTTTAGAAAGATGTACCAGGCCACAATCTCTCTCTCCCCCTGACATCATACAAATGGGACCCCAGAGAGAATGGAAATTGAACAGTCCCCACAGGAGAGGAAACATGAAAGGTTATATGATTTGAGCCTGCATGGGGGTCCTGGTGACCTTTCCTTGAGTTAAAAGACACAGGCTGCTAGGCCAGTGACCAATAAGGCAATCAGCACCAGGAGCTGGGCTGTTCCCACAGATTACAAGGGTCGAGCAGAAGGACTCATGCTGCCTTAGTCACAAAGGCGAGCACACGCACACAGGTGGGAAATGTCAGAACTATGCAGCCATGGACACACAGCCCACCTGTCACCATGGATTTGCACAGCATCTACATAGATGGGCAGGTATATGATATTAGCAAAAACCCATAAATGTACACAGATGTACACAGATAGATGTGAAGTCCTTGGTATTTACAGTTCTCTGCATTTAGATATACACAGAGAGATGTTTAGATGCTAGAACAGAACTCTGGCTGGATATAGACTAGGTGTAGAATAGATGGCTCTATAAACTTGTTAACATGGAGAAAATCCACTGATTCAGTGTTTGCATGGGTATACATACATGTTCCAACAGGCCAAAAAGTACCCAAACACACATACACACACACACAAATGAAATCACCTCCACATGGCTACACTACACATACGTGCAGATGTACATAGTCTGCACTAGCACACACAGATGAACATCTCACAGCTTACCACATAATCTCGGATTCACACAAACAGGACTGGGACCTGCCTTAAGCTCTAGTTAGATATGTTAGCCTAAATGAATCACAATCCCTTTGGGTTTCTATGCCCTTGCTAGTCAACTACAAGGCAGGACAAACAAGAGCTGAGTCTATGAAGTGACGGGGAGGTCCACAGGCAACCATCAATGCAAGCATGGCTAGTAATGGCCTCTCTACAGGTAGCCAGTTTGAAATCAAACAAAGATAGCCCCTAACTTCCTTCCTAATGACGCATGTCTATTATCTCCGCTACTAGGGAGGCTCAGGCAGAAAGGTCACAAGTTCAAGGCCAGTCTGAGCAACTTAAGAGAGCCACTGTTTCAAAAATTTCTTTTACTCAAAATAGGGCTAGGGCTATCACTAAGTGGTAGTGTTTGCCCAGCATGCATGAGGTCCTAGGTTTCATTCCTGATTCAAGACAGAGGTAGAGGAAGAAGGGAGATCTTGGTTGTCTCAACTGGACAGTTAGGAGGTAAGTCAGATGGCCTGCCACATCTTGGGAGGTGGCACACTGGTGTGCTTTCTTCCAGTAATAACATGCATGTGCAGCCTACGGAGGGCCAGGTTTCTCTAATGGAAACTGAGGGGAAAAAAATGGTAGGTGGAAGCTCTCTTCTAAGCTTCTGGAACAGTGAAGATAGACAAGTCTGTCCAGAGACCTTCCAGAACGTTACAGCCAAAGGCAGACATCAAGACTGGTGACATACTTCGGATTATAAGAAACAACCTGGGTGACAGGTTAGATGTTGGTCACTCTGTCAACACAAAGCCGACAGCAGCCTTCTGGCATATCACAAAGTGGCCTCAGAGTAGATCCGTGTAGTCCATTTTCTGCTATCAAGTGGCACGTGGCTCCCTTCAGGACAATACTGCCAGGAGCCAAGAGGTAAGTACATACACAGGATGGGCCCTGGATGCTGTATAGGCACAGGCATGCACCAACATGGCTAGACACGAAGCTGTATGTGTATGTGTGTGTTTGCTTCATCTCTGTGCACATGCTCAATTATTTATACCACCTAACTGCTTTCTTATGCACTTTCAACCATTTAAGTCCCTTGTACAACACACACTTGAATAATCAAATTGTCTAAAGCTAAGTGTCTCAGGTATGTTTTGACCCATTTGTGGATCCCAAGAAAAACCTACCATAAAGGAAACGCCACTTTTTCCGTGTTCCTGATCTGAATTGTATAAGATAGAAAGAAATCCTCTGCTCTCTTCTGCCCCTGCCTCCCACTCCCTGACTCTCTCCTTACCTCACTGGTAGAGCTGAGGAAACCCATGCCATGGTGTCTGCCTTGCCAAGATTATGGACAGAATATACATATTCCCTCTACTCCTTGGTGAATAAGGCAGTTAAAAGAAGCTTACAGAGAACAGAAGCACACACAGCAGAGTCTGGGCTCCTGACTAATGATGCTGCAAAGCAGAAGGGAAGATGTAAGATACCCTGAATTCTCCATTTTCCTATACCGGCTTTACTAGCTAGAACGTTGGTACATCAGCAAATCTAACTGAGATGTGCTTTACTATGTACGAGCTATCTATTGTAAAACATGCTCCAGGTCAGAAACGTGAAAATGCATGTCTTAAAAAGAGATAAAGTATAAAACTATATGCATTAATGCCTCTTGTATCTGTTTCTTGGTCCACAAGTTGAAGGGAAGAGGGAAACAATTATCACTCTCAAACCTCTAGACATTCGCATACATCTGCATGGAAGGGTAGCTATGTGTATCCAGCCACTATTCCTGAGCCTGCAACATCTTGTCTGTGGGTTATGACACTGGTCACTGAGAGTATGCATGTGTGTGGCTCTCTGAGCACACAGTGACTACACACACTGGTACTTTGTAATGGGTGTGAATGAGTTCATGTACTTGTAATCAAGTGCTACCTTTAGTGTGACTGTGAGTTACAGCCCCAACACTAGAACCCTGGCCAGCATCCCACAAAGGCCACCAGCTAAGTTCACCAGGAGGCAGCTCCGCTTCCTGGATCCATCATTCTCCTTGTGTTAGCTGCTTTCTCTCTAGGAGAGACCATCCAGATCCAAAGCCCCTTGAGAAATAGGCCTTGGATGCCTTGCCTGAAAACCAAGGACACAGAGCAGTCTAGTAATCAGCAATGATCATGTCTCCTTGATAGGCCCTTATTTCACCAGGACAAAGAAGAAGCTAGCAACAAAATAAATGAATGAATAAATAAATGAATGAATAAATAAATGAATGAATGAATGAATGAATGAATGAATGAATGAATAAATAAATGAATGAATGAATGAATGGATAAATAAATGAATAAATAAATGAATGAATGAATGAATAAATAAATAAATAAGTAAGTAAGTAAGTAAGTAAATAAATAAATAAATAATAAATAAATAAATAAATAAATAAATAAATAGGGGGCTCACTTCTCTGTATCTATGGAGCAAAACAGATCCCCTCATCTCTCAGAGTACCCTTTCACGATCCCCCACACCTACCTTCTCTGCATTCTTTCTGACCCTTGCTCCTAAGTGTCCAGGAAGCATTTATGTGTCAGCTCTTTGAGGTGGAGAGGGAGGCTGAAATGCTCAGGCACAAAGGAACCTAGATTCAAGCTCAGAGAGAAAGAGAATGCAGTAATGGCTGGTTTATGGACTATCCAGGGCTTTGCCCATGGACATGAATGCCACAGTATATAAATGTGGAGTTGAGCGAGTGTGGAGCTGCCTTGGAAGACAAGCTTCTAAAGCATATGTCTTTCATTTCCTGATACTTCTTAAATAGGAGTTCCCAATCACGGTGGCCTCTTGGGTACAAGAAGCATTAACAAGGCTACATAGAGAGAATCAGTGACATGGTTCCTTCTCTTGAGGAGATTAAACTCACTGGAGAGAAACAAAAATGTCTACCAAGTATTGTAACACAGAGTACAGAGAAGTGGAAGCTGAGAACATTGCTATCTAGAAACACTGAGAAATGCTTCCTCAAATGGACCTTGAAGAACAGAGATGTAAAGAATTCAAAAAGAGAAGATGGTAGAGGGCTTGTGAGGGCCAGTAACTTATGAAGATGAAAACCACAGTGGTGATGATAGTAACGATGATGATAATGATAAACAGCATTCAATAACAATGAAAGGTCTCCTTGTCTGAGTCCGGGTCCAAAAGAGGATTCTGGAAGAAGATTGCTCTGCTCATTACTGCCTAACCCCACCTCAGCTTCTTTCTCTCTTGCATCTGCTTCCTGGAATTTCTAACAGAAGTAGTCCATCTGCCCCCTGCAGCAGAAAACCCCTGGGAGAGTGTAGGAGATAGGTCTGTGGTCCTGCTTCAATTACAGGGAGGGCTGAGAGCCGATGAGAAGAGAATAGGAGAGGGAAGAAGATAATACTTTGCAGCTCTATAATGCTTTGTTTTCAAAGCACTTTTATTTACATTATTTCCTGCTTAAAAAAAAAAAAAAAAAAAGGTGGTACTGACCACACTGCACAGATTCACTGAGATCATATAGGTGGACTTGGTTCCCATCTGCTACCACACACTGTGTCCGGGGTGACCACTATCAGACCATCCAGAGGGCCTGGTGTATGTTCTGAGGATTCATCTCTACAGTATACCTTTCTACCCATTCCAACTGTTAAGCCAAGCCTATGGCTACAGTCATTGCTCCAAGCCCAGGTCCTGGGTTCATTTCCAACAGAAGACTCACCCCTCTTTGTCAGAAACTTTTCAAGAAATGCTGATATGTCACACTCTAATTCAGTATTGAGACAGGTGCCCACCAATGTCACAGCCACAGCACAGATATTACTCAAAAGCTGGCATAAGACGTTTTTTCTTCTAAAACAGTAAGCAGTGCTTACCGTTTTTCCAAAACTTACCTGTGCACTACACCTCTGACCTCGTTCTGTGAGCCCATCGCTAACACCTCCCCCGAGCTCTGCTGACCTCCAGACCCTGTCTTTTTTGTGAGGCCTCCCTTCTTCTCCCGTTCACATCAGCATCCATCCCCCTCTCTGTCCCTATCTCACATACCTATCCCAGTCTGCCAGGTGGCAGAGTGATAGGCAGATGTCTCTGTCATCTCCTGGGGCCTGAGAGCCATAGAGAGTCAAAGAGCAGGCCCCTTTTGGTTCTTCATCTCCCATGACCCTACACACACACACACACACACACAGAGAGAGAGAGAGAGAGAGAGAGAGAGAGAGAGAGAGAGAGAGAGAGAGAGAACAAGTATCCAGTACTGTAGGGGTATTGTGTTGTTTCATAGTAAATAATTGTCCCACCCACTGGTTTAATCAAAAGGGCTGATTGGCCAAAGGCAGGCAGGAAGTGTAGGCGGGGCTACCAGACTAAGAAAATCTCTGAGAGCAGAGTGCCAGAGGAGCACCAGAGAGAAGCCAGAGGAAGCCGAGGACAACCATGCTGCTCTAAGCAAAGGTACCAAGCCGCATGGCTGAGCAAGAGACATGGGTTAGATGAAGGGTAGAGAGCTAGCAAGTGATATGCCTGGCCCTGAGGCTGATCAGCCTAAAACTATTGAAAGCATCTGTGTGTCACTGTGGGACTGTGGGTCTGCGGGTCCGTGGGTCTGTGGGCCTAAACCTTGAGGCAAGGCCCGAAAGTCAAGGACAGAAACCTCGTACTACACAGTACTATTTAGTCATTAGTCCCTGTTTCATAATAAGTCACAGTATCATCAGTGCTGCCTTGTCTTGCCCTAGAGAACAAAATCCAGCTGGAAGGCCCACAGTAGAGCAGACTGACAGAGATGTTAGCCTGGGTTGGTCATAGACCTGGCTATATCTGAGACAGTGAAATATAATCGGGAAAGTGTCACAGGCCTGCTAGGCTCAGAAAGACCAAACTGGGAACTAGCACAGACCTCAGCTTCTCTCAATCAGGCCCACCCAGGGCAGGGACGATTGTGAGCCTTTCACATTCCCAGAAATGTCAACACTCCCTCAAAGAGGTCTCTGCTGGTCTGAAAATCTCCAGGCTGCCTGCACTTGTGATAAGCACAATAAATAAAACAATGAGACCCATTTGAAGGTACTTGTGAGACAGTGAAGCTCTGGGAACTCATTGCTGATGAGTTTGAAAGGCAAAGGGAAGACAGGAGAATGAGTTTCCTCTTGGGCTCAGGTTTGTTTATCCTGCTTCTCAAAAGCCAGAGCCTCCAAGTTTGATGTCTCAAAGGCCTGGAAATGTTTTTCCAACTCTAGACCTGGATACAGTCCACCAGAGGGCACCTGTCTGCTCTGGGCCAGAAGAGAAATGGCCACTAGATTCTGAAAGGTCTCTGCCAGAGAACAGAGAAGCAGTAAGGGGGGGGGGGGGGGGGGGGGGAAGGGGAGAACCAGGCTGAGCCACCTTTGGGACACAGAGGAGAGATAATCGAAAGCCACAAGTTTATACAATTCTCACATGGGGGGGGGGGGGTTTGGTGAACTCAGTATCTATCCTGAGAACGGTCCTCCACAAATTGTTTAGAGTCTGTGGCTTACGTCTAGATTTGCCCTGAGCTCCTCTCATGCTGAGTTTCTGCTCTGTTTTGCATGTCATTCTCCTAAAAGGTTCTCTCTGAAGTGCCCCTGGGCCTCTCAGGCAGTGGCTTCACCACAGGCCCCAGGCCCAATACCTTCCAGACCCTCTCCTTTACAGCTCATCTCAAGAATCTATTCTGTTGGGATCTCTGCTGCCAGCATACCCTAACCCTGTCGCGCTCCACTGGAAGGCTTATGAGAGCCACTTGAAGTGTTTCCCTTCCCAATGGAAGTTTGAAACTTGTGCCTCCAGGCCACACCCCTGCACCTGTATGCAGTACTTGAGTGATTTCAGGACAGCCAGAATCTCTCCTGTTTCAGTATGTCTTCCCTATGTCACTCAAAATCCTTTTTTACAAGTAAATCATAAACCAGAGTTTGGAAGGATAAAGAAATTGGCCTCACATCCACAAAGGTCCTGGGGACCCATTTCTTCTTGTCAGCAGGCAGAAAACTAAAAGCAGAAAAGAACAAAGTACTAGCCCTGTTAGGAGTTTAGAAGGCTACGCTGCTTCGGTGAGACCCTGCTTCCTGGTGCTCTCACCCTCCAGGTTACATGACCTTCAGGAACGGTGTATCGGCACTCACATTCAGTGGGGAAAATGACAGTGCCCTGGGAAAAGCCAAAGGAAGCCTACCTGACACCTGTTGCCCTCCTCTGGGGTCTTTTCAAATACTCTCCAGTACCGTTGCTACAATACGACAATCAGCCATCCCCTCCTCCCCCTGGATCATTCCACAGACTGTAGCCAGACAGACACTAATTGGCTCTGAGAAGTGATTACTTCAAAGAAGGTCCCACTGCACCCACATTTCTTGGAAAAACAAACAGTGAGCTCTGCCTCCCCCTCACCTAGAGACAGCACAGAAATGGGCTTCCATCTACCTACAGGTGGTGGGGGGGGGTATCTTAGTTAGGGTTTCTATTGCTCTGAGGAAGCACCATGACCAAAAAGCAAGCAGGTGTGGGGGGGGGATATTTGACTTACACTTCCACACTGTTCATCACTGAAGGAAATCAGAGCAGAAAACAGGATGTCCAAAGAGGGCAGGATTCCATAGACAGGAGCTGATGCAGAGACCATGGAGGGGCACTGCTTATTGGCTTGCTTCCTATGGCTTGCTTAGCCTGCTTTCTTATAGAATCCAGGACCGCAAGCCCAGGGATGGCGCTACCCACAAGGGGCTGGGCCCTCCTCCTCTGTCAATCACTAATTTTAAAATGCATGCCTTACAGGCTTGCCCGCAGCCTGATCTCCTGGAGGCCTTTCCTCCATTACAGTTCTCTTCTTTCAAATACTTTGTGTGTCAAGTTGACAAAAGACCAACTAGCACAGGTAGAGACATTTGGGTGTTTCTGGGCCACAGACTACCTGTCTCCTTACCAATTCCTTCTCAGGGAGGCTTTAGAACTGAAAGGCACACTCCAGTAGGGCCACAAAGGCAGCAAATCCTCTTCAGAGTTGTCACACACAAACTCACTAGAGATGAGAAGGAGTCCACAGGCAAGCCCTCCCCCCAACCCCCTGCCATGCATTGCTCTAGATCACTATACTCTAGGTTCTCACAACACTGAATGTGAGCCAAGACAGTTACAGGGCAGGGTGTGTGCTCATGGGCACATGTGTATGCAAGCACATCTGCCACACCTTCTAAGAAAGGGTCCTAGGTTTTGGGGTGGCCTTTTGGTGTGGAAATCAAGGCTATAGAGGAAGTTCAAGAAACCAAGCAAACTTGCATCAAAAACCACAATTGCCTCCCCGAAAGAGGCAATTCCACAAGGAGTTCTCAAGATTGTTTTTTTTAAAAAAAAAAACAAAACAAAACAAAAACAAAAAACAAAAAACAAAAAAACTAGTGTCTAACAGTTAATGAATTTTTCATTAAGATTCTGAATTGGGGGGACTGGAGAGATGGCTAAGCAACTAGAAACACTCGCTGCTCTTGTAGAGGACCCAGATTTGGTTCCCAGCACTCATGTGGTAGCTCACAACCAGTTCTAGGGGATCTGATGCCCTCTTCTAACCATCAATGGCCCAGATACACATGTGGTGCACATATGTATATGCAGGCAAAACACTCATACACATAAAATAAATAAGTAAATCTCAAATAAACAAAAGAAAAAAAGTATGAATTTCTCAGGCTGAAGATGTGGTCAAGTGATGCTTAGCACACATAAAGCCTCAGGGTTTGTCCTCAGCATGGTAGGAAAGGAGTGTTAGAGAAGTACCTTCATTTTAAGCAAAAGTCCCTGAACCCCAGCTTGAAACAGGCCTGAGTTCTGCTGAGAATCGAGTAGAAAACAGGAGATAGCCTAGGAGATATCTGATAGTGGCTAATTAACCATGGAAAGTCCCAGCACATCCTAGGATGATAGCCTAGGACCATTTGATATCCTAGGAGACAGCCTAGGGCCATTTGATAGCCACAGAATGTCCCAACCCAAGAGATAGTCTAGGGAGGAGGGTTTGACAAACAGCCGGCTAAGATAACAGAGAAAATATGTAAAGTCCCCCCAAAACGAGCTAATCAGAACTGTATCTATACTAAGACCCCTAACTGATTTATAACCTTGTGGGTTTTGCCTTTAAAACCCAGCTTGCAGAGGAGCGGGTACCTCCTCAGGCACTGCCATGCCTGTGCACTGGATGAGGTCCTTGTTGCAACTTGCATTTCAATATACCTTGCTTCTGCATTTCTGAGTTTGCTTTGTTTTTATTTTTTGGTTTGTTTGTTTTGAGACAGGGTCTCATGTAGCCCAGGATGGCCTCCAACTCACTATTTATCCCATGAATGCCCTCCAACTCTAGACCAGAATACAGTTCACCAGAGGGCCAGAAAAGAAATGGCCAGTAGATCCTGAAAGGTCTCTGACACAGTGTAGAGAAGCAGTGGGGGGGAGAAGACCAGGCTGAAGCACCCTTGGGACATAGGGGAGGAGGGACAAGCAGAAGCCACAGAAGTTTGTACAATTCTCACATGGGTGTGGGGGGTGATGAACACAGCATCTAACCTGAGACACGTCCCTTGGAGTCTGTGGCTTGTGTCTAGATTTGCCCCGAGCCCCACCCCCCCATGCTGAGTTTCTGCTCTGTTTTTGCATGTCATTCTCCTAAAAGGTCTTCTCTGAAGTGCCCCTGGGTCTCCAGGGATCCTCTCTTATTAACCTCCTTACATCTCATTGCTTCATCCATCAGGGTCCAAGGCAAGTGGCTATGAACTTCTGAAGGTGGCTATGCCCATGTCCCAGGCAACAGCATTAGGTAGTTCACTCAGACCACCACTGAATCATTTGTAGGTCTCTCCAAAACAACTTCAGCCCAGGTGGGGTCATTCCTATTTAGCAGCAGGAAGGAAAGTTGGGCCTTTGTAGGGGGATTATATTGTTCCATTGTAAATAACCGTCCCACCCACTGGTCTAATAAAAAGTGCTGATTGGCCAAAGGCAGACAGGAAGTGTAGGCAGGGCTACCAGACTAAGAAAACTTAGGCAACAGGAAGAACAGAGCAAAATGCCAGAGAGAAGCTAGAAGATGCAGAGGACAACTATGCTGCTCTGAGAAAAGGTACTGAGCCGCATGGCTGAACAGGGTAAGAGTCATGGTTTAGATTAAGGGTAAAGAGTTAGCAAGTTATATGTCTGGGCCTCAGGCCGATCAGCCTAAAACTATTGTAAGCATCTGTGTGTCTCTGTGGGTCTGCGGGTCTGCAGGTCTAAACCTTAAGGCTAGTCCCGAAAGTCCGGGCCAGAAACCCTATACTTCAGATGGGGCAAGGCAGGATAATAGCCACCCCAGCAAAAGAATGAAGAGACCAATGTCCACCCTGGCAAAAGGATGGACAGACCAGTGTCTACCGCGTCCAGCTGAAATGGACCGAGTCTAGTCAGGTGAGGGGCGTTGAGGTTAATATCAGCACTCAGGAGTCGTTAGGTTCCATCATCCAGGATCACAAAGAGAGACCCGAGCTTTATTCAGTACACTCTTACATCCTCCGCCATGCTTCTCTTTCTTCTCTCCCTCACTAACTTCCTCCTAGTCAGGACACACCCAAGGTCTTGGAAGATCCCAAAAGACTAATGCCTCTGGGGGTGGAAGCGATAACAAGAAGACTGTAGAGCAGGAAAACATGTTTATCCCCCTAGTTGTCATAAGGTTCAGTCCTTCGGGGAGGAGGGGCCATAAGAGCCAAGGTGGAATTTTCCATAGGCACAACTACAATCCAGCCTGATGTCAGGAACCAACAAGTGTCCACTTGGATGTACTGGAGAACTAGGTGTTTCAGACATAACAGCTGTCCAGGAGACTCCTGCCCCTAGCTGCAGAATGACCGCAAAGATAGTCTGTTTCCCCCACTCCCCACTCAATCCCACAGGAATGGGCTCAGGGATGGGGAAGGGGCTCCATCTCTGCCTCTCCTGCCTTTCTCTCTTCTCTTCTTACCTGTCCAAATTAACAAATCCCATCAACCCACTTGCCCTTCAATTTAAATAACTCTGTCTTTGGCTAAATAGAGAAGAGGAGATCGAGGATTTGAAGAGACACTTATTTATCTCTTTACCAGACAGTCTAATGAATAATTTCATGTTTGCAAAAGCTCATTTTGAAATTTGAAGACAAGAGATATATTGCCAAGGCGGCTCTAATACTGCGACATTAATTTTGCACTGAAAGATTTACTCAAAAATTAGATTTTACAATTTTAATGCCTCCATTCTTTTCTTTAAATAAGCTGTGAAATACAGTTAATTAGACTTAAACCCTGGAAGCTTAGACGTTTGAGCTTTGGTGTAAGCTACAAAAGAAAGCAAGCTTTTTCACTTGCAAATTAAATCGAAATTCATTACACGCCTAAACCTACACTACTTGCAGAAATCCTACTGGGCTAGGGAAGGGTCTTCTCTGGGCTCCAGATGTCTCCCTACAGAATTCTGGCTTTGGAGAATGAAGGCAGCGACAGATGGGGAACAAAAAACACAGGAAGCATCCTGGCAATATTAGTATATTCTGTGGGCATCAGCCATGAGCCTTGTTCCGTGGGTGAGCAAAGGCTCCATGCTCAAAAGAACCTGCGAAGCCATTGCACAGGATCTTCATGGAAAGCTACAAGGTTCAGAGAGGAAAACAAATAAAAATTGTTTAACTCGGTTTCAACAGCATCTGCCAAACAACATACTTGACCCAGAAGTCTTCTTGCTGTCAAAAGAGCCAACATTTGGGTCGACCCACTACACTGGGCTCTGACAACTCCACAAAGTGGCTTTCTCTTCCTTAGACACAGTCTGGGAGTCCCAGCCCAAACACTCTTCTCTTCCATGCTCTCTGTTAGCCGTGAGCTGGAAGACACACATATAAAATCGAGTTCATAGCAGGTTGAGGGATTGAAGGGCCAAAATTGGTACTGTGCAGGTGTTCAGCTATGTGATCTGCTCTGCTAGGGACTTCTCAATATGTTAGCCAAAGAAACGATCCAAAGGCACAAGGAAGTACAGCAACCCTTCAGAGCTACAGCCCACCTAATGCAGCATCCTTCCACACTGATGCTTGTGTTCTAATGCCTCAGAACTCTGAGCTTGTAAATGCTTATCTCATCTCTGGGAAACTCTGATCACATATAGACATAAGGCAACCTCCATGTAGGACACTACCCTGCCCTGGACCAGAGAATATCTTGTCACAGACCTTTCATGAGCTCCATATTGACTGGACAAAACATTCCATTCCTGGTAACTCCTACAACTGCTCTATTCTGCTTACATTTTTAAATGAAGGAATTCTTTTCTTTTTAGCACCTAACTTGTGAGAGATCCTACGACCAAAGCTCTCTTCTTCATCTTGCGGCTTCCTAGGCTTTCTGAAGAGCACAGATCCTATTATGACTCTCATGTAACCAATAGGTCTTCCTCCTAGAATTGCCCAATATTAGAAACTTGGGGCCAGGTGCAAAGGTTCACGGGTCAGATGGTCAGCTCACACTTCTAACCCCGAAACCTGAGAAGCTGAGGTGGGAGAACTTCCGTGTGCTCAAAATCAGGGTTGGCCACAGAACGAGACCCTGACTCACGAGGAAGAGAAGGAAAGGAGAAGAGGGTCAGCCGCAGCAAGGACAGCGGCTACTTCTCCATCACTCCAAACTTTGTCCATCGGTCTTGTGTCTTGTAATGACAAGCAAAGATACCCTGAGGTGATTGTCTGTATTGGCCATGTCTAACCAGCCTTAACACACTTGGCTTGGGATTTGCAAAATATCAGCTCGTGTGCCTTCATGTTATAGCCTTTACTTTACAGCACTCCCTTGTGCCCTCTGCCTATTATAATTAAGTAATTCATCTCTGACGGGTAATAATAAAAATGATTACAATAATATACTACTAATAATAATTCTACCTTATTTACAGTTCACAGAGTACTGGCATCAATTTGACACTCACCAGGCCCTAAGTCTTACATGAGAGTTATTGTTTGCTTTTAGCAAAGAAAATAACAGACTCAGAAATGTGAAGTGACTTGCCCGGCAGTGGAGCCCAAGGACTGATAATTGATCATCCTCATATAATACCATACTTTCACATTAGAAGCTCCAACCTACACATATTTGCATGTGCCGTGCACAGCCTTTTGTGTCATATGAGGAGACTCAAGGCTGCATACATTCTCCACATGACAAGCAAGTCAAACAGCAGGCTGTTTTGTATGTGACAGGATTGAGAACATGACTGTGGGTTCTAGAGTGTCAGGGTTTGGTACTGATCCCACTTTTTGGCAACTGTGGAGGTAGTTTACTTACAGAGTTGAGGGCTAACCTGAACTCATGGAGCTACTGGATGGTCCAAATGAGATGGAACTACATAGCTGTTAAGGTGAAAAGGAAATGGGGGCCAGGGGCACCTCAAAAGCTCTTCCTGGGAGAGCTAAGGGTATACATTGGGCTCATGAAGCAGTTGTAGATGTGGGCATGCACAAGACAGAATGAGGCCACTGGAAAAGGGTCCAGGTAGGAAACCACACTGTGAATTTGAGTGGAGGGACTTAGCTGCAGTGCTGCTCAGGAAAGGCTGCAGGCATGGAGGAAGCCAGGAGCAGTTCAAGTTAGACCAGACTTTGCAGTGTAGACTCCCTTCTGAGTTCAAGTGGATCATAAAGGGATGCTTTGTTGTTGGTGGTGGTGATGGTGGTGATGGTGTTGGTGGTGGTGGTGGTGGTGATGGTGATGGTGGTGGTGGTGATGGTGGTGGTGATGGTGATGGTGGTGGTGGTGATGGTGGTGGTGGTGATGGTGGTGGTGATGGCGATGGTGGTGGTGATGGCGGTGGTGATGGTGGTGGTGGTGGTGGTGGTGGTGGTGGTGGTGGTGGTGGTGGTGATGGTAACGGTGATGGTGGTGGTGGTAATGGTGGTGGTGGTGATGGTGGTGATGATGGTGGTGATGGTGGTGGTGATGGCGATGGTGGTGGCGATGGTGGTGGTGATGGTGGTGGTGGTGGTGGTGGTGATGGTGGTGGTGATGATGGTGATGGTGGTGGTGGTGGTGGTGGTGATGGTGGTGGTGGTGGTGGTGGTGATGATGGTGGTGATGGTGGTGATGGTGGTGGTGGTGGTGGTGGTGGTGATGATGGTGGTGATGGTGGTGATGGTGGTGGTGATGATGGTGGTGATGGTGATGGTGGTGGTGATGGTGGTGATGGTGGTGGTGATGGTGGTGATGGTGGTGGTGGTGGTGGTGGTGGTGATGGTGATGGTGATGGTGGTGGTGATGGTGGTGGTGATGGTGGTGGTGGTGGTGGTGGTGATGGTGGTGGTGGTGGTGGTGATGGTGGTGGTGGTGATGGTGGTGATGATGGTGGTGATGGTGGTGGTGGTGATGGTGGTGATGGTGGTGGTGGTGATGGTGGTGGTGGTGGTGATGGTGGTGATGGTGGTGGTGGTGATGGTGGTGATGGTGGTGGTGGTGGTAATGGTGATGGTGGTGGTGGTGGTGATGATGGTGGTGGTGGTGGTGATGGTGGTGATGGTGGTGGTGGTGGTGGTGGTGATGGTGGTGGTGATGGTGGTGATGATGGTGGTGATGGTGGTGGTGGTGATGGTGGTGATGGTGGTGGTGGTGATGGTGGTGATGGTGGTGGTGGTGATGGTGGTGGTGGTGATGGTGGTGATGGTGGTGGTGGTGGTAATGGTGATGGTGGTGGTGGTAGTGATGATGGTGGAGGTGGTGGTGATGGTGGTGATGGTGGTGGTGGTGATGGTGGTGATGGTGGTGGTGGTGGTGGTGGTGGTTTTGTTCTTATTTTCCCTTGGAGGAGGTACGATAAAGAGTAGAGACACCTTTGGAGACAGTGACAGTGGCCTGGGAACAAAGAATTAATGTTTTTCTTTTGTCTATCTCTAACAAGGAGACATTTCCCTTGTTCCAGGACCCCCTCCCACTCTCATTCTATGTGTACCCAGCTACAACCAGGGAGCCTCTGTCATAGAGCCTATTCTAAGGATCACACCCCAATACCACAGTTCTATTCTCTGCCGTTAGGTAATCCTTAAAGCATTGCCTTCCTGAGGAGCGGATCTCTGTCTCGGAGTTCTGCTTATCCCATAAGGTAGCCCATCATGTTGAAAATAGCAACTGGACAGCGGTGCAGCCAGCAGGAAGTTTGCAGACCTATGTACAGCAGACAAACCAGGCCCAAGAACACAATAATTCAAGGTCAAATGTGATTCACAAGCTTTTTAGAATTCTCTGGCTAAAAGCTACAGCTGTCCCAATAAAATGTGATTGGAGAAGCCTTTACAGCTTTCCTTTTCTTCAGCCAATACTACTATTCCCATCATGCCATCTATCTGAAGGGTCAGCTCATGGGGACACAGTCAACATAGCTCCCTGATCTGTCTATAGAACCTCTGCCTTCATCTCTCTGCGTGCTCCAGATACTTATATTGGCTCTTCTTGGGCGATGTCATGACCCTCATCCCGCCCAGCCATCTAGGCATGCCATCTCCTGCTATGATTTGCAAACCACAGTGGAATCAGAGGTCCCTATTAATAAAACTAAAGGAAAATGCCTTACACCATTAAAAGAAACCTGTGTGCTGAGCATTTGTCTTTGATTGCAACCTAAGTATTTAACAAAATATTGATTTGGACAGACACAGCCTGCCGGGTTTCCAGGCCAGAGTTTCTCATGCCATTCCAAGTTTTTCTTCTGTAAATGCTTAAGAGACACTGAGATCCTTCTCCACAAAGGGTAGACCTGGTCTCTGTGGGTCCCTATCTCTGTTCACTGGATGTGGGCACTCCTCTGAAGACTCTTATGCCATTAGATGGACGGAACACTCTCTGCCTCAGTCCCATCCTAGACTTCTCTGAGCTACCTCAGCAGAGACATTGCTCCCAGAGGTGGATCTGTCCTCTGATATCTCAGACTGTTTTTTCTTATATTTGAAACATATCCCCACAGCACCCATACAATATAGCCACAATTTGGAATCCAAGCTTTTTGTAATCTTCTGACACTAGGACATGATGTCATCTACAAAGTTTATACTTGAGAACCACACAACCGAGTTTCAAAGACAGAAAAAAAAAGTGTTTTTAGTATGCTTATGACTTTGTGTTGGGTCCCATTCATACCTGCTCTGAGTTACATATGGTCCACAAGCTGGTGACCTGTCCGGTTTTGATATTAAATGCATCTCACATAGGTCCTGTGTCAAAACCTTTGTACCTCGGTTGATGGTGCTACTGAAAGATTTTGAAATGTCTGGAGCCTGATGGGAGAAAGTTAGAATGTGGAGACATTCCCTTGAAGAAGATGTTGAGACAAACTCTCACTCCGTGTAGGCCCCTCCTTCCTCAGCTCCCTCCATCATGTACTTTATCACAATAAACTATGACCCCCACAAGCCCAAAGTAACAGACCCTCGGAGTCCCTCAAATGATAAGGCAAAGTTGTTTTCTTCCTGTAAATTGATTTTCTCAGGCATTTTGTCATTTAAAAAAAAAAAAAAAAACTTGGAAAGCTGATTGACACAAAGATGCTCCTGATGGAACACAGATATTCTCTGACCCAGCCACCCTTCGTTATGCATGCTTCATTCACTCGCCAGCTGAAACATATTCTCATCCTGAGGAGGCTAGGCTCCTGTAACCACTTGTCCTTCCATTCCCCAGCTTCCCAAAGGCCTTGCTCATGACAAGTGGCTGAATCATTTTACTACCTTCCAAGTATCAGAAGCACACACCCATTTCTTTCTGCTCAGAAACACCCACTTCTTTCCTCATGGCCTCCTGTGGTGGGCAGGAGAATTATCTCATGTAAAGCAAGACGTTGTCAGTGACAATAACATACTCACCGACTTCCTAGTCTCCAGTGTTCCCCTCCCTGGTCCAGACTCCACAACTCAGTGGAGCAAAAAGCAGCACATTTGTGTCCTTCTCCAGATTTATACTTCCAATTTCTCATGGCAAACCCACTTCAGCAGGCACCCTGCACAATGCCTCACCCCTGTGCACACCAATCATATATCTACCCTCCAACTATTTGAGCTGAAGGTTCCCAAATGGGCTGTGCCTCTCACCTACCCTTATCCATCAAGAGAGAGAGTGCCTATTCCACCCCCAGGTGTAAGATGTCCTCCATCAGAAAACTCTTGGGTTACTCCCTCAGACAGTGGCAGCTCATGACTCTCAGTGGGTCCCAGAGCACTGCACTTCAGTATGTGCCACCATACAATGCTGCTTCTCTAATGACATATGTTCTGTCTTCCAAGACCTTCAGTTGTGGCCAAGAATTCAACTCAGAGTTGAGACAAAGCAAATATCAAGATCCAGCTTCATCATTTTGCTGGATCCTTCGGCAAGATCTGCCTCTTTCTGTGTGAGATCGGGATGATAATGAGACCCACCCTGCACAGCTGTTGGGAGGATTAAACAAGTTATCACAAATAAATCACAGTGCCTAGTGATACAGTAAGCAGCCATTGGCTGTTGGCTCATTCTATTTTCTACTCTAGGACCCTAAGTTCTTACCACATAGGAATAATAACTATGTTTATCTAGCATCTGCAAGCACTACTTGTATCAATCCATTTAATGTTCTTATCCACGTGGAGTGCTGTTTTGTTATGTCCATGGTGAAGATGAAAAAAATAGCCTAGTTAGCAGGCCTAATCTCATACAGCAAGTGAGGAGCAAATCCAAAGCTAGGAAGCCTGGCTCCAGAGACTCCTAATGACTACACCCCAGTTGTCTCCTTACACATGCAATCAATCTGTTCAACTTCATAGCCTTAGCAAAGTGTTGGGAGACGCTTTGCATGGACTCCACGTATAATGAGTTCTCATAAGCAGGAGTTGCCTAATGAGGAGCGAAGAGTCCAAGTGCAGAGAATCAGCCCGTCTCTGTTATCAGTTCTCCCCACTTCTCCATGTGCTCTGATGATTCTTGACTCTCGAGCCTCGGTCGGAGTGGACTTCCATCATCCTAATGTTTGTCTTATGATAAACAAGTACAGCAAATAGAGCCAATGTCCCTACTTGCTGAGGAAGGGAAAGAAAGCCTTACATCAGCTCACATAGTCCCAGTCTCTGAACTACCCTATTCAACCTGACATTTGGAATAGTCTGAACAGAGAGAAGCTAGAAAGAGAGAAAACCATGGACAGGGAGAAATAGAGAGAGCATTTGACTCATTAGCTGCATATTAAGTTCTGACGTTTGAACCTGAAGAGATCTGAGTGGGACTGAGGTAATGAATTAATCCCGGGGAGGAAGACAGCTCTGCAGCTACTCAGCTATTAGCAGCCAGCTGAGAAGAGAGCTCTGCAGAGTTGGCATGCACCACAGAGTTTGTTCCCTACCACCTGGCTCTTTTTGGAAGTGCCCAGCCAACCTCTAGGCCAGACCTCCAACGTGGTCGATATAAGTAGATATGCTTGCCGCCCATGAAGACTCTGAAGGCCCTGTACTTGTTGAGGTAGGACCAAGCCTCTTAGGACATGTACCCCAGTTAACAGGTCCCACATCTAATACATTTAGTTGAGGCCTCTGGCTTTGGATTCCCATTCTGGGGTCACAGATAAGAATATCTTCTGACAATAAACCACAAGAAGAAAATGATTATCTGTCTTTCTGAATTTATAACCATTCACGCTTTCACTCTCTC
This sequence comes from Phyllotis vaccarum, assembly GCA_033318265.1. Taxonomy (NCBI): domain Eukaryota; kingdom Metazoa; phylum Chordata; class Mammalia; order Rodentia; family Cricetidae; genus Phyllotis; species Phyllotis vaccarum. The sequence goes on from JARWLC010000012.1 coordinate 84,753,168, forward strand.
ATATACATAAACATATGCACTCCCCCAAATCCCCCAGTATCTCTGACTCCCCACATTTTAATGACACTGGATCCCTGGACAGTCAGAGAATAGTGTTGGCACACCTTTCAAAAATGAAGACAAGGGAACCAGTCTCCTCAGAGCAGCATCCTGCACTGCCAACTCCCTCCTCTGGGCTGGGCTGTCTCTAACCCCAGGCCACAGAATTCATCGCTCACGCTGATTCAGTGGGACAGTTATTTTATATTATTAAAATAAGAGATTATCACCGCCACCAATCTCCATCTCCTTTCCAATCTCATCTGAAAAGCAAGCATCGCCTCCTGCTCCCAGACCCCTAATTCTCTCTGCCTCGGCTGTTAAATCATTTAACCTGGCAAAGTGTCTGGAGATGCATTTTACATGAGAGACACAAGGCGGGATAAATCTGGGCTGACTATGGTGTCTGAAAAGAAATGTCTGAGGTGTGGCCAGAGTCAAAGGAAGCTTGAATGGGATGCAAACTTGGGGAGCAAAATCAATCTCTCTCTCTCTCTCTCTCTCTCTCTCTCTCTCTCTCTCTCTCTCTCTCAGCCTGGTCCCTGTGTGCAAAGAACTGAAATCTAAGGCTGATTTGCAGCCTAAAGGGACAATGAACAGGCACCATAAGGACAGACCTTCTCCAGGATTTCTGAGCTGGGGGCCTACTCTGTCATGTGAGCCCCTAGACAGTGGGGATTTGCATAGTCCAAGGAAGCATCATTCAACTTGACCCACTCACAGCTGGGCTGCAGAGGTTGGCACTGACAGGGTTGCTACTGCATGTGGGCTCTAGATGATCATCTAAATTTACTGATGAGGACCTCAAAAGGACAGGGACTTGGCCAAAGACATGAGTTATGTGCCTGTTGAGGTCAAAAAGGACATCAGATACTTTGGAACTGGAATTATAAAATTGAGACTCTCCAATGTGGGTGCTAAGAACCAAACTTAGTTCTCTACAGGATCAGAATGAGCTCTTAACCACTGAGCCATCTTTCTAGCCTTAATGAACTCATTAAAAAACAAAAACTAGCAAAAAAAAAAAACCCCACAACTTCTGTTCAGGGTCTGCCATATGCCTGCCTTGGCTGGGTGCTGGGGGTGAACATGTAGCCCAAACACAACCATGCTATCACGGTTAGTGGTTAGACACCCACATTAGAATAAATGGAGGTGCCGTGGGACTGGGAGTTCCAGGTAGATCAACCATCTGCTACAAAATATGCTGGCCACATTTGCAAGATCACAGGCTATAGAATTTATCAATGAATTTTTTTTCACCCAACAGCATGGGAATCCCACCCCCCATGGTAGTTCAAGACTGTTTGTGTAACACCAGAAACAAGAGGTCATTCAGATTGCCCCTGGGCATTTGGCAGGAGTAAAAAGCTACTAGCCTTAAATCTACTAGACCAAGGGCCAGGGTTCCTGGGCTCAAACTTATCTGCAAGCTCTGGCTTTTGCTAGGATCTTGGATTCTTGGCTAAAGACCTAGGAGTCTTGACCAAGTTATGATCTCATGCTTCGGAATTCTGCCTCCTATAGTTATAGTAAGAATGACCCAGACACTTCAGCCAGGGTCACCAGACTGAAAAACTAACAATACATGATACCCAGTTAAATTTAAATCTCACAGAAACAACCGACAAAGTGATTTTGTAGTATCAGTATGTCCCAGATAGTGTGCCAGACACGGCTGATGGAAAATTATTGTTTGCCTCAAATTCAAAATCAAGTGAGCAACCTGTGTTTTGTTTAGGAATGAGGAAGGGGGAGGGAAGGATTGCTTAGAAACTGGGCAGACAAGACTGGAATGAGAGACTTAGGAGCCAGAGAAAGTGCCAGAAGCCCAGTGGGTGTCCTCAGGCTCCCAGGAGAGACTGGGCTCTGCCTCTGGCACAACCTCTCCCAACCCAACAGCAACTTGAGCAGTCTCCTGCAGCTGTGCTAACTAGAATGCTTTTCCACAAACAACAGATTAATTGATTTAAAACTTTTAATGCCAGATGCTTGGTGGAAGCATTTTAATAATCCTCGAGTCAAAATTAATCACGTCTCCTGATCTTTAAGGAGGGCAGTTATTAAATCCTGCAGAGGCAGAGGATGGGGGCAGGGGGAAGAGGAAGCAGGTTTTTTTCATGAGCCCTAGTCACAGCTCTGCTCTAATTAAGAGTCCCAGGGTCCACCTGGGGATATGGGTGGAGAGCCTCAGCAGGGACATCTCTGGGTGTGGTCTGCCTAGGACTGTCCCCAGAGGCTGAAGGCTCCTTAATTTAGCCTTGATTCCTTGAAGCTCAAGGCCAAGGCTGGACAGAAGGAAGGCCTGTCTGAGAGTTACCCCACTGGCAAGGCCTGAGGCCCAGATCACCCACAGACTACAGACCCAGGATTCACTCAGTCCCAGGCCAGGATTATAACAGGAAAGAAACACCCACTGAGCAACTCCTCTCACCCACTTCTTTTTTGTTCTTTAGAACTTAATTAGATTTGTTAATCTCCTGCCCCCAAACATGCAGTTAGTCACATCTGGCTTTTTATTGACATGAGTACTGATCGGAACTTTGCCCCTCACATTTATACAGTAGGCATTTTATTGACCAAACTACCCCCTCCCCAGCCCAAAACTTCTTTTCTCTATAAATTTCCTAGCCTCAAGTATTCTGTCATAGCAAGGCAACGCAGAGGCCATTATGTTCTGTTTTCTAATCTCTTCTTCTTTATCGTAAACCATTTAAATTTTTTCACTGTGTCTCCAAATCCCACCCCACCCCCTTCTTTCCTCACTTGTTAATTTGTCTCTGGTGTCTTTCTCACCAGCCTCCTACTCTTACAATGTACAAGCTCTTCATTACCATGAGCTATAATCTTCACAGCTGCACGGCTTGGTTTACAGAGGGATAAATGGAGGCTCAGTTGTGCTCCATGACTTGCCCTGCACTGTGCCCATTTCAAGTACCACATCCTAGCTCTCTAGCTCTCACCTGTCCCTTTTCTTACTTTCTTTATTTCAGAATGACCCAAAAGAGCATATCTGGTATGTGATAACCACTGCTTTGCGCTATTTAAAGCTACTAGGGTTGGCAAGATGCTGAGGGAGCCTGCCACCAAGCCTGATGACCTGAGTTAAATCCCCAGGACATATCTAGTAGGTTGTCTTCTGCTAGGTTATACCCACAAGTTGACCTCTAACTTTCACATGCTAGTTGTATACTCTCTCTCTCTCTCTCTCTAATAAATAAAAGTAAAACATTGTTTTAAAACACATACTCCTAAAGGTCATGACCTCTACAGTTCTCTCCACCCCTCTTTAGCTCAAAGCAGTGTATCAGGATACCTGGAAATATTCTTTGACATCAGAAATGTCGTGGCTATGATGAGCCTGTCTATGTACCTAAGCTTTCTGATAATGGAGCTTAGGAAACACTTCTTTTGAGGGTCACTGTTTCCACTGTGGTGAGGACCATCTGGCTCCAGATACCTCACATGTCCCTCAGCACTGTCACATCAGCCCCAAGTAGGCAAGGGCCTGCTAATGATCCCTATCACACATGAGGTCCATCTCAAAAGCAATAGCAGTCCAGAACTGCCTAAGGGTGGCACACTGTGGCCCCCATTAATGCTGAACACCCAGAGCTCCCCTGTTCCCCAGATGTCCCACTGTCAAGCTAAATCGATACTCTTTTTTTCTCTGCAAGAACATCTCAGTAATCCTAATTGGTCACTATGGCAACCTCAGCTGCAGCTCCTCGTGGCCTCAATGAAGAGACAGAAGGATGAGAGGGGGTGAGATGGAGGTTAAGCCTACTTATTGTATAATGCTCTGCCTTTGATATCACCTAGATCCACATGCTAAGTACCTGGAAAGAAACAAAATCCCGTGTAAATTAGAATGATACCATCCAATCCCCTGCTTATACCCTCGCTAGCAGCCGCCGATAAGGCCATTGTCTGCAGACGCAGGGCCTGACCTCTTCTGTCTTGCCAGCTGATGAGGTTCTGGTGGTAGGTCACATTCATCAGGCAGACTGAGCTGAGAATCCTAAAGGGCCAGCTGGCTGTGCAGGGCCACTGTCTACAATCCTGTCACCCCCACAAGGAGTGCATCTCAGGGACGAGGGTAGATAAGAAGACCACAACATGAAACTTTGTCCTGTGCCTCCTTAGGCAGACTTGAGGAGCTGACACCCACACCCTCAGCGAGTGAGTTTCTTCACACTTAATTGGGGTGCTGTCTTAATCCATTTTCCTCTGATATACCAGAGTGCCATAGCCTAGGTAATTTGTGAATGACACAAGGCTAATGCAAAGAGACCATATCTGCAAGTGGCCTTTGATCATGTCCCAACACAGGAAAAAAAAAGCGAGGTTCACCTCATCCCTTTTATCAGTTACCCACTCCAGTGATAACTAATCTCACCTCCTTCCACCTTTGCTTGGGTTCAGGAGGTCAGACTCGGCTGTCAGGTTTGTATGGCAGGCCCTTTATCCCACTGAGCTCTCCCATCACCTCTTATAATGGCTAATTTTATGTCACCTGACCGGGAAAAGGCATGCCCTAGATAGTGGGCAAGTATTATTCTGAATGAGCTTTGGAGCCAGTCTACTAAGCAGATTTCTCCTTGTCTGCTGTGGGTGGGCATCATCCAACACTACGGGGCCTGAGAAGGAACAGGAAAAGAACAGACATCGAGTATCATCTCTACTCCTTGACCTTCAGCTTTGGACTGGCACTGGATCCTGGGCTTTGCTACGTTTGCAGCATGCTGACGCTGAGAAGGTCTTCTCTTTCCTCCTTTTGGGGATTCTGCTCTCCTCAGAGTTTTGTCCCTTGTCAAGCTACAGCCATGTGCATTCTTGCTTCTTTCCAGGCTTAGACAAGAGTACGCCACTATGGATAAAGAACTCAGAGATGGGGGTTCTTCCTGTCACTTCCATCTTAAGACAGGAAACAGCCCAGATGCTGTTATTATACCGTGTAGTGATTATATTTTCTTCTCTGCAACCCAATTCCACCTGGCTAAGAACATGACCCTGCCCCTCCTCTTCAGGTAGTTTTGTTTATTTTTTGTTTTGGTTCAATAAGGAATGTAAGTGCAGGCACATTTCAGATTCATTTCTTGAGCCCCCAAACAGCTGAGTTGTAAATAAGGCTGTGTATGTATGTTTACTATGCCAGTGGGGAAGCTGAGGCAAAAGGAATGATTGACTTTTCCAAAGCTAGGGAGTTAGTGAGTTACAGATCTGAGTCTTCAAATTTCAAAGTATAAAATCTGGGCTCTCTACCACGGTGCTACAGCTGCCTGCCTCCTGAAAGCTACTCCCTGGGCCCCACTCATCTGCTATTCCAGCAGGGTAAACACTTGAAGAATACCCTGTGCTCAGAGGGCATGTTGAGAGGAATATCAGGTCAGGGTTCATCTGCATTTCTGGCAACAGAAGGCTTCGGAGATAATAGAAGCCCCTTTGTGCTCAGTGGGGCTGGATGGGAGCGAGCGGATGTCTGAAGGAGATTACAAGCAGTTATGGATATTGCTTGTCATGCCGCCATCAGCAGACGCCTTTTTCAATTGACTAGTTGCTTGTATTTCCAGAATAGGGAATGCCAGATGTATTTACTGCAGTGAAAGAGAGTATTGAAGGCCTCTGAAAGACACCCAGCTGTCGAGTATCTGAGCATCCCTGGGGGACAGGATAGTTTAACCCTTTATGGCCTAGTAATCAGCAATTCTAGGAGCCAAGAACCAGCAGACAAGGCAATGCACATCTCACAGGTGACTCAAGATCTGACATCTCTTTCTAAGTTGCCTGTTTGACACTCAGAACTGACTTTCCTAAGTAAATTGTGCAAGCAGAACTAACATATGTTGAGTCCTTGTTGTGTGCTAGACAGAATCAAGACATTGCACCATCTTTTAGAAATGATTATTATTAAAATCTCAAAACAAATTTTCAATATGAAAGTGTCAGACACTGGCTGCTGGTTCAGGCACCAGTAACCCTTTCCTCTTTGGTACATAGTCATTTCCCAGCCTTTCTTCTCTATACTGATGGGAGCATGTGACAATGACATGTGGATGGAATGTATTTACACTAGGTCCTGAGCTGACCCAAACCTCCAAGTTCTCTTTCCCTGTCAACTGCATGCTACATGCAGAGGAGGCAGTAGAAAGCCCCTGAAATTGGTAGAAACACACCAGGAGAAAGGCTCCAGGGATCCCAGACAATTACATAGAGCCATTACCCCCCCCCCCCCCACCGCCTTGGGTATCAACACTTAAGGTACACCTATCTCAACTAGTTCATTATATATCAGCACATATCAACCACCTTTATTTTATAAGTGAGGGAACAGAGGCACAAAGAAGTAGTCACCATGATGTACACCATTGTATCTAGTACAAGTCAGCAGTAGAGCCACATCCAAAGTCCATATCAGACTCTAAAGTTCACCATTTTCCAGACTCCCTATAAACAAATGATGTCCAGCCACAATTCCATCGAAATGAAAGCTGTTTCTGGAGATATAGAATATGGCCAGCTTCTCACTAAAGATTGTGAATGAATATAAAAAAAAACCAGCTGTCCTTGTGGAAGCAGAGAGCCCAAACTGGGACCTCCCCAGGCTCTTGTTGCTAGGTTAGATTAGTGGTAAGTTGGGATTTCGTATGACAGAGAAAGTGGGTTCTGTGCTTTAGCATACATCCCAGTTGGTGTTAATTGTCAATGTGAGCACAGTGGAGAGTCAGCTATAAAGGAAAAGCCCCATCCAGAAATCAGCCTGTGGATATGTGAGGGGGTGGGGTGGTGGAAGGACACACCCCACTTCCAGCAACACCCTTTTCCTAGCAAGTAGTCCTAGGCTATATAAGGAAGCTAGCTGAGCATGAGCCTATGCACAAAGCTACAAGGAACATTCTTCTATGGTTTCTACTTTAAGTTCCTGCTTGAGTGCTTGGCCTGACTTCTGTCAGTGATGGACCGGAAGCCTGGAAGTAGATGTAAAGCCTTCCTCCCTTAAGCCGCTTCTGGGAAGAGTATTTTATCACAACAGAAGAGAGGAAAATAGAGCAGCATGTTCCTGTACTGACCCAAAAGCACAGTGTCTGCTTCTGTAAGTCAAAGACTCCAATGCCCCGTCTAACTAGTTGAGGTACATGTACAGTGACAAGGGGAAAGAATGGCTGAAATCGCCAGTGACCTGGAAACTCTGGAATCTCTGATTGCTCCAGGCAGAAGAAAGCTCATGGTTCCTTTCTGAATGGGGCTCAACCAGAGGAAACAAATCAACTTGACATGAGGGAGAAGTGAATGTGAGGATGTGTGTGTCCTGGGTATGTGACCAACGTGCCAGACCACAGGAGAAAAAGGGAAAGGCGGCCCACGCCTGTCCTCTAGGGCGATAGGGTGATTAGGGAAACCTAAGTACAAATGCTGGAGCTCAGATTCTAGAAGGTCTCCATTAGCACACCCTGCAAAAATTCTCTCCAGCAGTCATTGCTGATTTGTGCATGATCACATGTAATACACAGAGCTCAGTGCCTGAGCTTACAAAAAAAAAAAAAAAATCCAGCTCCACATAGTCAGTGGTGTGGGTCTGATAAGCAAGGGAAGATGGTTTTCTTCCTATGCAAGCTGAAATAGTGCTCTGTTTTTTTCTCTCTCTCTTTCTCCCTCTCTCTCTCTCTCTCTCTCTCTCTCTCTCTCCCTCCCTCTCTCTCTCTCTCTTTCTCCCTCCCTCCCTCTCTCTCTCTCTTTCTCCCTCCCTCCCTCTCTCTCTCTTTCTCCCTCCCTCTCTCTCTCTCTCTTTCTCCCTCCCTCCCTCTCTCTCTCTTTCTCCCTCCCTCCCTCCCTCTCTCTCTTTCTCCCTCCCTCCCTCCCTCTCTCTCTCTCTCTCTCTCTCTGTCTGTCTCTTCTCTCTTCCTTACTCCCCAGGGACCTTTACTTTCTCTAAAAACCCACATATTCCCTGAAAGTTTCTCTCTTAGCCAACGTAGCTGGTTTATTATGCATAAGATCAGAGTTCTTTCCCAGATTCTGTCTTCAAACTTTTACGTTCTAAGCTGTTCCCCAGTCTCACCCAGCACACACTACCGAGTCCTTTAAAAAGAAAAAAAAAAGCGGCCCCTTGTTATCAAGACTCATTCCATGATAGGGTGTACTATAAATAACACCCTGAAAAATATTTCTACGATTCTGACACTGGGGACTCGCCTACACTGTCAGGCTTAGTGGACCGCTGTCCGTGGTGCTGAACCTGCCCGCTGCTCATCCTTTTCCTATGAATGCCCTGTTGAGTTCCATCCACTGTCGCTAAACAGGATTGATGGGGCGGCTGCGGAGATTACAACGGCAAAGCGCTTGCCACACAGACATGAGGACACACGTTCAAACCCACAGAACTCATAAAAAACTGAATATAATAGTGCTTGTCTGTAATCTCCGCAGACGCCCACAGTTCAGCTAGCTTGACATCTTTAGTGCAGCAGCAAACAACAGAGACCATACCCATCAAGGCAGAAGGCAAGGACACTTGAAGGTGTTCTCTAGTGCAAGCTCTCTCCCCCCCACCGCCCCCCCCCCTCTCTCTCTCTCTCTCTCTCTCACACACACACACACACACACACACACACACACAACACACAATAAAAAATATTAACGTGAAATAAAATCTGATGATTAATAGTACTTGTCTCGTGCAAAGCAATTAGCACAAAGAGGTCAATAAATGTAGCATTTATTGTCATTATTACTCCACAGGCTGTTACTCCACAGGCCCAGGACTGTCCGATGTCTCATCCTTGTTCATTATTACTTCCCATGCAAATTCTGTCCTCAGGCTATTGCTCAATACCACTTGTATAAATAATGCTGTCAGCCTCCCCCTTATCACTCCCACATGGCGTTTTAAAGTTAAAACAAGAATTCCAAACTTTTGACTGTTAGTGAAAGGTAAGTAGGATCTAACAAGTAGAGGGATGGCAATACTCTATCAATAAGGCGAACTGTCGGCCGCACAGGACCCAACTGATTACATATGACAAGAGCCAGCTCCAGGTTCCCTTTAGCTCAGTGTTTTTCCTCTGTGGGCTTGCATGGTGACTCTACCCTGCCCTCATCCTTGGAAGTCACTATTCCCTGCTTCCCCCACACTTGGCTTTCTAACATCCTATCTTATGCTATGCTGAAACTGCCTGCCCATGAAGAATACTACTTTCTTTTAATCCACAACAACTTCAACAGTGTCAGTCACATTGTTTGGACCAGTGTGAAGAAACAAATTAGTAAACAAAAGAACAAACATAACGCAGAGGGTTGCACTTCCTTGTCTCTACCTTTTGCTCTTCCATGAACCTGCAAACCCTTTTGCATGTTTCTCTCAACTGTTCCTTCCCTTTGACTTTGGATTTACATATGTATTTCTTTAGGCATTTAATAAAGCAAAGTAGGCCAGTTCTAAGCATAAACACTTCCACCTCTTGCTTCGTAATGAGAAAAATAAATTGTAGACCTCCCATGGTCACAAGAGAAACAGAGCCAGTTGGAACATAGGGACCAGAACAGAACAACCTGAGCCAGAGCCATTGTCTTAGTCAATGTTCTAAGCCATAAAGATGTGAAGAGACATCATGACCAACACAGCTCTTACAGAATGGAGCATTTAATTTGAGGGGTTGCTTGAAGTTTCAGAAGTTTGGTCCATTATCACCATGGTATTATGCGTGGTGCTGGAACAGTAACTGGGAGCTACATCCTACTATGTAGGCAGAGGGAGAGAGACCTGGTGTGGGCTTTCAAAACCTCAAAGTCCCACCCCCACCAACTTGACACACTTCTTCTAACAAGGCTACACCTCCTAATCCTTTCAAATAGTGCCACTCCCCAGTGACACTGAGGAAGCTTTCAAATATATTAGCATGTGGGAGATGTTCTTAGTTCTTATTCAAAACACCACAAGCACCCTTGCTATCCACTGACTTGATAAGATATGAAACCAGGGCCTGAGCCTCATCTCAACTGACCCACAGAGCTGTGAGTTACAACAAATAATTACTGGTTAAAGCCACTGAGACTGAAGTAGATTTGGTACATGGCATCTTGATAACAGCTAACCAATACATAGATACATAAACACAAGGAATTTTTAAAATCAGATTTTGTTTTATAAATTCTAGCATTTTACTCCATCTGAGAGTTAATTTCCCATCTACAAAGCCTAAGTGACAATTTCTGTCCAATCTAGTGCACAAATCTTGCCTGGTCTTGAATGATATTAAGGGAGCCCACCACAGTGATTCAAGCAGCAACACAAAGATGAGAGATCATTATTATCAGGGGATATCATTCATAAGTCTCTCCAGCACCCCTAGATACCCAAAATACCCCTGGTTCCTACACCAATTGGAATGAAAGATTAAAAAGCTAAGGGTGGGTATTTTGATCCATAGAAGTACTAATAGAACTCATTCACTAATAGAAGAGGATGTGAAACAGCCCTTTTCATATTTGACCAGAAAATTTAACTGAGTTCTTAGACTTTTTAAATGGGAACCCCATACTCTATCCTCTAATCAAAGGAAACTTAGCTAAAGAGACTGATGCCAACACTGGACAACTCTGAGAAAATGCGATCTTTTCTTCCCTAACCTCCAAACTCAATCTGTTTCCCTAGTTACCAGCTTCTTACAGCATTTTATACTTCTCCTTCAAAGCCTGCTATAGATTACAATTTTAAAGCTATTTGTGGAGCTGGGGGTTGTAGCTCAGTTGGTAGAGTGCCTGCCTCACATGCACAAAACCCTGTGTTCAATCCCAACAACTTCAGAAATGGGTGTGGTGGTACACATCTGTAATCCCTGTACTTTTGAAGATAGATGCAAGAGAATCAGAAGTTCAGTGCCATCCTTATAGGGAGCGCAAGGTCAAAGGTTGTTCATGTCAGTGCCATGTACCACTGTAAAAAGTCAAAGGTGGACAAGGATCACCTCCTCTTTTTTTTTTTTCCACTGCCGCTGCCTCCTCAGCACATAGTATACAGATAAGTCAAATCGTCAGAAAGCAGAGAGTTAAAAGGGAGGAACAATTCTTATCTAAAATAATAAATTATTTTAATGCTGTTTAACAACCTGACACAGTACTTACTTAACCAAGATTACTTCCCACAGAAATGAATGAGTTGGTGAATGATAAATGAATGACAGCATTTGTCTTTCTGAAGTTTCCACCCCTCCATCAACAGGTGCTAATTCTGTCTCTCGGCAAACTGCATAGCCGGCTTCCATCTTGTGCCATCCAAGAGCCTTCTAAAAGCTAACTCTTGAGGGACTTCTCACTAGAGAGATAAAGGACGGAGAGGGAAGAGTTGGCAATTCACATAGCTCTTATTTATTGAGCATATACCATGTGTTAGACACATTTCTGGGAGTCTTAAGGTTATAGCCCTATGTATAAGAGACGCCCAAGAGTCTTTCTCCTGTGGAGCTTATTCTCTGACGGGAGGAAAGAGAAATGAAACACACTGTGTGTCTGTGTCCGATGGTGCTCAGTGCAGCTGAGAAAGACAAAATAGAATAAGGGGTAATAATAGTAATAACTCTAATAATAATAATAATAATAATAATAATAATAATAATAATAATAATAATAATTGTGCTACTCTAAATGGGGTGGTCAGGACAGAGGCTTGGAGATAATGTTTCACAGAAGTCTGAAGATGTGGAGGGAATAAGCCATGCAGATATCTGAGGGAAGAATTGTCCAGGCAGGAGAAAAACAAAAACCACAGGAATGCCACAGGCCCATAGGAACAGCAAATGGAAAGGCTGTGGGTGGGGACCCTGCCTGTCAGGATACGGAAAAGATGTGGAAGCCAGTGCACAGCCAGAGAGAGAGATAAAGGATGGGCTCAGGTGGGTCAGAGGGAGCCTCAAAGGCACTGCAAACATCTCTGCTTACTGCAGTGAAATACAGCTCTCACACCTACACCACATGCACACACACACACACACACACACACACACACACAGAGAGAGAGAGAGAGAGAGAGAGAGAGAGAGAGAGAGAGAGAGTCAATCACCCATACACAAACATATAATTGAATGTTCTGAGCATTGCATTAAGAAAGAATCCATCACCCTGGCTGGTACAGTCCACATTGGTTAGCAGATATGTTAATGAGCCGAAGTGTTAGGGTGGGGGGTGAGTTCTCCTCTGAATTCCCAGATCCTCTGAACTTCTGATCCTCTTGCCTCCTCCTAATGGGGGCTGAGATTACACATATGAACCAGTACACCCAATTTCTATGATGCTGGGGATTGAACCAATACCTATAATAGTAGATGAACATTGAATGCATGAATGCTTGATAGACAGGTGACAGAAATGCTGTATTAGAGTCTGAACAGCTGGATTTGATTCAGAATTCCACTGTTGAATTGGGCAGGTGGCACATGCCTGTAACTCCAATATTTGGGAAGCAGACATAGAAGGATATCTGTGAGTTTGAATCAAGCCTACTATTGTATTAGTCAGGGTTCTCTAGAGCAATAGGACTTACGGAATGACCATGTATGTGGGATTTATTAGAATGGCTTCCAGGCTGTCATCTGACTATCTCAACAATGGCTATCTCCGAAGGGAAGTCCAAGAACCCAATAGTTGTTTAGTCCATGGATGAATGTCTCAGCTGTCTTCAGTATATGACTGAAACTTGAAAAAAAAAAAAATGAGCTCTAATGCCAACAAAAGGATGACCTTGCCAGGGAGAGCAAGGGCAAACAGGTGAAGAACATGAGTGACTTCCATGCCCTCTATATGGGCCACCACCAGAAGGTGTGGCCCAGATCTAAGAGGGGGCTTCCCACCTCAAATGCTAAAAAAAAAAAAAAAAAAAAAAAAAAAAAAAAAAAAAAAAAAAAAAAAAAAAACAGTCCTCCACAGGTGTACCCAGAAATGTGGGTTTTACTTAACTCCAGATGTAGAAAGTTGACAACCAAGAATAACCATCACATACCCAGTTCCAGGCCAGTCAGTGCTACATAGTGAAATCCTGCCTCAAAACACAAATAAAAGAACCTCAGATTTCCACGGCTAAGTCTTGCCTGTCTTTTGTGCATGTTTCCTCTGGAATTCTTTCTTCTCTGCATGAGAATCAAAGTTATTAAAGTATGTACAAGAATGGCCAGCCCAGCCAGACACTAGAGACCACAGCTTGTACAATTCCATTCATAGGAAATGCCCAGAAGAGAGATGGAGAACAGATTAGGGGTGTCCAGGGACTGGGGAGCAATGCCTGCTGTGAGGACAGGCTCCCTCGATGAGAGAGTCGGGATGGCTTACTAGCCACAAATATTCTAAAATTCTTTGTGTTTAGTGTCTCAAATGCATGTGTTTTGTAGTTTGTAAACTTTCTCCAGTTGGAAAAAAAAAATCATGTTTTCAGGCCACATTAATAGTCTTGTCAGCCAAGGGACTCATAAGAAACCATGACTTGACTCAGCATATGTGCTGACCCAGATGGGATCCTATACAGAAAATGGACAGTTCGTAAAACCAAGGACATATATCTAAACTTTGGCTTTAATGGTTATATAAAGTACAGATCACTTCCTGTAACTAATACATCTGACTCATAATTCAGTTCAAAGGATGACCATGCAGAAAGTTGGTGTGAGGCCTCTGGGAGCTCTGCTTCAGGGACACGGTTTTGGGGGTGTTTTATTTTGTTTTGTTTTGTTTTTTTAATTATTATTTGTAAAAAAAAATAATACTATTATTGTTGTTTTTGTTGCTATTCTTTGAGACAGGGTCTCATGTAGCCTGGACTGGCCTTGAACTTGCTCAGTAGCCAAAGGCGACTTTGAATTTCTGATCTCTTTGGTGTTGGGATTACTCCTGTGTTCCTCCACACCTGATTTATGCATGCTAGCAATTGAATTAAGAACCTCAAGAAGCTTAAGGTCTTTGTGCATGCCCAGCAAATACTCTACCAAATGAGCTACATCCCTAGCCTCAAATTTCTTGTTTAAAAACAGTTGCCAGTGAAGCCTGGGAAATGAAAGAGGTTCAGAGTTCTCTGCCAGGCAGCACAGCTTGGAGTGTTCCCTCTACCTGCAGATACTCTCCTATACTTTCTTCTCCCTCATTCCCCTCCCATACCTCCACATCTCCTAACGCTGCCTCAGATCTGTTCTTTTGTGTGTGTGTGCCCTGGGCAGTAAACTGATTGTTTAAAATAATCATAAAAATAAGGTAAGAAAAACTATAACCACACACACACACACACACACACACACACATACACATATTTCTAAATGACTTTAACTAATGTCCTCTGGGCTTCTGGGTGAGTACTGTGCAGCCTGTCTGTGTACAGGCAAATGTGATTACAGCAAAGTCTGTATTGGCCAGTCTCTGTGCACCCAGCTCCCCAGGCCATTCCCTGCCCTAACCACATTAGCAGCACAGGAGCCATCCATCAGGCTAATTGGGGACGGGGCCTGGCGCTGCTGCATACCCCTGGACCTTCCCAACAGAGCACCTGCTCTGATTTCTCGGTGACAAGATCAGACACGTGGTTGAAGCCTGGTCTGTCTCAGCTTGCTTCTCTCCTGCAGTCTAGGTCAGCCCACAATACCCTCACAGTTTCTTGGCTGGCAGTGCAGGGCCTTTTTGGTTCCTGTGGACAGACAAAATCTGGCTGGGGTGAAAGGCCGTGTTTCTAGTATCCATCTGCCTCCCACCCCCAGTTCATCAGGAGCCAGCTTTTCTGCTCCTGCCATCAACCCTCCCAGTCTCCTGGGCCCAGGCCTGTCAAAAATAGAGCTCACTGGCAGCAGGAGTGTGGAAGGGGCAGGGGGTCTTGTTTACCTAACACACTGCTAGTTGCTACAAAGGTCAGGGCCCATCTGCCAGGCAGCAGGTGCCAGGAAACCAGCTGCTTTCATGGCACAAGTACCAAATATTACTGAGGGGCAGGTGGATGGACCTAGGCATTGCCCCTCCTCTCAGTCCCCGGGCCTGGTGCAGACACGTGCCTACAGACCTGAACCAACCTGATAAGCCACATGTAGCTGACTCCTCCATCACGGGGACCCATGCAAATGTTGATCTCCATCTTGACTTCTTCTTGTCATTTGCCATGCCGCAACCCCATTTTCACTCCTGCACAACTTCAGGGAACCTACTTTACATTTAGACTAAGTTCAAGTTAATTAAGACTCCTAATGATCTGTCACTGGGGAGAAAATGACCCAACAATGCTCTAACTCATTTCCATCGGAACAAAAACAACGCGGTTAGGTCTCCCAGGTTGACTTCAATAAAGACATCAATTTTCTACAACTTAGGGGTGACCCTTCAGCTTTTACCAGTAGGTGCAGGACAGGCTGGGGGAAGCAACACCCCACTGGTGAAGAAGACAATTGAAATGTATAGCTCCTATACTGATAGTAAAGCCAGGCTCAGGCAGAGGCTAGACCAAGACTCTGAAAGCTCTAGGAGATTCAGAGGCCCACGTGTGCTCCAAACACTAGCAACCTCAGGAGAAACTGTAAGCCCGAGGAAGGCCTGTAGCAACTTTCACCCCCCAGTAAGTAACCTTCCTTCTCTGAAACTGTTGAAAGACCTCAACCTGTCTGCCTAGCTCTCTTTCAACCTCCACAGTGCCTGAAAATCACTTAGATTTTTTAAGCTGGATCAGCAAGTGCAGCTATCCTTAGGTTAAGTGGCTGAAGTCGGGAGGGCTAATATTTTTTTAGGCTTGCTAGGTGGCTCGCGAGTTTAGCTAGACTGGAGAAGCCCAGCTCTGGGTTTTTATAGCTTCCACAAAGCTTCCATCAAAATGACCAAGAGGGCTTGTTAACACTCCTACCTTTAAAATGTCTGATTTTGGGTCCATTTTTACCAAGTCCCCAGATGATGATGCTGATGATGTCGAGATGATGGCACTTTGAGAACCATCATTCTAGATCAATGTTATTCCCAATCTGGTCCCCCAAATACTAGCAACAGCAATTCAACAAACATGAAGATTTTCGTCTTTGTAGGATTAGGAAAGGATATTAATAATGGTGGAAGGTGAGAGAATGGGGGGAGACCAGTGAGACCAGAGAGAGGGAGGGGCGTGCCAGCTGGAGTCTTACTACACTGTTGTAGGATCAAGGTAGGAGGGAAAAGAGAGCAGTTGTCCCTGTCGGTAACCTGTTCTCTTGCCTTTCTCCACTGTTATGGAAAGTTTGGGGACAGGAGAGATGGTCCAAACATCTTACACTGCCTTACGGAGTACTGGAGCTCAGTTCTCAGCACTCACCTCAGGAGGCTCACAACCAGCAGTAACTTCAGCTCCAGAGTATGGTGCCATCTTCTGGCCTCTCCAGGCAATGCACTCCTGTGCTCACACCCACATACACATGATTAAAAATAAATCTTATTAAAGTATAAAATATATGCAATCTGGAAAATTATGATTAAGCAACGTGACTCAGAAAGCCAGTATTTTTTAAGCCAGATATTTTAGGCTTAAAAACAAATGCATATATTCTCTCTCATATGTATATTCTAGCTTTTAATGTATATATGATGTGGGAATGCCCTTTATGCTGTGAATCTCAATCTTTAAATAAAGGAGCTGTTTTGGGTCATGGCGGGCACCATAGAAGAAGTGGGAGGAGAAATAAGTTTAGGTAGGAGAAGCAGGGCGGAGTTCGAGGCAGACCGAGCTGAAGCCGCCGAAGGAGCAACATGTAAGGAGACACGGGTGAGCCACGAGCCACGTGGCCAACAGATTAATAGAAATGGGTTGATTTAAGATGTAAGAGCTAGCTAGCAATGTGTCTGAGCCATAGGCCAAACAGCATGAAGTTAATAGAAGCGTCTGAGTCGTTTCTGGGGGCCTGGGCGGCGGTGCGCGGATAAGCGGTCCCGGGCGGCAGGTCTGTGGGTCCCGGATCTCCGGCGCACGGGACCCGAAACCCACTACAACATATATATATATACACATACATGTGTGTATTGTATATGAATATCTATATACATATATGTGAGTATGAATGTGGGTGTAGGCTATAAATTAGAAAGAGGACCATACAAAGTGTTGGAAAGGCAGTCAGGCAATAAAAACTCATGGCATGAAGCTGAAAGGGGAATTCAGGGAGTGGAATGCCCACACAGGAGAAGGGAGCACGGGAGGAAAGAATGTAGGGTTAAAATCGATTATTTTTGAGAAAGCCACAGTAAAGTCTAATACCTGTGTGCTGGGGGGGGGGGGGAGAAATCCTCTTAAAAGTGTCCCCAGTTTTTGCATAAATTAGTGGCTCAGCCATCTCCTCCCCATCCCAGCCACTGTCACTCTTACATAAGCAGTCATCACCAAGTTTATCATTTCACTTATATTACAGATGGAAAATAATCTGTCTACAGCCCCCAGGACAAGGGGTTGTCCTTTGATCCTGTGTGTGCTCCCCACTGGAGCCATAGGTGTGGCCAAGCAGAAAGACAGACTGTAGACTGAGCATGCTCTAAGCCCAGAAGGCTGAACCCTTTCCTTGGTGAGCTGACTGATTTCTCCCCAAGCATCTCTTTAAGCTCTGAACTACAAAAAAATATTAGAGAACACGGTAGAGAGGGAAGTAACCAAAGACACGGGAGCCAAGCACCTTTACGCTACCCTGGGCCCAGTTCCAACATGCTGCGACCCTACCATAGCCATTGCTCTCTATAGTTTAACTTCTCTCTGAAAACATGGCAAGGACCCATACACGTTCCCTCTGACAGGGCTGTCAGCTGTGCTGTGTACATTAGAATGCACTTCATGTGAACTTTTCCCCTCCCGCTATTAGGAAGGAGTAGCCATCAGAGCAACACACTGGATGGACCTGTCTGCAGGCGCTCCCCACCCCCACCCCAGTCCCATCCCCAGGAGCTTCACCCTGCAGAACAAGATTTGGCCAAATGACTACTCATGACAAAACATGTATTCAAATTGAGCTGAGGGCTTATTCCACATGGTTGCAATGCCCACCCCATCACTCAGCTCCCTTTTGGGAAGCTGATGGAAGCACCTGTTATGACTTCAGCCTTGTTGGTGGCAGATCTTCAACCGGGGAGGGTGGATTTGATGGCTGGAAGCAACCCAAAGCTACCCAGAGCCAAGAGTGGTGAATATAGTGAGCAATTAAGGCTGGGAAACACCATTTTTAGTCTGAAACAAGGTGTAACTGTAATTAGATTGATCCAGGGGGCTGTCTGGATAGTTGCTAAAGTCTCCTCCAGCTCCAGCACACTATGATTTTCTTGTATAAATAGAAAATGGATTTTCAAGGCAAAAGAAACATTCCACAGGTTAGAAACAAAGCCACTTTAAAGGAATCTGTAACAAATTACTCCTCCCCAGGGACCACTTTAAGGGGCAATTCTTTAGATGCAAACCTTATTTCATGGAGTTAGAGACATACTTTTTTTCACATTTTATCTCTGAAATATGGAATCAGAACAAAGATAACAATGGGTAGATGTCGTAACTTAGCAGACATTTTTTTTCCATCTTAGTGTGTGTGTGTGTGTGTGTGTGTGTGTGTGTGTGTGTGTGTGTGTATTTCCAACCAATGGCATCTTTTTGACTTTACCTCTTATCAAACACTGCTTTGGAATTATAGTTCTTATATTTCTCAGGTGGATTTGTGGCTGTTTATTTGGTGGTGGTGAAGGTGGTGATGATGGTAGTGATGATGGTGGTGATGATGGTAGTGGTGATGGTGGTGATGATGGTGGTAGTGGTGACAATGGTGGTGGTGTTGACGGTAGTGGTGATGGTTGTGGTGATGGTGGTGATGATGGTGGTGGTGGTGGTGATGATGGTATTTTGTTTTTGCAGTATTGGCTTTCCTGACACTAGACAAGCTCTGCTACATCCATAATCTTCTCTTTTTATTTTTATTTTGAGATAAGAACTCTTTAAGTTTCTAAGCACTGTCTTGGGCTCACCCTATATGCAGCACAGGAAGACCCTAAACTTAGAATTCTCCTGCCTCAGCCTCAAAAGTACTTAAGATTGCAGGCCCAGTCCATAAGCCCCAATTCAGGTTAGCCTTGACTCTGGGTTTTCACTGTATATCCAGGGTCTCTAGCAATCTAACTGAAGGGTCTTCAGATTCCAAAGTTCTCCAGCCATAGGCTTTAAACAGATTCAGATAAGTTACAACTATCTTACAGCCTTTTAGGAGACCAGGTTTCTAAGGAAGTCAATGCCATAACTGGTCAGTCTGAACAGTGGGAAGCTGTGGCAGACCTGGTAATAAGCTCTAGGCTCACATAGGCAGCAGGTTCTAGGTATATCTGGGAAGGAGTTTCTAGACTGAGTTCACTGAGAAGATACACTCGGACTGTGAACAATGCCATCCCACAGGCCAGGGTCTTTGACTAAATAAAACTAGAGAACGCGAGCTGAGTGCTGACACCCCTTCCTTCCTGATTGTCAATGTAAAGGGACCTGCTACCTTACACTCCTACCTCCATGCCTGCCCCTCACTTCCTCAATCTGTGAACCAGAATAAACCTTCCCTCTTTAAGTGGTTTTTCTGGGGTATTTTGTCACAGTGTGAGTGAAGTCACTAATACAGAGGGTCTTGACAATAGTACTATGCTCTTGCGCTGAGCCATGCTTGGAGTCTTCCTTATTTGGACATCCTATTTTTCTAGATGATGTATCATTGTTATCATTTAAGAGTTTTGGTGCTTGCTGTGAATACAGAAAGACTGTGCTCCAGCAGTGGTACTTGGTACAGTTAACTGGGCTGAGGTCAGAAGGCAGCACTAAGGGCACTACCATCTTGGGCCAGGATGATGCTATTCTTTATTTTGAAACAGCTACTGGTTAAAGTGTGGCTTTCCTCCCTCAACACTCATACATACTATGGGTTCCAAGGTTACCACATGCCACCAGTTGTTAGAAGAAGCTCAAAATGTCAGATGATGCAGGCTACTTTCTAAAGCTCTCAATTCCTCTTCCAAAGTCCCCTACCTGAAGATGGTTTGAGAAGAAAATATGGATTTGCAAAAGATAAGCACTTTTTAGCTTATGGTCTACAATATACACCCCTCCAGAGATGTGGCAATTAATAATTAGGCTTGCAGAATTGGCAAAGCCACTTTCTTTTCTTCAAGCTCAATTTCCTGCAAGTGGAGGCAGGAAGCAAAGAATGAGACAGAAGACAGATGAGTGCCCAGGGGACACCCAATCCCCTAGGCAGTTCTCAAGTGCACCTGTTAAGTGAGCACAAAGTTGTCTCGGTCCATTGATTAAAATATAGCTGCAAGCAAGGAGATTTGGGGGCACAGCCTCACCCTCATCTGAGGCTCTCAGTTGCCCCAAAATTCAGTCCACTGAGGACTATGGAGGAAGCACTGTGTTGAGTGACACCAGGACTGGTTGTTTGGAAACATACACATCCGGACGCTGGTCTAGTAATGCCAAAGAGAAAGATACCCACTTTGTTCAACCATCCTTGACCTGAAACAAAGAGACCCATGGGCTAAAGGATCTGTTGGATTAATTTTGGCTTCCCGGACAGTTTCTTCTCCACAAGATGTGTCGTCCTTCCCTATCACTTCCCAGAATGTAAGGTGCTAACAGACATCGATGAAGAGCAGAGGGGTGAATGAACCCAACCCCACGTGCTGCCAATGGCACTCAAAGCACAGAGCTCAAAATAAAGAGATACCCGGTTTGAGTTGGAAAAGAGGGACCTGGAATAATGTCTGAGCTTCATCCACACACAGCTGAGCTGCTCTTCCTTGTCTCTCAGATGAAGCCTCCCCTTCCCTGGCAACAAGCCTACTGCTGAGGATACTCTAGGTCCTCCTTGGAGGCTCTCACTAACAAGGGTTGACTCCTGTTTCCTGGAAACCTAGAAAGAGTCAGATTACAGACACCATGAATGAATCCAAGACTGTTCTCTGTGGGTGATTGACAAAGGAACAGAAATAAGACATCTGGTTTATACGGAAACCCACAGAACCCAGAGTAGCCGCAGGAATGGAATTGCTGGGTGGTATAGTGTATTTTCTAAGTTTGCATATATTATGTATTCCACGATCCACATTTTAGCACAGTGCCAAACTATTTTCTAAACTGGCTTCACAAATTTGATTCCCACCCTAATGTCTAAACCTTCTCCAATTTCTTCCCATCAGACTGGGATAAACTGGGGTACAGCTCAGTGGTGGGGCACTTGTCTACCACGAGGAAGGTCTTGCTCTTAAGCCCCAACACAGAAGGGAAAAAATGACATGGAATAAGAAACGCTGTTGGAAATAAGAGAAAATAGAAGAGCTCATACATTCGGGGGGTGTCAAAAGAGTACAGTCACTTTCCTCTTTGGTAAATAGCTTCATGCTTTGTTTTAAAATGATTAATATATAGTAAGCAATAAATATGGTAAATATGACTACATGACCCAGCAATTCTATTCCTAGACATTTACCCATGAAAAAGCAAAATATGTATCCACATAAAGGTCTGTACATGAATATTTATAGCAGCGTGTTATGCATAAGGGTCAAGAAATGGAAAGAAACCGCCACTCAATAGTGTTGGGCTCTTGGGTTGAGCCGTGTTTGACAACTTCCTTCTCCCCTAGAGTTTACATTTTTCTAGACAAAATATCTCTGTTGTCACTTAAGATGCTTTGGAGTTTTCTGGTACTTGCAGCACATACAGCAAGAACATAACCCCATCACTGGTAAGGTACCATTGGTGATAGATAAAATGATGTTAGTAATACAGAACAAATACATGCCACAGCACAGATGGACCTCAAAAATATGCTAGGTAAAGACACCAAGCGCAAAGGGCTACTTAAGTGAAATGTGCAGAATTGACAACTCAGTAGCAGGTGAAGTGGTCACCTAAAGCTGGGAAGGGTAGCTAAAAGTGTTGGAGTGCAGGCTACCCATCATAATCCTCTTACCTCACCTGATGGGGGGATTACAGCTGTGTATCACTCTGCCCAGTTGAACTACAGTGTTCTTTTAAATTTTTTTTCCAGTACTGAGAACTTAATCTAGGGTCTGGTACCTGCCAAGCAAGCACTCTACCACCAAGCTACATTCCCAGCTTCCCCTGAGTTCCCTCCTGTTTAATTCTGAGGCAGGGTCATGCCCATACTGGCTGTGTGCTCTTTTTTTCCCCAAAGCTAGCCTGTAACTTACAGCCTCCTGCTTTAGTCTCTCAAATGCCACGGATTAGAGGCCTGTGCCCCAAACTCCAGGCTAGCTGGCCTATGAGCTTCCAAGAAATTCTCTTGTCTCTCCTATCTCTTTAGGCATACTGGGATTATAGATGGGAGCTGCCACATCCAGCTTTTGGGTTGTGGGGATGGAACTTGGGTCATTAGACTTATGCAATGAGCACTTCTGGCTGAGTCCTCTCATGGGTCTGTCTGGGCAGGCTCTTCCCAAGAAGAGCAAGAAGTCTTCAGTAAGGAGCTCTTCCAGGCAGATGAGGTTGGGGAAGGGATGAGTATGCAGGAGAAAAGAATATGACTATCAGCTCCACATTTCCAGCCAGAAAACTGGGTATATGCAAATATACTCAGGGGACCGGATGTGCCTTGCACAAAGCCCCAGGTTTGGTCCATAGCACAGTTCAGAAACTGTGTATGGAGTGGGTGTCTATAATCCCGAAACCCAGGAAGACAGTTCAGAAGTTCAAGGTCATCTGTACTACACAGAGTATTCTAGGCCTACCTGCAATTCATGAGAATGTTTGTTTGGGTTTTGGGTGTTTCTTTTAAGTCTGAGGGTTTCGTTTTGATTGTTCTCTTGTTTTCTTCGTACATGGATGCTGGCATAATCTCTCCATCTTGTATAATCCACTCAAGAAAGGGGGCTTAGTTTAATGAAGCCCATGTCCTCTGTGTACTAACAGAACACTGCCTGCCGTGTTTAGCCTCTATTTCTAGATCAAACTCTAGCATGTTGAACAGACATGGTAAGGGAGAGAGAGCCAAATATGCAAGGTTTGACTCCAGTGCAGCCGCTGCTAATCCATCTTGCCTTCAGACTGCAATGAGGGGGAAAGTGAGGTGCTGTGTTTAATAGAAGGAAGGAGGAAGAGGAAGAGAGGAGAGATTTCAAAGGACAATAGGGACAAACCGTATGAAATCGGGATGAGACAGCACGGTCCTATCAAGCTG
The DNA here is from genome assembly GCA_033318265.1 of Phyllotis vaccarum. NCBI lineage: Eukaryota > Metazoa > Chordata > Mammalia > Rodentia > Cricetidae > Phyllotis > Phyllotis vaccarum. Next base: position 84,776,378 of record JARWLC010000012.1, read on the forward strand.
CGTCTTGCAGTCTTCCCCACATAGATTCAAAGAAGAGAATCCAGATAGCCCTGATTCTAAGAGGGCAGGATCTCATTTACAATGCTGCTTAACACATGGTACCCTGTGAGCAGGCAGGGAAGCCATTTGTAAAGGAGTAGCCTGTCCTCGGAGTGAGGGCCTAAGATGCTTACATCCTGAAACTTGGTCCTCATCCATCTGCTCCCACACCTGAGAGAGAAGGTGGCGTAACAAGCATCTTGATATATTCTCGTCTACAATCTGCTTATGAGGTTATCAGGCAAGAAAGACGCCCCAGGGGAATGCATATGCTTCTTTCATAGAGGAAGCTGTGAGTAAATAGCTGAAATTTATCTTGAGGGAGATAATAGAAACACTTTTTTTTAAAATGTGGAAAAAAACAATATTTTCCCCTAGAGCATTAAAGCCTTTCCAGGCTTAGATCATGTTTCTCATTAATGGGCCTCCCGACCAGATCCATCTAGGGTCCAGGAGACAAGGAGAAGAGGATTTGCCTGGTCAGTGGTTTTAACACAAGCCAGCGGTGGGGTTGGGGCGGAGAGAGCACATACCACAGTAAACTAAACATCTGCTACCGCCCAACTCAAAGCTTCTTGGAGGGTGACCCAAGGATATCCCTTGCGTATGGCAAGAGGTTCTGAAAGTTTCTGGAAGAACCTGTTGCTTCTAAGTCTATGATCTATGCCATTCTTGATCCTGTGAGGAACTCGTGCCTCTTTGCCTACATAACGGAATGAATATGTCATTTCACTGACATGTTTGTGTAGGAACCAGCTCTGCTGCTGAGGCGGCTGTTTGTTGTCACAATGCATTGTGAGCAGAGTAGTATTGGAGGGATGAAGGCAGAAAAAGCAAGACAAGCATTTAACATTTCTCTCAATTCTAGAGATCAAACCCAGAGCCCCACGTTCACTCAGCAAGAGCAATGCCTATCGATTACATCCTCAGACCCCTTCCTACTATTGTTTTGAGACAGGTTCATTCAGTTATTCAGTGTGGCCTTGAAGTCATCCTATGGACCAGGCAGGTCTTGAATTTATGATCCTCCTGCACCAGCCTCCCAACTACCAGGGATTATAGGCCTACACCAAAGGGCTTGGCTTCATTACATTCTTTAAAACAAAGTCTTCATTGAGTCATTAATTGCCAATGGAGAAACTGAGGCACGGGAATCATGCATGATTCAATCGTAAGAGGTAATGTAGGATGGGATCCCAGGTCTATGAGTTTGGCTCCACAGAGGGCTCTGAATGTTGGTCATGAACACTGTGATGGGATCAAGACCAGTGTGGGTTCACGTTCTAATCTGTAGGTTAATCTGGTACATGGGATACCTCCACCTGTACCTGCAGCTACCTATTAGAAGACCCACCAATGCCTTCTATGAGCAAGAGAGTCCCCATCTCAGTGTTCCTAAATGTCCTCATCCCTGGGGGGGGGGGGCAGAGAAGATCCTGGCCCAACTACTGACTCTTTTCATGGATACACTCTATATGAACTCAGCATGGAGCCTCTCTTGATTTCTACATTTAAAAAATTAGACCAGATAGATACTTTCTAACTTTATTTCGCCATAACTCACAACAAAAACTGTATTTTTATAAGCCATTTTATATGTAAATGCTTTCCCCCCCCCACAAAACAAAGGTTATTCTTACTCTACAGGATGCACCCTACTATTTTTCTATTTGATTCTGTTTTCTCGTTTGTTAGTTTCAATGCTGGTCACAGCTCATTAATCGATTTCACTACCCCAGTGGGTCATGACCTGCAATTTGAAAACCCCTTCTAGAATGCTCTCTAATGACCATTCCAGCTGTGCCACTTGATGGCTCTTTATCCAGGCTGCTCCTGCTACCACCCTGGAAGCTGATGAGCTCACTGAAGCTGCCTCACTCTGTTCCCAGCCCCCCCCCCCTTTCTGGCCACCTGCTTTACATGTGAGCACACTTGCACTTATCCTCTTGAACTCCTGAGGTTAAATGACTCATGCAAGGTATCACCCTTGTCTCTAGGCCCTGGATGCCAGAGCTTTCTCTCTGTCTTCTGCTACCTGAGACAGTGTCATTGTTCAGAAGGCATCCAGACCTCCTGGGAGAATTCTGTTCCTCACTTATATTCACTCTCAGCCTTAACCTCTCAACCCCCAAAAGTAGTTCTTGTGTCTCACCTTTTTTTACTCAGCACTTATCAACTTCCCTGGCTTCCAGGACTACCTCATGTATCTGTCATGTCAACTGAGCATAGCTGAGTCAGGCATGTCTGGGACTGAGGGACAGGTGAGGGAGTCTCTTGATCTGTCTGGTCTGTAGGCAGATTTCAGAATCTCCGTTCTCAATGAGCAGACATTCTGCCTCATGCAGGTTTTAATTGGAGAAACCAAATGTGAGTCATTAAAACTGTCTTTCTTCCAGTCCCAGGAGTGGACTTCCGATGCTTCCTGTCAAATATGCCCCCAAATCTTGGATGTGTCAGTCCAAAGTCTAAGAATGCATGAGCTTGGGACACTGAAATGGGCAGGGAAAGCCTTTGGCCTCCTTACATGTAGAGTGCATAGGGACTCCCACAGTAACTTAAAACCTAGGTATCAAAGAAGAGCCTCTGATCCCAGAGGGACATCTGTAAGCAAAAATTTTGGCTCAGGATTTATAATGGCAATTAATTACTGTGCTGAGTTTAGGTAGGAAGAAAAGATGAAGAATGATAGCTGGATGGCAGCTGATGGATGTTGAATAATAGATAGTAGCAGTGGGATGGTAGGTAACTGTAGCTAGCAGAGAATAAAAAGTTGCTTGTAGATTGTAGTACAGCTCAGATAATAGATAGCAGCTGATAGTAGATCACTGATAACAAATGGAAGATACTGGATAATGGTGGAAGATAATAGACGCTGATAGTAGATAATAGTAGATGGATAAGAGCAGCTAATAATAGATAATAGGAGCTAGATGATAATAGTACCTAATGGTGCCTAATAGTTGGTAAGTGATAATAGCCGCTAATAGAGGACAGTGCTAATAGCAGGTAATAGTGGCTGGCTGCAGATCAGAGCAGATAGCTCCTAGCTAGTGGCCTGAGAGGCTACTGCATGGCAGCATCTCCTAGTTCTCATTTGTTGCTCTGAGTGGCTTTAGGGCTTACCCAACACTGTCCTAAAGTTTCTAGGGCTTAAGGAAAAAGGGATACCCACCCATCACAAAGCTTTGTTTGCACTGTGTGTGTAGACCTAGATGTGTGTGATTTATGTGGGTACATGTGTGCACATGTGTGTAGAGACCAGATGTCAACTCCAGGTGTCTCTCCAGTAGCCATTCACTTTGTTTTTTGAGATGGGGTTTTTCATTGGCTTGGAACTCGCCAAGTAGGCCGGGTACCTGGCATAGTCGTCTTCCTCCAACTGCTTGTCTCTGACTCCCCAAGACTAGAATGACGAGCATGACTCCAGCAACTCCTGCACTTTAAACTCCACCTCATCCTTTATTTGCAGTTTAACTGTCTGAACTAGTACAAGATTTTAGGCCCATCATGTAATCCTAGGATTTTTACCTTCAGGGGAGGGTATGGGTCATAATCTGACAGCAGGAGGCAAAATGCCAATCCATGATAGACTTTGATATTTCATAGAGTGCTACAAAAATTAGGCAGTCTAAAAAGCAAAGGAAGACCCCTCTGCAGGAGGCAGACCGTGGACTGGTTGTGGACAGAGAAGATAACTGTATCTTCCTTCCAGGATGCCAGCAGGAGGCTCACCAGAGCTGTGCACACGGCTGGTTACTTCTGATCATTCAGGCTGCCTCTGAGAAGCCTTCCCCACCCTTCCCTACTAAATTACCCTGAGGCATTTAATCTCACCTGTTAAACTATGTCCCCAATGTGTTTTGCTGGTTCCGTGGCTCTCTACCCAACTGGGATGTGATTTCTATGACGTTCCCAGTCCCTAGAAATAGTTCCTGACACACACACAACATCCCAGTGAATATTTATCAGATTGATAAATGGACAACATTCTCATCTCACCTTAGCTTTAAGATGGCAGCTATAGGGTCAGACAGACTAGGGTACACAGGCTGTTCCACTTCAAACTGGTCATTGTGGATATCAATAAATCACTTACCTGCTCCTACTATCTTTACTTTGCCCAGCTACAAACATCAGGGTGATCTCAGCCTTTAGATTTTGATCTGAGCCTTTGTTGTGGAAGAGTGGGAAATCTCAGCCCGATAGCCTTTAGTGTTCTCCAAGTAGCTAATCTCAAAGGACCATCCTTCTCTCCCAGGTAAGACCCACCTGTAATATGAAGTTTCTGGCCCAGCCTAACCCCACAGTCTGAACCTGCCTACCATTGCTTATCCCCCTCAAAATGACTCAGACTCTTGTATTAATTACATGCTGCTTGGCCTATGGCTCAGGCACATTGCTACCTAACTCTTGCATCTTAACCCATTTCCATTGATCTGTCCTGCCGCATAGCCCATGGCTTACCTATTTTTTACATCTTGCTTCTTGGGCTGCTGGATAGCGTCTCTCCTGACTCTGCCCTCTTTTCCCTGTATCTATGCTCAGATTTCCTGCCTACTTCTAAGATGCCCTGCCATAGGTCAAAACAGATCCTTTATTGACCAATGATATTCGCAGAGTACAGAAAGACATCCCACATCATCCATCTCCACAATTTCCCAGCCACACATAAAAAAGTAACTTCTACCCTTCCCAGGGGATTCATGGGACGTCTCCTTATCTGCCTGTCTCTATAAATCTTTAGGCCTCTTCCTGTCCTTTGACACACTCCTCCTTCATTCTCCCCACTGCAGATAGTCTAAATAAACATATCTTCATCAACTGGCACATTCTGTCTCCCCACAGTATTTTTCCCCTTGCAGAGTTAATGTGGGGATCAAATGAAATGCATGTGTGAATACGGGACCATACAGCACCTTCAGGGTATTTTCCTCTGTGGGGTTTGAACACTTCCTGTGGTTCTCCAGAGGTCACAGAAAATTAAGCTGAAGATCATCTGGGCTATTTAGGATTCCTGCCCCCTCACCTCTACTTTGACAAAAATGTAAGGAGGAATATGTGTGCTCTGATTGTCTTTAGTATCTATACAGCTGTGCACATACAGACCCATGGAGGACATATGTCTCTGTGTGCACACATTTCTATGTATATTTGTCTATTTCTGTGTATCTACACACATGTTTACTCCCAGATAATTTTGTTCATGTGATGTGCATTGATATGTAAGTTCTATACACAATGCAAACGGTTATGAATTAGGAACCACTTTGGATCTCCTGTGTATCACATGAGAAGCACTACTGGTTAATATTAATCTCATTTTCAGATGAGGAAATATTATGAGGGAAAAGGAAGTAACATGTTGGTTCAAGGTCACACATTAGTGACCAAGCTTGAGTGAGAAACCAGAGCTAGCTGACTCTAAAGTTCTCCTTCACATCTGTGTCTTGCTAATTAATTCATTTAAAAATATTTCACATGCTATCAGTGTGGGACACAGAGTTGTTTATATAGATACACCTCTTGGGACGATCCCAGTCTGATTTCTGAGACAAGATTGAGATCCTTGGATTGACAAAGAGACCACACAAGACAGAGCTAATGAGTAAGACCCCTAGGTGAGGAGCAGAGAAGGGTTAGATCAGTATACACCAAGGATGCTGGCTATGAGCTACCCAATGTGTGTGCTCAAAAGTGGATGGGGTGACTAAGTGGTTTAAGTGATGCTTGAGGAATATATGATGGGTTTTTAAATGGTATCTTCTTATGACCACCTCTGCCCTCTGTTTGGATAAGAGAGGAAATGAGGAGCATCGTCCTGCTTTTGTGGACTCCTCCCCATATGGCCACCTGTTGCTGTTCACCACAGGCTGTGCTTGCCTTCCCAGGTCTGAGACTCTCGGCTAAGAATTCAGATCCCTTTCCAGGCAACACTGTCCTCTCTATTCCCCACATGTTTCTTAGGAGCCTCCCAAGGAGCTGAAAAGTTCTAAGATATGGAAATTAAAGAGCAGGCATATTCTTAGTTCCCTACATGGTACAATGGCCATTAACCAATTAATGGCTGGGCAGATGCCAACCAGTACCAGGGTAATTATTAGATGGTAATTGCCATATCATTAGAAGGTAAATATAGGGTTGAACTGTCATCCACCCTGTAGAGGGCAACTGGGAATTCATTTTATTTCTATTAAGCATAATTATCCCCCAGTCTCTAAGAACCTGTGATTTCCAATATAATTATATAGTGTTTGCCGACTCCATCCACAAGAGAATGAGTTCCAAAGCAGACAATGAAGGGCAGCCTAGGAAGTTACAGGGCAGGAGCTTAAAACTCAAAGCTGATAGCAGTATCAGGGTTAGGAGCAAAGTCAGTTGGACGTATCCAAAGACAAAGGGACTTTGGAAAAGAACAGGCAAGAAAAGGGAAATGTATTTGTTACTTACTGTTGTGGGTTGGATGGAAAATGTCCCTGTAAGCACACATGTTGAACACTTGATCTGAGGCCTTTGGTGTTTGGGAATTATGGGACCTTTAAGGAGTGGAGCCTCATGGAGAAAATCACTCTAAGCCAATGAATGGCCTTCGAGCTTTACCATCCAAGCCCCATCCCAAGCCCTCACCTCCCAAACCCCACCCTGCTTCCTGCCCCTGTGATAATCCTACCCTGCCTAAATCACACCTTCCCCATGATGACAAAATGTATCCAGTCCCCAGAAATGTAAGCGGATATAAAACTTTTCCCCCCTTAAATTGCTTGTGGTGGGATTGGTACTTTATTATCACAGTGAGAAAGTAACCCTGCTCACTGCAGTGACTACACACCCCACAAGAATCAGCTTAAAGATAAAGACAAACATGGTAGGGAGGGTGTGTGGAGCTCACAGTGGCCGGAATGCAGAGCCTCACATCCTCAGATATAAGTAGGAATGGACATAAAGGAAGGAATGGGAAGCTGAACCAGGCTGGGAATCTCAAAGGCTTACCACCTAGTCAATGCCACCAGCTGTGACCAACTCCAGAAACATGAACCTGGAGAAGTCATTTTACATCCAAGTCATAGAGATGGTTCATGTAACGGAAAACTTGTCCCTGAATGTCTTAAAAACAAAACAAAACAAAACAAAAAACAGAGGGGCCTTCATTACTCTGCCAAGTACGGTACCTTCCCCCACTCAGCCAATACCAAGTGTGACATGATACAACTGCTTGAGGGAGATGATAATAATAATAATAATAATAATAATAATAATAATAATAATAAACAGTACCTGTTCTTAAGAGACCAAATACAAGTAACAGGCATTACTGTCTCCTCAGTTTAAAGATAGGGAAACTAAAGTTCCCCACTTAGATAACGTTATTTAACTGGCTTCTAAATAAATAAATGTAGTGATCAAAAAAAGTACTAAAAGGTACCTTCTAACTAGCAAGGCAAGAGCCATGCAGGTGTGACAATTGGAACATAAAGTTGATAGAGAACCATAAAGGCCGTGGAGTGAAAACAATGGCTAGCAACGTTCCGGGTTGTGGAAGACTCGCAGTTCTGACCCAATGCAATCTGAAAGATCCAGAGACACCATTTTTCATGCTAATGTGTCTTAACCCCATCTATCACCTCTAAAGAGAACCTGACTCTAATAAACATTTATACCAAAACTATTTCCTATAAATCAAGGAGCAAATCCCCAACCTGGCCCAGACTTGCTTTGTATCCAGGAGTCTTACTATTAAATCAAACATCATAATTTGCTTCAAAACTGTTTTTGCCAAAGGTTAAAATATCCATACTTGTAGCTCGTCAATCTCACAGGGGATTGGGAGGTCCTTTATTATTCAGGCCTTCTTTCCAGTTTATGACTGGCTACCCAGTAGCTCTCTCAGGCTGGAGGATCTGAGCCATAGGGATAGGTTTAGTTGGAAGACAGAGGGATTAAAAAGATCAGAAGCTTTCTAATACCTACCCGTGGTTTAAAAGAAAAACAACTATAACATCAGAAATAGTACATTAATTGCTACATTAATAAACCTGTTATACCTAGACACTGAGGTAGCTCTGGGGGTGAGGGCAGAATAAAAATGGGCAAGAACCCACCCTTCGTGGAATTTGGAGTGAAGCAATTTACAGGGACCTTTAAACTCCCCTACACCTCAGTCACTTTTAATCCCACCACCTGGTAGGATTATCTTCATTTTATTGCTTATGTTAAGCAAATCACTCAGCCTTCTACATCCAGAAAAGGCAGAGGAAGGATTGCAGGCCCAGGTATTTCTACTGCTTCACATCCCTCTCCATTTACAGGGAAGATTTTTCTCAGAACACTAAACAATTGTCTACCTCAACTCCCAGGTGACCCTGCATGTGTGACGTGTTGTCTGCTGTCTACCCGGCTTGCCAATAACCACTCTCCAATTATGTGTTTATTATCTTTGCGGCACAGGGTTACTGTAGCAGTAAAAATTTACCCTCAACAATACAGTACCTACTATGATTTCCAGCTACTAATGGAATTGCTATTTTTGTTTGTTTTAAAGCCATAGCAATAAAATAGGCTCCCAACAATATCCTGGCAGTTTTTCTTTCTTTTTTTTTTTTTATGTCTTTAAAATTTACTGGAACTGATAACTGCAAGAACAGGATGCCTGTAAGATGCAAATGGTCTTCCTGGAAAAAGAAACTTTGGCATCAATCATGGTGGGGCTCACACAATCAGAAACTGATGAGAGTTTAGAGGGTAAAGATTGACTGCCATAGCAACCCTGGAGGCACAGAGGCGTCTGAGTCACATGAATCCAATTATCCATATTTGATAATCTGAGGCAGAAAGACCCATCCCCACCAGGAACAGCCAAGGACATCCTTGCCAAAGAGAGAAGTCAGGACAGTCGAATATTCAGGAATTCTGGCTGTTCTCATCCTGAGGGAAGTGCAACAGTGCATGCCAGGTCCTGTGGCTCCTGTACACTGCCTCCTGGTACCTGGTTCCAGGTCCAAGGGGAAATTGGAGAGCAAAGGCAGACAAAGAAAAAGCAGTGACCCCACTGAGCTGAAAACCAACTTGTTTGCTCAACATGAGTGAGGGCCCTGGGGTCAGCCTCCAGCACTGGGGGAAAGGGGTTTTAAAAAGACACAGAAATGTGAGGAATTTCGGGATAAATGCTTCCCAAGAATCCCAATCTATGGCTTTGAACTTGTCCATTTCACGGATTAAGGAAGGCCATGCCAAGCCATTTCCATTGACATAGTGTATTCACTCTAGCAAGGGGTTGGCCTGTCAATCAAACTCTTTCAAGAGCAGCATTCCAGACAAGGAAAATGTGATGGGATCTCAGGGCCTAATTACGCTAGGAAAAGTTCACCCATAAAATGAGAGAAATCTGGGCAAAGGGCCAGCAGGAAAGATAAAAAGGTGGACACTTAGGAGAAGATAGAGAAAGGAGAGGAAAGGGGACACATCGGTCACTAGAGACAAAGTCTAGACACAGGTCCACCCTCCCCCCATGGAGTGTGGGGGTCACAATGGTCCTCAAGGCCTGACTGGAGAGTTATAATGTAAAACTGTGGAATTGCAAAGAACAAAGCTCCAGGCTGATATTCAAAGACAGGAGAAGAAGAAAGAGCTTTTTAAGAAATACACTCAGCATCCCAGGTGTACAAGGACAGACGAGTAAAGCCCTACCAAAGAGCGCAGCGCGGAAGTCAAGCTGAATCATGTGGCTACGAAACTTGTCAATCACTACTGCTCCACTGAGAGTTTTCTAACCCACAACTAATGGCTGATTCTGGGTTCATGGTCACTGTGAAGAGGTTAGACAAAATACTCATGTAAGGGTCTAGAAGTCGCCCCATGGAGATCCGTAGCCTGTTCCAACATGGGTAGCATGGACATGGGTCACAGAAGCAGGATCTTCAGCTTTCCAAACTTAGTCTTATCCAACACATACCCTTAAAGGAACACATGCAATGCATGGGCCCACTCCCAAATTCACACAGCCTACCTATGGTGTCTTCAACCTCATCTCCAGATGAGCCTGGAAATTGTCTTAGTCTGCCCACATTTTTTTCAGCAATGTTCAAGCCTGACTCTCATCTCCACCACTGGCATCAGATGGCTAAAAAGTAGCCAGGCCCAAAGCTCTCCGAGAACCCCCGGAACCCTGCTTAGCTATACTGAGGTCTAGCCATGTGCATGCCTCCTCTTCTGACCCCAATTTCAGAGGGTATCAAGTTTGATCAAGCTGAGCTAGAGTGTGATAGGCAAGAAGGACAGGTCAGGCATCACCAGATAGACCAGTTCAAAGAAGTAAATGCAGCAAGAGCTGAGTAATACAGATGAACAATTTAGTGTTCACTCTGTTGAAGGCTCCTAAAGACAAGAGGTTGGCCACTGCAGGAAGCAAATGCTGTAAGGGTGCATGCTTGGACACAGTTGTGCATCTATTGTTAAACTGGCTTGTGTAAGCAACAGTCTCCCTCTGTGACAACATGTAGAAAATAATCAACAGCCAATTTTCTATAGTTCCTTCTCTCCCCAGAACATTCCTAGGATTCTTTCCAGATAGTCCAAATCCCTCCCAGGATTGCCAACCTACCTTCTCTGCCTCTACAAACCCTATCCATTTTGTACCACCTAACTCAAGCCCCTCTCCCCTCCCAGCACCCACTGCTTCTCTCTGTGCCTATCTCTGTCGTGGTCTTCCTTCCTATGTGAAGTGGATTGAGTTTCCATGGTTCCTTACCACAAGTAGAGCATCAGCTCCACAAAGCCCTGTCATTCATCACTCTTTTGTCTGACACTGACGCCCACAACTAAACAGTTGTGATGATGAATTTAGGGTTGCTCACTTAGCAGTATTTTGAAGTGTGTCTGTGCTTTCTTTCAGGAAGAGAACATCACACGCAGTGGGCAGAGTAAACGAGACCACCCTCATTCACATAGGGGAACACCATCTAATCCTTAAGACCTGGATAGAGTAAAATGAGATGGGAATTCACTTTTCCAGCTGATTACATCTTCCTCCTGCCCTCTGACACCAGCATGCCTGACCCCCTGACTCTCTGGACTCAGAATGAACTTTCCATCAACCTTTCTGCTCCCCAGCTTGCAGATGGAACTTCCTGTGTTCATAATCATATGATTGGATTCCTATCTCACACATACACATTAGCTATTTATTCTGTTCTCTTTATTAATGCAGGGCTCAATAAAAGGCACATGCTCAGGTCTACAAGGACTTCATGAAAGTTCAAGGCCAGCCCAGGACACACAGTGAGATAAATATAGCACACACACACACACACACACACACACACACACACACACACACACACACCACACACACACACACACCACACACACACACACACACACACACACACACACACACACACACACACTTCTCTATGGATCAGTAAGATCAATGTCTTACAGGGCCCTACCTGAAAATGGTAGGTAGAAATTATATAGTTTACTTCACTCCTCTAAGACTGATACATTGGGTATACAATAAACTGTAGCACGTGATGCTTAGAACCCAAATAAATACCCGTGTTAAGAGGCTCACATTGTGACAGACAAATGACAGATGCCCAGGCAGTGCCAGACCCCTTCCACTGCCTAATTCACAAAACTCTTCCTTACATACCTTCTTACATCACCTCCACCAACCCCTTAGAGTAATAAGCATGTTCTATTTGTATGTTCCATTCTACATGTAGATAAATTGAGACCTGAGGAGTTTGTGTTGCTGAAATCCAACCAGAGTCAGCCTTCTAACAGCAACACGGGCTGCCCAGATAGTCAACATCAAGGCAGTGCCTGGATACTGTGCCTGTTAGGTCAGCGGGTATCATTAACACATGAATATAGGGGAGATAACAGAGAGTCTAGGGTTTGGGCAATGCTCCAGACGGACAAAGAGGCCCTCATTTGGAACCTCATTCTGTAGTAGTAAGGGTATAGAGAAGATTAATAAGCAGATGTGAGCAGAAAAGACAGCTTGTTTTGCCTTAGAATGCTGAGGAATTCAATCTACAGGCAGTCTCCATGGTGGTGGTAATGGAGTAGGAGGCAAGTTCTTGCTGGCCCAGTCCTTCTAGCAGAAAGGAATAAGTGGGAAGCTTTGTGAACGTCAAGAAAGCCTCCATTGTCCCAGTTGTCTCCTCCAGTGTTCTGAACACCCCTTTAAGATATCCAGCCTAAGGTTTCAAGGTTTGGGTGGGTGAAAGGCATGGAAGGAGACTTATTGATGGACACCAGCTATGACAAATGTTATGCTGCATCCATGTGCCTGTATTCCCCTTGGGTCCACATAACATCTCTTCTGATAAAGGAGGATGGGTATCTCCAACTATAAAGATATCAATGGCTCAGAGTACATGAAACAGAATCTGCTGTTCATTCAAGCTAAAATTGAACTTAGGTCTGGTCCAGCAGCTGTGACTCTGGAGCTGAAGACATGGCTCATGGGTAGAGTGCTTGCCTGGCACACACAAAGCCCCAAGCTCCATCCTTCAGCACCAAGAAGTAAATAAATGGCTGTGATTTTGAAAAGGCAACACGTTCTCATTTTATCATCTTATCCTTGGAATGGGGCTTGTATCGAAAGGATGAAAAGCTGGAGGGATGGAGGACAAGCTGGAGCGGGGCTGGATCACCGGTGACAGATTGGTATTGAAATAGAAACACCAGGGTCAGACTTCAATGAAAGGGGGTAGGAACTTGGCCTGTCCTCATGCTCTGATATCCCTGTCTTAGGAAGGCAAGATGGGGGGCAAAGGTAAGGGACAGAAAGGGATGACAACGTTGATCTAGACAGGGTGGGTTGGTGCGAATAAGTTCAGTCTTTCTGCCCTTCCATCCTTGTCCCCCTTCCCTGCCACAGCTAGGGAGAGACCATTCCTCCACCCTCCTGCAGACTTGCATTCAAGGAAATCATTACAGGATGGAGAGGATTTATTAAATTGGATAAGTCTTGGCTACAACCTTCCTTTTAGGCTTTGAGTGGTTCGGTTTTTTGTTTTTTGTTTTTTGTTTTCATTATGGCTACATAATAAAATAACAGCATAATTAGTGAGAAATTAGTTACCTTTCAAGGAAGAGACTTTAATTCCCCTGAAGAATCTCTCCCCATCACCAACCAGGCTGTCTCCATGATATCGTGAGGAAGAAGATGGGGAAGCAAAGAAGGGCTAGCCTACCACCCACAGTTCTTCAGGTGGGAGATCAGGGTCCCATACTACTTAGACTTGGCTGACTCTTCTAGCAGAATCAACAATGCTGACAGCTGAAGCTAGCCAGAACCCAGGACACTCTTCCTGTGAGACCCCTACAATGACATTTAGCTTCTCCCTTGTTGCCGTATCAGAATCCAGAGAATGCACATTCCTGGGTTCCATGCCTATGTAATCCCAGGGAGGGAAGGCATCTACGTATGGGTCATCTAGCCACTAGTGTTTTGTCTCATTTGGTTTTTTGTGGCAGTGTCGTGTATTACAGGGTAGCCTCAGACCTACTATGGACCTGGGAATAACCTGGAACTCACAACCCTTTTGTGTCTGAGTATTGGGATCCCAGCATGTGTCGCTATACCCCGTTTATGCAGTGATTGGGGATTAAATACATAGCTTCTTCAATGCCAGACAAGTACTCAGCTTCTTAAAGGTTCTACCACAATAATATGTGAGCCTTTGGAAGGAAACTCTAAAACTATATGCAAACCATAGATTACATGATGGGAGGTGTTGATTTAACCCCCCCCACCCCCGTCTTGTAATTCTAGGAAGTGATGAAGGCTAAAACACATATGGCCATCCTTTGCGTCTTGAAAAACAGTTTCCTCCATGCGCATATGTGTAGGCATGTACACGAATAGAGAGGCCCCTGTGGGTACATGTGGAGGCAGAAGATTATCTAGTATATACTTCCTTGGGTATACTTTCTTTCTTTTTGATTTTTCTTTCTTCTTTCTCCCTTTCTTTCCTTCTTTCTTTCTTCCTTTCTTCCGACATGGTCCCTCATTGGCCTGGACTTGTAAAGTAAGTAGGCTACATTGGCCTGTCATCAAGCCCCAGAGATCTGTGCTCTCTGCCTCCCCAGCACTAGGATTACAGTCACATGCCACCCCAACCCTTTTGTACATAGGGTCTGGACTCGAAACAAAGGTCTTCCTTTTGCAAAGCAGGCCCTTTACCAGCCACCCAGGGGTCTCTCTCACTTGATAACGACAGAGGGGAAGTCACCTTACCACAGTTTCCTTGTCTGTAGAAGAAAGAAAAGCGTGTCACAAAGATATAAAGTTAAACATGTCAATGCTTCCAAAAGCCCTAGGAAAATATGTAGTTCTAGAGAGCGCTCGTGTGCATAGCCTCGGTTCTCTCTAAGAATGGATGCCGGGGTCTGCTCCACTGTTCTCTGACCTCAGACCATCCAGGCTCCTGCCCAAACTCCAGGTTCAGTTCAGCTCCACACTTTCCATCCAGAACTTCACCACTCCCTTCCCCAGGCGCATCCATCCCTCATTCATCACTGTCACATCCCACAGAGGACTTTTATTTAACAACCAATTTATTTCCAATTTAACTAATCTGGGGATGGGCCATCTCTCTCTCACGCAAACCACCGATGCCTGGGTTGTAAATAGACTCACAAACGAGGGTGCTGGATAATATAAACTCTCATCAGAGCAGCATCGGGAGAGAAGGCTGCTGGAGAGTGGGGGTCACAGGAGTGCAGGCCAATGCAATATACAACTCCCCCCACCATAAATAACCCTGCAGCCCTCACTCCTGGCCCCTGCACTCGGCACTGCTTAGAATTATTTATATATTTGTCTGTTGATTCCCTGGCTCACCTTGAAGCCCAGGACAAATGTTTCATCAACAATGTATGAGATGCTAACTAACTCCAGGCATGGTGAGAATGAGCAGGTGGCTGGGTAAGGTGGCTATGATCTGGCCCCTAGCCAGCCCCTCTCTCCGTTTTCCTGGGTAGAAGTCTCATCTCAAAGCCCACTTGTGTGTACTGTGCTTGGATGGAACAATGGCCTCAGTGGAGAGTAACCTTATTTTGTGAAGTGACCACTAAATAGTCTACAAGATCCAGCCATCTCCAGAAACACACTGGTCTGCTGGAGACACCAGAGAAGGGCTGGGCTTGCAAGCTGACTTGTAAGACACATTCAAGGCAGCAGCCGACTATGTGATCTGAGGTCTGTCTCCTGAAGGCCTGAAGGCTGAGTGTCACTGCTTCCAATTTCCCTTTCCTCCAAGTTTTGAAACTGCATTCAGGCTCCAATGCCCACCCATTCTTGGTGCCAGGTTTGTAGGTCTGAAAAGAAATAAAAGACCAGGAAACCATGCTTTATTTGTGTGTGTTTACTTGCACATGAGTGTGTATGAGGGCCAGAGTCAATCTTGGGTGTCACTCTTCAAAAGCTATCTATCTACATTGTGTTTTGAGACAGGGTCTCTCTCTTATTGGCCTGGAGCCTGCCAATGAGGCTAAGGTCATAGAGCCCCAAAGCTGAGGTTACAAGTGTGCACTGCCATACCCAGCTTTTTACAAAGTTCTGGGGATTAAATCTGGTCCACAAAGTACACAAAGCAGGTACTAGGCTCAGCTGTCTCCTTGGCCCTGGGAAATCACATCAGAAGGACCAGTCTTGCATCCTGCTCTGCTCCCTTCCTTGCAAAGGAAGGCCTAAGCTCAGGCTCTCAGGGTCCTCTCTAGCTCTAACCCCTTCCAGGTGGAGCCTCGGAGAGACCCAGCTGCTGAGAGATTCTTTTTCTTCCTGGCTGGCACACTGAGGCCTGCCAGCATGCCTTTAAATTACACCTCCTCAACTCTGCTGCACTAGGCACTTTCTTGGCCACCTTAGAGGGTAGAGAGAGTTTATGGTAAACCAACACCTCGTGGTTATTAGAATCATATTTATAGTGGTTATGGTGCTCCAACGATAGAGACAGATTCATTTCCCAGGCTGAGTCTCCAGGGAGGAGTGTAGCTACAGAATAGCTTCCTCCAGCCCCAGAGACTATCACAGAGGGTCACCCCAGCCCACATCAATCCCACCCTTGTTTCTTCTCCCTGTGACAATAATTGTAGGTCTGCATCATGCTCCTGGTGTTGGCAGGGGGGGGGAGCTTGCACAAGACAGGCTTTCAGGGCTGCTGATTCCATTTGAGAAGGATGATGGATGTGAGGCCTTTTTGAAGTTGGAGACCCAACTCAATCCTAAGCCAATTAGAAAAGGATGTGTTTATTGAAAGCCTGCAGCATCTCTTTCAGGATTCTAGTTTACATTAGAGCTATGGCCTGTATTTCTGGAGTAGGTGAAGGGACCTAGGAACAAGGGACAAAGAAGGAAGGATCCTCCCCAGCAGCGCTGTAACTCTCCGAGGAGGAAGGACAAAGAAGTAGAAAGCCTCCTTGCCCCTCCTCCCCTGCATCCCAGTGTTACATGGCTGCATTCCTCTAGTGGCCAGAAATATTTAATCGAATACTTTTGTTTGGATCTCACATCCCTGGTAACCTGAAGATGTTACCATGGCAATCCCCAAGTAATACATCTCGATTATTTATGGCCTTGCAAATAGGGTGGGGAGGCACTGCAGGCCCCACAGAAACAGCGGGAAGGCGGAAGCTTCATTTCCCACTCTCACTATTCGCCAGCAGCCCTGGAGGAAAGGCAGGAGGAAGATGTGAATGTGGTCAGCTGGCTTGAGTTCAAAGCCTTTTGACATGGAGGGCCTCGCCTCTGCACCCTTCTATGTCGCTTAGAACGCTCCTCTTTCCTGTATCTCCACCCCGGGGTTCTCTCAACTCTTCTACATCGTCCTTTCCTTGCTGTGCTGTGACGTGGGTGCTGGTGGGATGGGAGGAGTTGGGATGTGTGACTTGTGCTCTCTGTACTAGTGTGATCAGAACCAGAATCCTATTCACACCACCTATTGCATCCGTGACTCGCTATCCTGAGAGCTTCGTTTCTTCAAGTACCCAAATGGGAATAAGAAATGACAACTTCCGAGATTCAGTATGAGAATAATGACTAACACATTTCAGGTTCTCTGTAGTCATAAACCCTAGCTGTTTGGTGATCGCTACACTGTTGACCATCCCAGCATATCCTTTCTCTGGATAGAAGTCAGTGTTGTCAAGAAAGCAGAGTTTGGGGTGGACAAGGCACAGGAGGGGGTAAGTCTCCACATATCTCTCTTATCCAGTTTTCCCATGTCCTGTGCCAACCCTGATCAGTGTCCCAGGGCCCTGATAGAGCAGTACCTCATCCTGATCCTTAAGCAGGTCTCCTTGCTCAGATGTGGGGCTTTTCCTGTGTTTAGCCCAGCTACTATGTTTCATATCCCCAGGCTTGACTTCTTCCGGCTGTGAAGTCCCCTGCCTTACATAACCCACCTCCTCCACCCTCAAACCAGACAACTCCTCATCCTGAAGGTCTCAAGTACACAGGAGGTCTTCTCTAAGAGGTCCCTAGGTGTGGGTTTCCAACTCACATGCTCCCTGCATCATCATCTCTCTATATTTATTTCACTTAATGGTTGTTAATTAGCCCCCCACACTCCCTCCCACACCCAGCCATTAGCAACATGAGAGCAGATGTCTTATACCCCTTTCTTGATAAGAAAATTCTGAGTCCTTTACACTGCCTGCCATATATAGCTATTAAATATATTTCCAATGAATGAATAACACATTCAGGCTTATTGTACTCAGGTTTGAGAAACAGAATTCAGACTACATATGCTCAGGTGTGAAAAACAACCCTCCTCCGTTGACTAAATTCACATCATTTTGTATCTATGGCAATGTGAGATTAGAAACCTTTGCCCTAGATGCAAACTGGAACTATAGCTGTCAGGAGAGACGTTGATGTTAAAGGATAATAGTTCCTATGTTGGCATCCGTGCACGGATGGCGTGGGCATGGATGCATGTACTTGTGCATATATGTGTAAAGAAAGAATGTTCCACTGCCCACTCTGGCCCTCACTGGTGGTTGATGCAGGTCTGCTGTGCAGTCTCTCTTTGTGGCAGAAAGACACTAAGCCAGGTCACAGAGGTACTGACACCTGAACAGAACAGATAATGAGGATCTGGAGGATGGAAACCAGTGGCCCTGATCTTCAGTCCTCAGACCCCTACAGGTGTCCCCAGGGAGTAATGGGGACTCGTGAGCTATTTTAGCATTTCTGTATGCCTAGCAGAACTGACACATTTACCAGAGATAAAGCTGCAAGACTACTAACTGAGACATCATTTCTCTGCTTTTGGCTGGAATTACATCAACTCAGTGTGATAACACCACTAATCTTGTGCTGATCTGAACCCCTGATTGTCAGTCATACATGGCTTTGATTAATAAAAAATGGGGAAACAAATTATTACTTGATAAATGCAGTTTGTTTGGTAGACAAAAATCTTTGAAAATACAGGATGCACGGTGCAGAGGGAAGGAGAAACCACGTGACTGTTAAAACCACAGGCTCCAGAGTCATTTGCTCATTTAAGTCCTGGATCAAACAGCTCCTCACAACTCTTAACTCAATAGGCCTCAGTGTCTTCATCTGAAAATGGGAGTCACGGTAGTATGATCTGTTGAGACAATGTATGTGGCAGTTTGAAAGAAAAAAGCCCCTAAAGGGAATGGTACTATTAGGAGGTGTGGTCTTGTTGAAGTAGGTGTGGCCTTGTTGGAAGAAGTGTTGGGGTGGGCTTTGAAATCTCATAGCCCCCCTCAAGCTTCCCTCAGTGTCACACTGAGACCACTTCCTGTTGCTTGAAAGAAGTAGGACTCTCAGCTACTTCTCCAGCACCATGTCTGCCTGCATGCTGCCATATTTTCTATTGTGAAGATAATGGACTGGACTTCTCTGAGCTATATGCAAGCCACCCCAATTAAATGATTTACTCCTTTATAAGAATTGGTGTGGTCATGGTGTCTTCACAGTGATAGAAACCCTAACTAAGACAATTTAGAAGCTATTAGCTCTGTTGGGATTTACCAGGTAGGTCATTATTGAGATTCAAGACTTTTTGTCATCACTGGCCCCGTGGTAAAGGAGCTGCAAGTCCCTCAGTCACAGGTGGGAACCCACTGAGGATATACAAAGTCTCTAAGGACCTAGGAAATTGTAGAAGAAATGGACACTAGGCTGACCCATCCCTCACCAGTGAGGAAATGAATGTGATCTGCCAAGTGAGGTAGAAATTGAGCAGATGGATTCCAGGCAAAGAGACTGGGTATTGGATTTCATAGGTTCACTTTCTAGAACCTCAGGGCTGGTGGCTTAAATCATGCCCACTTATTTCCCAGTCCAAAGCTGAGGTAAAGAGGCAAGTTCATGTAAATTCTCTGCTTAGTTCCTTAGAAGTCCAAAGTCAAACTGTTGCCCAGAATGTGCCCTTGTCCGTGATGCCAGGGAAGAGCCAGCTTTTGAGGCTACCTGGGTTATGTCAGATTTGAGCTCTTGTGCTTGAAAATCTCCACACCACAATGAGCCTCTTCAGCCAGACACAGGCAGCTCCCAAGGGGGCAGGAAGCCTTCTGTTATCAGTCTTCATGGTAGAAGCCATACTTCATGTCTGATTTGACTCAGTATCAAGATGCTAGAGAGCTTGTCTGTTTATAAACAGACCCTGAGTTCAATTCCCTGGTACCTATAGAATTAAGAATTTCCCAGGTGGAACTACAGAGATGGCTCAGCAGTTTGGAGCACTTGCTCTTCCAGAGGACCAGAGTTTGGTTACTAACATGCAAGCCTGGAATCCTCTAATTATAACTCCAGTTCCAGGGTATCTGATACCCTCTCCTAGCATCTGAAGTACCTACACATATGCAGCATAAAGTCACACATACAAGCACACACGTAAAAATAAATATTTTCAATGTTTATCCAAGTGTTACCCACCCTCCTGTTCTTTGAGACACAGGTAAATAAATGTCCTTCCTGCCCGACAGTCTGGTTGGGGAAGAACAAGAAAAGGCCTATCTACTGAGGCTGTCTCTCAGGCCTGTTCCTGAAGCTTGCAGGGAAGCAACTTCCAGCCAAGCTGCTCCAAATGGCTGGATTGTCTCAGCTGCTTGCTTGTTAAGGAGTGATGAGTTATTGACAATCAAACCCCTTTAGTTCACCTACAACAGGAAGTGAGCGAGGGAGCGACAAGTGTTAACTGTGGAGAGAGAAGAGGTATCCATGTTGCTCTGCTCCCATCAGCCCTCATCATGAGATCTTCCTGACAGCAGCTGGTCAGTTGGCTCCACTCGCCTGGGTGGAGCCCCAGCCCCTCAGCCTACCCTAGCTCCACTCACCCTACCCTAAGCCAGACACAGCTTGCTGGGGTCCACTATCTGCTATCCCAGGACAAGTTTGAGGGCACATCTTTCTCCCTCTCTGTCTGTCAGTCTGCAATCCCCCAGCTAGAAGAGCCCCAGGAATACAAACCCTCCATCTGACTTATCTCCTGTGAATATGATTAGAGCCTGGAGAGACCCTCATTTCACACACAGAAAAACTGAGGCACCTAAGCCAGCCTGAAGCTGTAAAAAATTGAGCCCATGCATGAAGGCTCATGCTGTGTGTAGTAGTGGAAACTTGCCCAGCAGATGGACAGGTATCTTCACAACTACATCCTACAACACCCCAGTACAATACTCACATTATAGAGCATGTACCTTGAAGTACAGAAAGGTCTGAGGTGTGAGCAATTAAAGCAGAGGCTTTAGGGAGGAGAGAAGAGAGAATTTGGCTACTATGTGGTAGCTCATGTCAGAATTCTAAGGTTAGTGTCCACTCTGACTGGGTCAAGGGTCAATCTAAGTCACCAGCTATCTCAACCAGTTTCTGTCCCTCTTAGAAGAGGCAAGGCAAAAGTCATGTCTCTTAAATCTTTGGAAGATCTGCAAGTTTTCCATAAGCCAGAGATGGAGCTAGGGAGATAGGGAAATAAAAACCAGACAGGTGTCCCTGGAAGAGATCATTCTCGTTTGCCCAGTTAAGGATTTCCCTAGAAGACCATCCCAGCAGCCTGCAGGACCCAAAACACAACTATCAGTTCTTTAGCTGTTTTCTTTGTCTTCTGCTGGGCATGATAAACCTACCCTCTGCCTCTCTGTGTATGCACCTGCAGGCAGCTAGTGTCTCATGTTTAGAAAGAATGCTCCAGAGAAGGAAAGCCTGGGGAAGGTAGGGAAGGAAAAGATTCCTCTGCTGTGCTGGTGACTTCCTAAGACCACCACTATTGGCTCCCTATGTGGGCTTCTCAACCAGGCTGAACCAATCATGTACACCCAAGCAGGCTAATTTAGACCAGCTGGCCCAGCTACAGATTACCACGCCAAGGAAGAGGGAGACAACCTGGGAAAGCAAGAAGCAGGGACATGGGAGAAATCTCAGAGGTTTCTGAACATTAAGTGAGTTGGAATGCAAATGAGATGCAAATAAAATGTAAATGAGCCTCTAGTATTTTTGAAAATAGACACCAGTGGTTTGGCTAAGGGAACAGCAGTTAATCTCTCAGCGGCAGCTAGTGATATCCAAAGTGACCTCTCCTAGAGGGCCATCCACTGCATCCAGGACTGGCCTGAGCTACTCAGAGCCAGGTCTCTAGCCCACTAAGCCAAAGTGCACCCCAATGCCACCTGGCAAGGTGCATGAGTCCCCACTGAGTAGCTGCCAAGGTACCTTGCCTTTCTTCGTTCCGCACAAGATGAATAGGTAAAGCACAAAGGTCACCCCATATCTTCAGCACAGGGCACCAGAGGAGTCTAGTGGGGAGGAGGAGGGAAGCGTCATTATGACTTGTGATAAGTCCTGACCTAGGGTTACAAGCAGGTTTGTGTCAGAGTCCAATCTAGAGCTGGAGCTCTGTGTCTCCGCTGCCCACTTGTTTTGAGTGAGAGCGAAGCTTTCTCTTCTGAGGATACTTCAGTGAGTGCTGGGGGTAAGAGGTGGCAGGGAGGAATGTCACCCATCTGACACCAGGAGGTGGTCTGCACAGCTGAGGGTGAGGGTGACCCTCAGCTTCTGACACTTCCTGGACTCTGAATTCTGTAGAGCCATAAACTGGCAAAGCTTCCTGCTCCCGACCTCTCCCTTCTATTCCTGCCTAGACAATTCTGAGAGGGGGATTTTATCCCTCTGGAACTTAGGAAGTCCCCAGCGAGGGTCTGGAAATACCAGAAGGAAGACAGAAAGTTGTCAAAGGACAGGGAAGAAACTCATTCTAGCAACTAGCTCTGTCTTTTCCTTTCCTGGGTCTTTTGGATGCTTGAGGTGCCAGAAGGGCCCTCTAGAGGGCACAGGGGAGCTGGCTGCACAGCCTCAGAGACAGAAGCCAGGCAGAAGCAGACAGGAAAGGTGGTTGCATTTGGAGAAGAGACATTCACAGCCTGTAGCTGCTCCTTGAGAGAGCCCCCACCACGAAGGACTATGTGTCCAGAGGGCAAGGTAGCTCACCTTCTCCCTCTCTCCACACCTTTGCCTTCTCTGTCTTGTCTCAATGGCAGAGCTCGGGGTAGGGCTGAGTATAAGGAGGTAGAGCGGGAATAAATGAGGCACACAGCCCTGATAGTCACGGCCTTAGAAGGGCTTCCTAACAGAGACCACCTTGAGTTCAAGGCCAGTTGTCTCAATACAGTTGGTGAAAGTTTAATAAATAAAAACACGAACTAACTAACTGACTGGTCGGTTAACAGTAGAGCACTGTGTGTGCATACATATGTATGTAGGTGGGTGTGCATGCACATGGATGCCAGATGTTGACTTCATGTGTCTTCCTCAGCCACCTTATATTTTGAGACAGAGTCACCCAGTAAACACAGAATTTGCCAATCCAGTTAGACTGGCTGCTGATCCAGCCCTAATGATCCTGTTCCTGTTAACCCTGACCCAGTGCTGGTCTTACAAGAACATGCCTCCCATGTCCAACGTGTCACAAGGGTGCTGACGACTGAGCTCAGGTCTACATCTAAGTTCGAATTATTCGAGATATGAAATGGTCAGTCTGAACAACTAAACCCCCCTGATCTTCTGTTCACCTGGAGATACAATAATGAGTGAGTGGAAAGCTGTACAATGCAGGGCAGACGGAGGTACTCTACAGACGGAGCTTCCCTTTTCTCTCATTTTTTGAATTGGTTTATGGCAATTACACCTTCACTTCTGCTCCTCTCCCAACCAAACATTCTCTACTTCCTGATGGCATTTCCTACTCATTCTGCAAGTCATGTAAACAGTGAACGAAAGGCGACATACAGAGCTCAATGTTTCTAGGCATGAATTCTGTCTCTCCCAGTCAATGTGTGAGTTCAGGCAAATGATTTGACCCTTCTCAAGTTCTGTTCTCTCCACGGCTGCACAGGACTACCACAGGAATAAGATGCGTTAAATGTGATGTGCTTGACAGTATCTACTTTATAGATGGTGCTGTGTGAATTTAAAAGATAACAATATAGTCAGCTCTGATGTCATCTCCTCACAGCTTTCAGACTCTGAAACGCTTCTGAATAAAGCTGGACACACGGTGCCACTCGCTACTGTACGGAATCCTGTCCTATGAATTCACATTCACATTGCTGTGGGTGGTTCGTGTGCCCTAGATCAGCAGAGTGGAGGTCGACCCTGAGTATAGCCTCAAAAAGAAGAAAGTCTTCACCTTGACTGGGTTTGCAGAGTCCTGGGGACCCTCAGGACTTTCCTCTCCCTTCTACAGTTCATAACTAGGCAGCTTAAAAGATGGAACAGATTCTCCTCTGGAATGACTTAGTCATCACACTTTTGGAGGCAGCCTCTCTAGGACACAGGTTCAGTAACTGGCCCCTCTCTGCAGCCTCTGCATTCCTCTGTGAAAAAGTCCAACTCTATCTTCATGAATTCAAAGGATTGAATGTACTTCTAAGCCCTTCTCCAGCTCACCATCAGCCCTGCCCCCTGCCCCAGCTGGCAGCAGCAGCTGTTAAGAGATCCAATCTAGCCTTGGCTTGACATTTCAACAGCCCAAAACCCAGAGATAAAGGTTGTCACCGAACAAAGTCCCATTGCCCTTGTCCTCCCCCTCACCCCACCCTCTCTCTCTTCCCAGAGAGTCACCAGGCATCATTGAGTAGACACTGAGATGGTCTCTCTCTTTCGCTCCTCGGGATTCCTTCTTTGGGGGTGGAGGGGCCTTCAAAAAGGATGAATATGAAGAAGCAGTTTATCACCTGCATTTTTTTTTATGACTGCAGCAACTGGGAGGGGGTGGAGATGTCCTTTCAGATAAGTATTTGGAGGAGGGGTAGAAAGATTTTCAAAGCTTCCTTTGTTCTTTTGGAGAGCCATGCCATGGAGTTCTGGCAGACAGCCCAGGAAAAAGGAGGATTTTAAAACACAATCCGAGCTGGCTTCCAAACCCTTCACCATCCCTGTCATCAATTAGGGATGTTACTTAACAAGAGTTTGGGCCAATGTCTCACCCAGCCTGCTCTCCCTAATTGGATGCAGACTGGTGATGAATTCCTGGAAAAAGCACTCCACACTGCAGAGGTCTTCTCCATGGCCCTGGACACTCTGGGACAACTTGGGTTGGGTTGATATTGACCTCCTGGAGGGTAGGGCATATCCCAGGCAAAAAAATAATAGGACCTTTGTAGGGCCATTTGATGCAGACCAAGAGGACAGACCCAGGATTCCAATCATGCATGCTGCTAACTGGCTGGGAGTTATGCATCCAAAGGGCAGAGAAGAGGCTGATTCTGTGTTGCCTGCACACCCCAGCCCTGTTCCACAGCAACCCAAGATTCTTCCACTGAAAACCCCAGTCTCTAATCTCTCAAAGATGGGTCTGTATGAAAACTGGGCGAGTCTAAAATTGAGTTGTTGTTATAGATTCAACAAATATTGTGTCCCAAGAGCCAATGGATCCTAAGTCATGGCCTTGGTACTACCAAAAAGCAAGAGACAATCATCTTTACCAAGCTTAGTGGTTCACACTTGTCTAGTAATTGGCCCTTCCATGCAGCCTCCATACTGCAGAAGGTTTAGTACTTAGGAGGCTGAGGTAGGAAAGTGGCGTTTGTGGCCATCCTGGACAACAGTGAGTTCTAAGTCAACAAAAACAACATACTAACACCTTTATCTAAAAAATTACATAAATAAAATGGTGACCCTCCTCTACCAAGTAACTCACTCTCCAGTTGCTGCAAAGACAAGTCCTCAGAGAAGAATGTCTCATAATGACTGAGACACTCTGACCTTTGGAAATGATTGAGCCTTGGGGTTCAGAGATCTCCCAACCTTACTCTGCAGTCGGTGTGGGCACGGGCCATTTTCTTTGTTCTAAAGAGAAGAGTTGAGATCAAGGTAGAATGTTTACATAAAATTTGGCTAAGAAACCCAGATTAATACCAATCCAGATGGTTGTGTTAGAGAGCATATGATCAGCCCAAAGCCTCAAAAGCTGCTTTTTCACTCCAGGCTGGTCTTTCCTGTCAGAGATACTTCACTCTAGAGGTCCTGTGTGAGGTGAATGAGGAAGGATTTTTACCTTAACATTGCTGGAGCTCTGTCTTTAGGTCATTTATGCCTCAGCTTGGGCCTCTTGGCTAGGTAATTAAGGGACAAGATGTCTCATCAGATATTTTCCTCTAGGATCTTCTGACCTTGCAGCCAACCATCAGTGTGTCACCCCACATGGCCACTGGAAACACACATGTGCAAAAGTAAAGGGCTGTTTTCTCTAGTTCAAGTGGGTTGAGCCCACTTGAAGACTTGGCCTTGAGCCTCAGATTCTGGCTTATCTTTCCAGTACTCTTTGGCAATTATGCCCTGTCCTGCTTGGCTGGAGCCTTAATGCATCCCTGCCTGGCTCTTGCCAACTTTCTGTTAAAGTCCAAGAGGCCCAACATATTCCCTAGAACTTCTGTTTGCTGGCAGAGCCTCTGCACTGGCCAGATGGACCATCTGGATATAGCATAGAAACAGACACCCACTCCATGCAAAGACCTCTCTTAGCCTTGCCCTACCTACAGCCATGTTCCTTACCCCAAATCACCAACTCACCAAGGACAGTGACCTGATACCACCTAAGCTAAGGCCATCCCAAGTCCTCTAGAGTTGAGGAAGGGATGATGGCAAAGCCACAGAGAATCAGCCATATTACTGAGTCAGACATATCAGGGACCCAGGTGGGCAGCTCTTCACTCTCTATAACTCTCCTCAAGAAGAGTGGTCCATGAATTTCCATCATATAGAAGTTGTCCAATAGTCCTGGGTGAGTAGGACTACTGTAGCCCATGAGGCAAGGGTTAGGGCCAGAAGAGGCACCTCACCAAGGGAACTGAAACTTCTGAGTCTGGACACCCATAAATCACCAGAAAATCCACAAAACCCACCAAATACTCAGGTGGGCCCAGATAGTAGAGGGAAAGCAGGAGAGGGGAAGATCCATACAGGAATGGGAGTAGACCATCATAAACTTAATTAAAAGAGGCCAAGGAATCATGGGAGGTCCATACTTCAGAACCTTTCAGAATGAGAGTCTCAGTTAAGTTTACTAGATTTCTGAAGGTCAAAAGTTTTTTGGTTTTTTGGGTTTTTTTGGGGGGGGGGAGGGGTTGTTTTGTTTTGTTTTTTTGTTTTGCTAATCTCCCATCATCTAGGGATTGAACTCAAGGGCACTGTACATGCCAAGCTAAGGGCTCTCCTACTGAGCCACACTCCCAGATCCTTGTTGTTTATTTGCTTCAGACTAGAATTTGATACTTAGATCAGGCTAGTCTTGCTATCCCTATGTAGCCCATCCTGGCATCAAATTTATAATTCTCCTGCCTCAGACTTTCAAGTGCTGGTATGCAGGTTTGTGCCACCACAGCCAGCCCCTGGACATATCTTTTGTATCACAAAGCTAAGATGGAAACACTGGCGAGTCAGCCTAAAGCTCATGATCATTCCAGTGTAACAGACTAGGCTCCAGAATGTTCCTGGTTCTCTTCCCTCCTTATTCTTGGCATGTTATCATTCCTCCCTCATCTGGTCAGCCAGACACAGGCCTATGCTGAGATTGTATAAATTAAACTGTCACTTCCCAAATATTTCTCAAAACGCTCCCCTTTGCTAGACATTGTGAGAGAAACTGAGGGTGCGGTCACAAACCCAATCTAAATAATGACTAAGTGTTGAGTGTATGATGACAGATAGCAAGTATGGAACTATTGGACAGCACATGGAGTGGGCCAGGTTATGCCTTGGGACAAATAATGGAGAATATACCACCAATCCACTTCATGTAATTTTCCATATGGCAAATTCCTGGGTCTAGAGACCCCCAGGAATACAAATAGCTTTAGCTTCACCTCTTTCTCATTTTAGTCCTCTGCCAAGTAGGGGAAAAATAGAAAATGTAGAGTTCACAAACTCCCTATCATAATCAACCTTCCAAAGGAAAAGAAAGCTGTTGTTAACACACATGGGCAATAAACCACAATACCAGTCAACTACTTTTTAATGTCCTCTACATACCAGATCTCCCTACAAATCTCTACTTTCCTTGCTAAAGGCATAACTAGAGGCTTAAGGAACTTAACCTAGGTCACTTGGCTGCAAATGCAGAGTTGGGATTGAAGCCCAGCTTCACCCATTCTAAAACCTCCTAGTGGAGTGGATAAGCATTTGCTGGTCCTGTCCCACCATCCAGGCCAACAGCTGCTGGACGCGCACCCTAAATGATGGGTTGATTGAGCTGTAAGCACAGCAGGTAGGAAGCACACTGTACTAGATTGTGCCAGCCCTGCTGCGAGCCCCTGGGACACTCCAAGTCAAAGAACAGGACATAGCAAAAACTCTGGGAGCCTGGAGTCTGGGCTTGTTCACTCCCCTTTGAACCTAAAGACCTTTCCCCCAGGCAATCTCAATTCTTTGTATTCCCACCTTCCCTTCCTAGCCAAGAAGTCTGAGTACAAAACCCAGGAAAATGTCAGCCAGACCTGGCCAAGCATATGTTTGCATCAATGGCACCCGCAGGGAGCACCAGTCAGGAGTGGGAAAAACCCAGGGCCAGGGTGGGGGTATGGCATTCCATCAACCCTGTCACTGCTCTGAGAGTCCTCAAACCCACTCTTGGCTTTCTCTCTGAAACAAGGGGTGTCTATGAGCCTTCATCATCCATGCTCATGGCAACTCACCCAGCTCGAAACCGCATGCCAACCCATGAGCTGGCAGAGACACCAGCAAGGCTTGGCTCCCTCTGCCACCTGCTTGTTGTCACTCTTCATTGAGTAGCATTGCCCTTCCACGGGACTATGTTCCCGGGCTCCATCCAGGCTTCCAATCTGCTCTCTGGGAGGCTGTCAGTCTGGGGGAGGCTGCCCTGCCTTACTCTTGCCAGCTCCTTGCCCAGGGCATGAATGTTGGAACAAGTGTTAGGAACCCAGATGGCAATTGCTGCCATCTAATTATGCATATGATAGTAGCCAAAAGCATCTGACTATCTCCTGCAGTCTTACGCAGATCAAATAGAGAGGCCGTACAGGTTCAAGGATTACTCCAGCAAGATAATGGCTGGCAAGACTCCTGCTGCCACTCAAGCAGTCACTGGAAGGCTGTCATTGCCCATGGGAGACCTTACTAACCACTCAAGGAAAGAGAAAGGACCAGCCAGATCTCACTTGGGCCAGCAGGATGTGGAATCTCCAAGGCCCAGGGCTCTTGGTATTTCCATTAAACAGTCCCAATATTGATGAGCAAGATAAAAGGAAAAAGTTTGTGATCTCCAATAAACAGCCTGTGTTTGTTCATGTCTTAATAATCAGAAGGGATCCCTCCTCTTCCTCTAGAATTATGACATCAACTGTAGTCTTTGTCACAACACCAGATAGCCACCTAGGACACCAGCTGCCTCCTCATCTAAAAGAGGGTATCTATTCATAAGGCTCCCTTTTGTGATTAATTGGGAAGAAGTTAGTGCCTTTACGTGGCCCTTTTTGCTGAAGGATAGATATGCTGTTTGACTTTATTGTCTTCTGGGACCTAAAATACTTAACGCAAAGCTTTGCACACATCAGGGGTTCAAGAAAAAAATTTTTCTGAGTTCAATTTCACCACCCTAGTCAGCAATTTTCTCTTTATTGACTGTAACTGGCAACATGCTAGCCGGTAGAGACCCAAGCATGAACAAATCAGTTCCTGCCCTAGAGATGTGGCCTCTCTGACTCAGGTACATTAAAGCCTAAGTTACATTCTAGATATTTGGAGTTTGGAAGGGAAGAATACCAAAGAAAAAGTTGGGCAGAACTGAAGGAGGAGTGAGCCCTTATAAAAAGTTGTTGATCTAGTGAGCACTGCTCAGTAAGACCTACCTCAGGATGTCAACACAATGCTGTTCACAACATTTCTTGGACCAAGAATGTAGGAGGTAAGTAATTCTCAGGTATGTGAGAAAATGTTCCATCATGTGGCTGGAGATTCCAGAGAACGGTGTAGGAGCCCTGATGGCAGTAGCCAGGAATCCCTATGCCCACCTCAGGATTCTGCCCAGAAGTCAGTGCTCCCAGGAACTAGATGATGAAGGAAGGCTGTACTGGGAGTCGATTCTTTCTGCCCGCTTCCTGCTTCCTCCCTCCCCCCTACCTAGGCTAGCAGCTCCTGAGCTAGCACAGTGGGGTGGGGGGCTAATGAGCACCAGACTCCAGTGGATGTTAAGAGGACTTGAGAATCAGACTTTGGGAACTGTGGAATCCTGGAGGAATCCTATATCCAATGAAAAGAGATAAAATGGAAGTGGGGGGTGGGGGTCTAGAAAAGGTGTCTTCTCTGAAAACTCCCTGGAGAGAATAGCAGTCCCCTCCCCCATATATTCCTGCTGGCTGGATGGGGCAATGAAATAAAACAGATTCAGCAGGTGACAGGCACAGGATGCTGAAGCCACTGCACAGCACTTAAGCTGTCCTTCTGCTGGACCATCTCCCACCTGGCTTTAGGTTTGGCTCCCAGATTATACACGCAATAAAGAGAAAACAATGCCACGCTTGACCCAGCTTCTCCTTTTTCCTCCAGCCGCCATCTCCTCCTCCTCCTCTTGTCTCCAGAGAGGATGTTTGCCTTGCTTCTCCCTAGCCCATGCTTGCCATCCAACCACCTTCCAGAAACTAGAAAGTAGAAATGTCAGACTATAGCTTGAGGAAGGTGAAGAGTTGATTTCTCAGGAATAATGAAGAAAGAAAATGCATCCTGGGTGTTCATCAAAGATGACCACTGATCATAGAGTGTCCTCCTCCTTCCTCGGATGTATTTTGTCAACTGATCCCCCAGAGCAGCCCCATGAAGGAGCTCAATATAGTCCCCTGGGCACAGAGGAGCTGGGGGTTCTTTTGATGTGCTTGCCTATGGTCTCAGCCACCCTCCTGTGAATCCCCCCAATACGGTAGAGCAGGGCAAGGGACAAGCTACCTTTGAAAGTCATCTGTGGAATTTCCTGTGGGAAAGGAGTACAAGAAACTGTGTATGCTTAGGGAACCAATCTCTGAAGAGCAAACCAGCAAAGAGGCTCCAGTCCAGGGTATGCAGTGGCTCCTTACCTAGTCCTGATTGTTCCAGGACTCCAGGATGTATGGAAGACAATGAGGCCACAAGACCCTGAGAGGCCACTAACCCTTCATTATCTGAAAAACAGGAAACTTTTCATGCTGCATCAAATCTAAGATATCATTGAAACTTCAAGATCCCTCCCCCCCACACACACACACCTTTTTCTTTTACTAATAAAGAAAACGGAAACTAGCAACTGAACTATGTTATGTCATCCACCGGAACTGGAATGCTGATGTCAAAAATGTTTAAAAAGGAAATCAATTGTGAGAATTCATGAAAGACGGTAATAATAATTCTTGCTACAGAAGGAAGGCTTTGGAGAGGACCCAGTGGGCTAATGAGCATCATCACACTTGGCAAACCAGGAAGCTACATGAAGGCATGAGTTGTGCTGATTATCAGGGTGTCATGATGGTCAAGATCTCAATCGACAGCACAAGAGTGTGAGCTACAGGAGGCAGCCTGAAGCCATCTGGTTCATCTCCTTCAACACCACATCCCCAGTGCCCAGAAAAGCATGGCACATGACAGCCTCTCAAGGCATTCAGAATTAGATGGATGAGGTTCTTAGTCTCACCCTGTGACAAACACACTGGGAGTATCTTCTGCTCCTCTTTGTGGCCTGCGAGATGTGGACAAGGTGAAAGCTTGAGGTCAGGACTTCTTAAGATTAGCAGATACCACCATCCACAGGGAGGCATGGCTTGTCTCATGAATGCTAGTCCGGTGACAAGGATACCTTCCCAACAACATAAACCGTGGAAGCACTTACAGAGAGAGTGACTAGTATGTGCACAGCCAGAGGCTGAGTTCTGCATGGGAGAGAAACAAATGCAAGCCTTCTTTCCCCGGGAGTTGACTGACTGAGAAGATGGAAGAACAGAGAAAATTTAAGAGAACAGGAGGCCTGTGCATAGCATTAGAGAACTTCTAGTTGTTTCTTTGGTTGGTTGGTATGTTTGTTTGCTAGAATTGCCATAAGAAAACACCATAACCTGGATAGTTTGAACAACAGAAATCTGTAATCTCACAGTTCTAAAAGCTTCAAGTCCCAATACCAGTAAGTCACTGGGGTTAATTTCTTCAAAGGCCACTTGACTTAGCTTATAAATAGCCATATCTCCTGTGTCTTTATGTGGTCTTTCTTCAGCATGTGTCTGTATTCCAATATCTCCCTCTTTTATGAGGATGTCACACTAAGACTTCAACATGAACTCGGCAAGGGTAAAATTCAGCCCCTAACAGTTATTTAGCTTTTCAACAGGCACTTCCCAATCACCTACTGTATACCAGTGTAATGTAAAGATGATGTCATAATAAAGTAGAACTCCTAATCCAATATGATTGGTGGCCTTGTTAGGAAGGTAGACATTTACACAGCCTCGTGCATAGAAGGATAATGTAAGGAAGTACTGACAGGAGACAGCCCTGGAATAATAGAGGCATAGACAACAGAAAGGCATCCGTGAGCCAGCGACTGCTCACCACCACCAGAAGCTAGAGAGAGGCAAAGATGGCCTCTACAGAGTCCCAGAGGGAGAAGGGCCCTGCCAACACCTTGATGTTGGGTTTCTGGTCTTTAGAACTGTGAAATCGTTTGTCATTTGAAGCCATCTGGCTTGTGCCACTTCATTAGAGCAGCTCTGGGGAACTAACAGAAGCACCAACCCTCCAGCTGTTGGAGCTGTACCAATCTTTGCAGACGGACAGGACAGGGGAGAAGAAGAAAATGGCACTGTCTTTGCCTGTTGTCTCATCCCTTTCTAAACAGTTACTAGGGCGTTTGTTTTGGATTGGTTTTGGCCCCAAGTGTGAGAAAAGACTTCTTCCAGGAGGTACTGTAAACATGTGCTGTCTATATTCTTCTGAAAAACGGAGTGCGTGGAGCAAAGCAAATTCTTTCAGATAACCAATTGACAAAATGATCATGAGAGCTTCTGAAGCTCAGCCATCCCTGTGGACTCATAAAACTTGAGAGAGAATGAAGCACTTTTGTAAAAAGGGTATAAAAGGCAGTATTGTATAATTTCTCTTAAATGCCTGCTGGGCATCAGGGGCCTATAAATAGACAGTGCACCTGGTGTACTGAGTAAGGATAGGGTGGTCTCTTAAGCAGGGTGCAGACTCTGAATCCTCCCGATTCATCTAGGCTGCAGGGATGGAGCAGTGGTAACGTGTGGAGGGATGCTCTCAGCACCTAGGCAAGGAGGCTGCTGGGAAGAAAGGAGATAGAGGTGGGAGGCTTGCCTGCTGATGAGGAAGCAGGAGAGAAGCTAATCCCAGGCCCTGCCCAACCATGATGACAAACAGGGAGCCATGGGTTTAGGGCTTAAACTTCTTTCTCTGTTATTGCATTAAATGGTCAGGAATTTAATGGTTCACAATGACATTTAGAAAAAAAAATCTTACAGTTGCAAGGGTTGGAAGTTCAAAATATGTTTTATTAGATTAAAGTCCAGGTGTCAACCTGACTGTTCTTCCTCTAATATTCAAAGACAGAACCTGTTCCCTAGTTTTGGTTCCTGCATTTTCAAAGCCAGCAGCACTGGGCCACATTTTCTCCACACAGCCATCTCTCTTTGCCTTTTCTGCCTTTAAGGGCCCTTCTGATGATAGTGGGCCCATGAGAATATGAAAAATTGGATATTTTAAGATCAGCTGATCAATAGTCTTAATTCAATTGTCAGCCTTAAATCTCCTTTGCCACATGAAGAAACATATTAACAAGTCTCAGGAAGCAGAATGGAGACATCTTTGGGGAAGCACTCATCTGCCTATAATTCTATATTCTGTCCCTCAAAAATACACGTTTACACTACAAGAAAAATGCAAATATATTCACCCCATTTTTGTTATCAAAAGCCATATTAGTCATGATTCAGTCAAGGAGAGTGATATCAGTGATGAAGATCATTTGTTGCTCTTGCAAAAGACCCGAGTTCTGTTCCCAGCACCCACATGGCAGCTTGTAATGATCCACAGTTCCAGTTCAAAGTGACCAGATGCCTTCTTCTGGCCTTCTTGGGGAACTAGGCACATGTGGTACATATGTAAACATGCAACCAATGCAACCATAGCAGTCTCGAACTTGTTTCAAAGCTCAGAGTCTTTTCTGAGACTCATGGCAATTCTTAACTGTAATCCTCCTATCAAAATCAAAACCAAAGTCCAAAGGCAGATCACATACTTCCAACACATAATGGCACAGTATGTATACTACCATTCCCAAACACAGAGAAGGGAGAAAAAATGGGAAATACTAGAGCAAAGCTGGACCAAAATTCAGCTAGACAAACTCCAAACTCTGCAGCTCCATGTCTGATATCAAAACACTCTTCACATCTCCAACTATGTTCAGTTTTGTTGACTGCAACATACTTTTCTCTTGGGCTAGTTGCTAGCAGCTCTCCTCAGTGGATATCTCTGGCATCTCTATCCGGGTTCTCCAAGGCACTCACTTCACAGATCCACACAATGGCTTCTCTACTAGGCCTCTATTCAGAGATATCCTTGATATATCTGGTCTCTACACCTTCACTCCATAACTCTTTCTTCTACCCTTAACTCTAAAGCCAGACCACTTGGCTAATGGATCTACTACTTACTGGGCCTGGAACAGGGCCCCATGCTTAATTACATCTTCACCCGCTTTCTGCTTCTCCTGGTTTCCTTCACTTCACTGACTGAGCTTGGCTGTCCTTGATCTGGAGACCAGGTTGGCCTGAAACTCAGAGCTCCACCAGCCTCTGCCTTTCCAGCGCTTGGATTAAAGGTGTGCTCAACACACCAGGCTCTGAGCTTTTCTTTAGCTCCCTTTGACAAGTTGGAAACTTAGCTAGGTGGATTCTTGCCCCGAGGTCACCATTCCCTTTATTCCATTTTTTCATTCATTTATCTCCTTTAACATAGGATTTATCTCCATTCCATTTCCTGGTGCTTTTTCTCTTCAAAATTTACATTTTATAATTTACCTTGCTTAGCTTGCTTCTTTTCATTATAAATCTTCATTAGAGCTACCTCTAAAAACCACACCACTGAGTCTACACTAGACTGTTTTGAGATTTCTTCTGCCAACAGAATTTATCCGAAACTCTTCACTTTAACCTCAGGCAGACTCTTCATACAAGGGTAAAAGGCAGCTGCTACTTTCTTCACCAAAATAATCTCTGTGCAACATATGAAAAGTCTTCTCCTCTGAATCCTCTTGAGGAAGCTCCCACAGTTCTAATACATCTCAACACCACTGTCTCCCATGCTCCTACTGGGATGGCCCATTAAGTAGTGTTTAAAGCATCCCACTGCTTTCCAAACCCAAAGTACCAAATTCAAATTCCTGTGAACAAAAACATGGTCAGGCCTATCATAGCAATACCCTACTCTAGAACCCATCAGCTATTGTAGTAATTTTTATTTGTAATATATAAGGGGCTAATATTATTAGAGCGCATTTTAATATTTATGGATATAAATTGAACTTTAGTGCAATTTTTGAAGTTAGGATTGTCTTGTGATAGGTTGTTGATCCAGTCTCTAAGAAGGCAGGAACCAAGCAGGCCACTCAAGATCCCAGCAGCCTTTTTCAATGGGGTTGGCCACACCCTGTTCAAGCTCTCAAAACTCTAAAGACACGCCTCTCAGCCTTGTCAGCTAATACCTGAATTCTACCACACTAGTCCCTGGTACCAACTTCTGTCTTTTTTGGAGGAAGGGGGTTATTGCTGTGAAGAGACATCATGACCACAACAATTGTTATGAAGTAAAACATTTAATTGGGGTGGCTCGCTCACAGTTTCAGAGGTTCGGTCCATTATCATCATGATGAGGAGCATGGTGATGTGCTGCAGGCAGATGTGCTGCTGGAGCTGAGACTGCTACGTCTATCAGGCAACAAAAGTTGATGGCCACATGGAGGGAAGCTTGAGCAGAAGAGACCTCAAAGCCTTTCCCCACAGTGACACACTGTAACCACCGGGCGCCCCTAGATGCCCGAAGACCACGACCATGGACCACTGTTAACTTTAAAGAAAAAGAGAGTTTAATGATATAACGATACACACACATGCGGACTCATAGCACTGTAGAAGCCAAGAGCCCCGAATATTTTTAGGGCAGAAGTTTTATACAGCACTCTGGGTAGGGGAGGGGGTACATCTGGGCTCGTGAGATAGGGAAGTTACAACAGGGCAGGGCCAAAAGTCAGTTTAGGATAAAGTTTAGGAATGAGACAGCCTGCGGTCAGGCAGGCAGGCCTCTTTCCTCTGAAACAATAGCAAGTCTTGGGCAAGCAGGAGACCACCTGAGGACATTCATTTCCCAGAGCAATGGTCACAATGGGTACATTGTGCAAGCTTTGGAAAGTTCCTACTTTGGTAAACAGCACATGGGTTAATTATAGGTCAGGGGTGGAGGATTCTAAGAGGTCAAATCTCAGGTTAGGCAAGGAAAATTCTATCTTTACAATACTTCTTCCAATAAGGCTGTGCCTTCCAATGGTGCCATTCCCTTTAGGGACCATTTTCTTTCAAACCATCACAAATTTATATCCTGTTATAATGTCCTAGTTAACCAGAAGGCCTTGGTAACTGTTATGGTTTGGATATAAGTATTGCCCCAAAATGTCTGAACCCCTACTTGTAATTAAACTGGGAGGTTATCAGACGGTAAAGACTCTAACATAATCAATGGATTGATTCATTTACAGGTTCACAATCTGATAGCATTATAGGGAGATGGTAAAAGGTGGGAGGGCTGGAGGAAATTGATGACTGGAGGTGTGTACTAGGAGACTATATCTTGTCTTAGGCACCTCTACCTCTCCCTCTCTCCCTCCTTTCTAGTTACCATGAGTTGGGCACATCTGTTCCCCTGAACCCTCTCTAGTGTGATGATCTGCCTTGTCACAAGACCAAACCATGAAGCAAAGCCACCATAGATAAAAAAAATGTCTAAAATTGTGAACTAAAACAAGTATTTCCTCTTTCTAAGTTACTTTTCTCAGGCATTCCTGTACCGCAAGAGTGTAGAAATGGTGGGAGTGGGTATGTGATGGTGAAGCATATTAGAGAATTAGAAAGTGTGGCCTCAGAAACAGAAAAATTCATATGCTTACAATAGGGCCACAGATTGATCTGTCTATAGACAAATTCTCTCTAGAATGGTCTGCCAGATTGGGGGGGGGGGTGAGCTTGTTTTTCAATATTTTAGACCTTTGTGAAATATAAGATGTCCTTTGATAATGGGGGCAGCAGGAAGAATCTGAAGGACCTTTGGGAAACACTTTGCTTCTTCTTCCCTATTTTCCAGAGACTTGGAGACGGAGTCGTATGAGCCATGAATAAATAAATGTAGAACTGGGAGCCAGAACTTAGGACATAGAATTCTAATGCACTGGTTAAGTTGTACAATACCTTGGCAATACTATGTGTCAGCGGACCCAGAAATCCATTATCTAGAAGAATTGGTGATTCTTCTCCAAAGTTCAGCTGATACACTTGCTGGAAGACATACAAAATGTGTAACCTCTAGGTGTCTTTAAGCCTTGCAGTTGAGATATACTCTAGGTCCAAACAGATTGAGATTTATGAAAAGTTATCCATTCTCTTTACCCAAGTTAGTTCCCCAAGGTCCAATTCTATTCACTAAGCTTTAGTGTTGTTGGGCCAAATATTTGGAAAAAGCGGCAATGCAGGAAGATTGACTTTTGTTCCTGGTTTCAGAAGATCCAACCCATTGTGATAGGGAGAGAGTGATTCATAACATAGGAACCAGAAACCAGGAAAAGGGAGATTCAGGAAGAGGCCAGGGAAAGATACAATGCCCTAAGACACACTTTTAACTAAGATTTACTTCCTCTAACTCAGCCCCTCCTCCACATTTTACCACTTCCCAATAACACTATAAAATTATGAATCCACCAAGGGATGAATCCATTGTTTAGATAAGAGTCCTCATGATCTAATTGTTC
The DNA here is from genome assembly GCA_033318265.1 of Phyllotis vaccarum. NCBI lineage: Eukaryota > Metazoa > Chordata > Mammalia > Rodentia > Cricetidae > Phyllotis > Phyllotis vaccarum. Next base: position 84,813,961 of record JARWLC010000012.1, read on the forward strand.
GGAAATGCCCTCACAGGAACACACGCGCGCACACGCACACACACACACACACACACACACACACACACACACACACACAAAGATACTAACTTCCTAGTTGTATTAATCCAATCAAGGTAACTGTTGAGATTGGTGATCACATCTACCTAAAGTGAATACCAAAACTCCCACTGCTTGTGCAGGATCATTGGATTCTTGTGGTTCACTGGATCCACCAAGTGGATCTCATAAAACCCAAGCCCAAGTGCAAATATTGATGGTAAATGTAATTACATCACTGAACAAGAGTAACTCATGGGATGCAATCATAACCGTTTATTATTGTTTTGCACTCATTCAGCAAGTGAAGGCTACCTTTCTGTGATTATACTCTTAGTCTGAAAATACTCCACAGCTCAGTGTCCTTGACTGGTAGGGTTCTAAACCCCATAATTTTACCAATGGTTGAATATACCCTGTAGGGTCCTCTAATGGGACTATGGGGACTTTAAATATGAAGGGATAGTCATTCCTACACGGATATTGAAATAGGGCAATGGGGACACTCCTTGACAGGTCCTTTCTCTAAACACTTGCATCCCTTTCTACTCCCCATATTTTCCCTTTTTCTCAGCATTTAACTCCTAAAGAGAAACCCCACCTAAATAGTAAAGATGTCAATTTTAAAATAACTTTTCTTTATATGTATAAGGCCCAGAATATCTGGTAACTTTTGTAATGCTTTAGCCTTCAATCTTGGGCACCAATTAATGCAAAGTATGTAAACTGCTGTGAGGTTAAGCTGGCAGAAAAGCAACATGTCTGTTTTAAAAAACATGGGGGTGAGAGTTGGGAAATGGTTCAGTCAGCAAAGTGCTTGCCATGGAAATATGAAGCCCAAGTTCAGTTCCTTCACACTAACATAAAAGTCAGGTGCAGTGGTACATAGATATAATCCCAGCACTGGAGAGGTAGATAGGATCCCTGGAGTTGACTGGACACCAGTCAAGCCAATCAATGAGCTCCAAGTTCAGTGCAAGACTTTGTCTCAAAATCTGAAGTAGAGAACCAATTGAGGAAGACATCTGACTTCAGCCTCTACATATATGAGCAGACATGTACATGTAGACCAGGACACGCATACATATAAACACATATACACATATGCAGAAAGAAAGGGAAAGAAAGGGAAAGAGGGAGAGAGAGAGAAGGGAGGAAGGGACGTGTACCAAGAATGTTTTGTTTTGAGAGACAAAATCAGAAATACCCTGGATGATAAAAACCCTCCTCTTTCTTACACAAGCCTTCCTGCTCACTGCACCTCCTTTAATGTCCTGTAAAAGGTTCTCTGTACCCTGAGCTCCCCAACAGGGAACTTTGGAGCCAATAGTCCTCCATTTTCTCAAGATGCCAATCTTTTTAAAATTAGTTTGATTCCTTTGAGCAGTGAGCAGTGAGGACCTTAGCCTGGTAACATTACATAAAACTGCTTTCCAGGGAGCAGACATATAGGGTGGATACCAACACGAAAATGGGGTGTCAGTCCTGCTACCACATGAACTGAATTCCCTCAACAGTTCAGAAGAGAACTCTCTGGGTTCCAACTGCAAACAACTCACAGATACCCCAGTGTCAGAACTGAACAGAAAACCTGACTCTATGTCCATTGAAATGGATATTTTTTAAGCCGCTAAGTGTGTACTAACTTGTTACACAGCAACTAGAAAACATAAAAGCCACTTTATTATTTTTTTCTACAAAGTTCAAAGCTCAAATAGGAAACAATAAGAGCTGTGTGGCACACAGATGTGATCAGAAATGGAGTCACAAGGACTTTGATATCCGTCAGACCACACAAAGGGTTCGGCTGATCAAGAAGCTAAATTAAGATTTCTGTGGTGGGTTTGAATGACAACGGTTCCATGACCTCATATATTTGAATTATTAAGCCCAGTTTGTGGAACTGTTTAGGAAAGATTAGAGGTGTGGCCTCTCAGAAGAAATATGTCACTGTGGGTTGGCATTGAGGTTTCTGAAGGCGCACAACATTCCCAGTTAGTGATCTCTCTCCTTTCTTCCTCCTCCCTCCTCTCTCTTCCTCCCCCTCCCTCGTCCTTATAACCAGAATACAAGCTCTCAGCTACTGTTCCTGTACTATGCCTGCCTTCCTGCTGCCGTGTTCCACACCATGATGCTCATGGACTCACCATGAGAAACTGTAACCACCAATAAACTCTTGCTTTTATAGGCTGCCTTGACCATGGAGTCTTAGCACAATTGAAAAGTAACCAAGAATGTGGTGATATATTGTGTATCTAATAAAGCTGACCCAAAGATTAGAGGACAGAGTCAGCCACAGATTTAGCCATGAAAGTTGAAGTGGGAAGTGGTATTGCTAGGCAAAGAAAGGTTTATAAGGTAAGAGGAGACAGAGTCTGGCCCTTCCCTTTTGACTGAGGGAAGATGAGAAGGGGCTGTGGCTTGTTCCTCTGTTTCTCTGACGTTTCAGCTTTTCTCTAAGATCTGGCTCTGAGATTTTATTATTAATGCCAATTAGAATTTATGCAATATCTAGCGTTAGCTTTTAGGGCACAAATTCACAAAAAGCCATGTGCCTGTGGCTTTGAAGTCACCAGCACGGTCCAGAACTACAAATAGATGAAGTCACTACCCGGCTGACTAGGTTTTCCTTTCAGAATTAACTTCTCCTCACCAGACAGCTCTGCCATTTGGGCATTTTCTGTCATACTTGTTTCTTCTCTACAATCCCCTGGGTGAGTTTTCCAGACAGTGAGTTCCCTCTCTTGGCAGGTGGCTTTCCATGGCTTTCCGTGGAACCCCTCCTTGAGCTGCTGCCACACTAGGCACCTGCCTCACTCGATCCTCATCTGAATTGTCATTGTCAGAAGATTTGGTGAGTCAATTTGGATTTCTTAAAAGGGGGAATTAGTTTAAGGCAGAGAGAGAGAGAGTTTTATTCAACATTAAAAAAAATGGGAAACGGTATTATAATGATAAAAATTTGATCTTTGTTTAATATTGCTCTAGATGGTTTAAAAAATGAAACTATTGAAGGAAAAGATAATTAATGTAGGTTATATTAATATAATGCCTATTACATTATTTGTTTGATCATTCTTCCCTTAGCCATAAAAACGTTGGTTTATATGAGTGCCAAGTTGGCTGATATGAGTGCCAAGATACAAGTATTAGAAATCTTTGTTAAAACAGATCGTAGAGATATTCAGACCGAGACAGGGTAATTTAAAGGAGAAAATGGCTTTCAAAGAGCCAAACTTAATTTATCCAGTAACCTTACGGGAATGGTCAAATGACAGAAATTCTCCAGACAGTGCAAGAGCTGAATGGACTCCTGTTCAAATGTTAGATTTAAGGAGATTCAAGGAAGCAATAGTCTCATATGCATACACTCACTATTTGTAAAGCACATATTAAACTCGTGGTCAATTTGTAATAAAATTACTCCTAAAGACTGGACAGATATGGTTGAAGCAGTTTTGGAGGTTGGCCCCCAAGGACAGTGGAGAAGCTTGTGGAAGGATAAAGCTAAGAGCACTGAACAATGAGGTAAGGCCAGAAGCAGTGAAATTTCCCCAGACCAACTTACAGGGAAGGGAAATTATGATAATGTAGAAAGGCATTCTTTATATAATGACCATACACTGGTTTTATGCTTGAACATGTAGGATAGAACTGACGAAGTAGGAAAGAAAATTGAGCCATTTACAAAAGTGATAGAGCCCAAAAGAAACCTTCACTGACTTCTTACAAAGATTGACTTCAGCAGTAAATAGAATGATACCAAAAATCAGAAGCTAGACAAATAGTTGAACCTCTGGTTTTTAAAAAATGCTAATGCACAAAGAAAATAGGTAATTCGGCCATTGAAGACAAGATCACACCTTTGGAATATTGGATCCCAGATATATTTAATATGGAATCTCATAACGATGATGATGCTTAGGTAGGAAAAGTTATTCCGAAAGGTTTAAAGAAAAATAGAAATCTCAAACGTTACAACTATGGAAAACAAGGTCACATACATAAGGGACTGTGAACAGGGTGTTCCTAGAAACATTGTTTTTGCTAAGAATAACCCCCAAAAGAATGCCCTTCCCTTAGGAAGAATGCAAGAGACATGGCTAAGTCAGGCATAGGACTAACAAATGTAGGTCAACAAGGGACAGGCAAGGTAAGCTTTTGCTTTTGGGAAACACTTTGGGGGGCTTCTTGCATTGCAGGTACCTGTATCAAATTCAATTCAGTCATTTCCTGTCGTCATAGGGGAAACACCTTTCCAGAGCAATAAAAGAATCTACTACCTTTCTTTAAAAAAAAAAATAAGAAAAAATGAATATTTTGGCAAAGACCAAAATTAAAAATATGAATAAATGGTGCTATAATTTAAGGTCTGGTAGATATCGCTGTGGATATAACAATAATTACACCAGAATCTTGGCATCCAAATTGACCCCTTCAGGAAGCAAATGTTCAGCTTTTAAGGATTAGAACATTATTCCTTGTAAAACAGAGTACAAGATGGGTTCGATGTATAAATCCAGGAGAACAGAGAGAAAAATTGAAGCCATATATGGCTAATGTTGCCATAAATTTATAAGGACACGATTTATTATAGTATTGGAATATTCAGATTAACATTCCTCCATGTGGGTATATTTTGTAATATAATATAAACATTCAGAGATATCAGAGGGATCTACCTACAGTCACTCTAGGAGGATCATACAGTGGTAACTCATATCTTTAATCCCAGCACAGGGAATATCCTGGGAGTGGTGACCTATGCCCTTAATCCAATCTGAGTTCCAGGTCATCTTAGTTTACAGAAGAAGTTCCAGCCTCCCAGGCAGATAGTGGTGGTGCCATGCCTTAACTGAGCAGAGAAAGTATTTAAGGCAGGCGTAGAAAGACAGGGAAGGCAGAAGAAGCCAGGAGGAGCGAGGCTGAGGAACCTGGAAGACAGCTGGGTGAGATCTGACTGTGGCGTTGTGTTTATTCCCTCTAATATCTCTGCTTTTCCCAGAGATCTGGCCCTGAGTTTCTTTTCTTCATGCAACACCTCCACTCTTAGAAACAAACCATAATCTAACAAATGTTTCTGGGAAAATATTAGAAGGTATTAGAAAAACAGTCACTGATTATTCAGGTTATATAAAAATAAGGCACAACAACTGCTGATCTTCTGAAGGCACTAACAGACCTATCCTTAAAATGGTTAACAGATAAGCCTGTATAAGTTAAGCAATGGCCTTTAATAAAAGAGAAATTACAGGCCTTAGAGTAGTTGGTACAGAAGCAGTTAAAATGCTTAGCATATTGAAGAATCAACCATCCCTTGGGATTCTCCTATATCTGTTATCAAAAAGAAACCTAGAATGATAACAGATCTAAAATCCATTAACAAGGTGATTCAGCCAATGGGATCTATATAGCCTAGAATACCTTTTCCTTCTCTGTTGCCTAAAAAATGGCCTATTATAGTTATTGATTTAAAAGACTGTTTCTTAACTATTCTATGAGAAAAAAAAACACAAAGAAAAATTTGGCTTTATACTGCCTACTTATAATAATTCTTCTCTTGTAAAGCGATATCAATGGAAGGTTCTCCCACAGGAAATGTTAAATAGCCCTACTCTGTGTCAATATTTTGTACAAGAGTTATTAGAAGTGATATGTAGGCAATTTCAACAACCTATTATTTACCACCATACGGACAACATCTTACTTGCTAACTCAAATATAGGTACTATAGAAGGAATGTTTGAAGGAGTTTTTTTTAAAAAATTGCCTTATTGGGAATTACAAATTGCTCCTAAAAATAGAAAGAGGGTATTCTATTAATTATTTAGGGTATAAAATAGGTCTACAAAAAAATTAGACCCCAAAAGGTCCAAATTAAGATAGATAGATTCTGGACTCAATAATTCACAAAGATTGCTATAATACATTTCCAATTTTTTGACAACTATTGGGGTTAAAGTTAAACTGAATAATTTGTGTAAAACCTTAGATAGTGATAAGGACTTAAACAGTCCACAAGAATTATCAGCTGAAGCTGAGAGTAAATTGTCTTTGGTGGAAGAGAAATTACAAGATGCACACATAGATCATATAGTTCTAGATATTAACTGCATTCTGGTTATTTTACCCTCTAAGCATTTCCCTACAAGAATTTTTATTCAAAGAGAAAAATGTTATATTGGAGTAGAAATTTCTACCACATAAACCAAGTAAGAAATTAAAGACATATGTTGAAAAGATTTCTGATTTGATTTTTAATAGAAAATTAAGACTTCATCAATTGATGAGAATGGAGCCAGAAGAAATTGTTGTACCTTTAACTAATGGTGAAATTGATCAATTATTGGCATAAAATGAACCTTGGCAAAGATATTGCAGTGATTTTGGGGATAAACAAATATCCCCAAAGCAAAGAATTCAATTTATATAGAGAACTAACTGGATTCTTCCTTGTGTTGTACAGGGAATCCAATTTTGGAAGACTCTACATTTTATACTGATATAAACAAATCAGGAAAGGAAGGTTACAAATAAAAAAAAATTAAGTAAAGAGGCTCAAAGCCCTTATAATTCTGTCTAAATGTCAGAATTATATGCTGTTCTGATAATTTTAATGACCTTTACAGAATCTCTTAACATAATCACTGACTCTCAGTATACAGAAAGAATTGTTTTACACACTGAAACTTCTGACTTTATTCCTGATGAGTTAGAACTAACTTTGTTATTTGTTCTGTTATAAGAAATAATCATGAATAGGAATCATCCCTTATATATCCAGCCCCATAAGGGTCTGCCAGGCCCTCTAGCACTAGGTAATGATAAAGTTGATCAATTGTTAATAAGAAATGTGCTAGAGGCCTCAGAGTTTTGTAAATAGCATCATGTCAATAGCAAAGGTTTACAAGTCAAAGAAAATATACATTCTTCTATAACAAAATTCCATTTCAGGCAGGAAGTAATCCTAAATGTATACACAGAAATGAAATTTGGCAGATGGATGTGTTTTATTTTACAGAATTTAGAAAATTAAAATATGTATCCATACAATAGATATGTTTTCAGGATTTCAATGGGTAATTACTGTGAGCCCAGAAAAGGCTGATTCTGTAATCATACATTTGCTAGAAGTTATGGCCATCATGATGATATATGCACAAATTAAGACTGGCAATGTTCTAACATATGTCTCTAGTAAAACAAAACAGTTTTTTGCTTATAGTAATATAAAGCATATTACAGGTATATCACAAATCTTACAGGGTAAGATGTCATACAAAGATCAAATAGAACTCTAAAGGATATGCTAAATAAAGAGAAAGGGGAAACAAGCACCCTCAAAAGTAACTTTGAATTTACTCAATGCTAATGAGAAAGGAACAGCAGCTGCAGAAAGACATTATACTATATTTAAAAACTAAGCTTAATCTGTCTATTTCAAGGATGTGTTGACTTCAGAATGGAAAATGGGCTACATTGGGAAAGAGATTTTGCTTTTGTTTTCACAGGTGAAGAAAAGCTTTGGATAACATCAAGATTAATAAAGACTTAATATGAACAGGAGGAACTTCTTGATAGGGAGAAATAATAACTCATCTACTGATATGACAAATTCTGTAAGATGTAAGGAAAACTCATTAAACAAGGGTCACAGCAGGGTTGTAGTTTTGTCTTTACAGAAAAATAGAAATACCTACCTTCAAGAAGTCAAAAGACCTTGGACATCTAGATGTCTAAAGCAGAAGGGAAAGCTATTCAAAAAAAAATTACAAGCAAATTGTATATTGTATTGTTAACAATATATTTTACAGGGTAAAATCTCACTGCCTAATATCTCTATCTCTTTGCTTCTAAGAAAAGTTGAGATTCCCTACTCAATTACAAATTAAAGCTGGCTTTGGAGTTAGAGTGTGGTTCTCTCCTTCTCTAAACCCAAGCATGCTTGTTAAATAAAAATGTAAAATCTCTGTATCATATCAGAGGTGCCACTTGATATGGGACAGAAGATAACCAAAATTAAGGGACTATTCTATTGTTACTAATCTCATAGTCTTTTGGCGTAATTTTGACTATTTAAAAGCTTGTTGTTAATGTATAAGTTTTACATCAAACTTTGTAAGATAAATTATAAATATATATTAAAATTTTTGTCATGATGCTAATGGTCATATAAACTAATTCTAGAAAAAAAAAAGGCTTCATCTAGTTAATGTAAAAAACATATTGCACTGGAGAACAGAAAAGCCACCTGATGTGGAACAGAAGACAGCCAATATATATAAGTACTATTGTTATTACAATTTTATTTCTAATTCTATTTCTCTCTGTACTTATCCTTGACCTTTTGGAAATTTCCTTTGTATACAATTCTCTCCAAAAATTTAAATTTCCCATTTTGAGATTAATAATGTGCAAGATTTCCACAATAAATGACAAATTCTCCTATCATTGATCTCTAAAGCATCCAGAAAGATGGAGCCAAAATGATTTTACCTGGTTCATTATGATATATTTAAGTTGGTATACAGCACTCAATGATTGGTTCTGAATTATAAACTGTTCAGAACAGTTGCAAGATAACTTACTATGATTATCCATCATATTACACCCCTAACCAGAACTTTGGATAGCCTTACCAAGTACTCTGAGACAAAATACAGATGTTATAGTCAGACCATTGAGACTTAACAACTGCTTTAGTTTTTTACAGGACCCCACAGAGATATCATCACCTCCAGACAGCAGGAAGCAATTCTAATTCTGATAAAAATTACACCCCTTTCCCAATAAGTTTTGTCTTCTAAGGGTTATGTATAATTTCTATTCTGCTAGGGTGGTTATAAATATATTTGGGTTGGGAGCCAAATAATAAAATAGGCTCAGAGATCCCTTTTAAAGAATAAAAAAGGGGAGTTGATAAAACAAATATAGGTAGATCAGTGTATCTGCCTGTAAACAAATATAACCAAATATTAGCCATAGACAATTTGCACTGGTATGATTCTTGTATATTGATATAAATGTAAAATAATTTTATACATTTGTTTAAGATAGTTTATTGATACAAATTTAAATCTATAACTATTATATTGTGTACCTGCTCTACCTGTTTAAAATATTTTGTACTTTAATGCATATTGAGAATATTATCTTTGTACTATACAAATTCTGCATCTGTTTAATTATATTTGTCATACTATATATATATTTATTTTCTACCTCTAAGAAATTTTATATATTGATACATATTAAAGATATTGTTATCATTTTGCACTATACATTTTTGCTTCTACTTAAAATGTTTGTATGGTTGTCATTTGTCCCAAAACTGTACATCTGTATATAGATTATGTACCTTTATAATATAAGCCTTAGTCTTTAGGTTATCCAGGTTGATAAGAATTACAGGTCATAGTTACCTATGTTTGTCCTGTAACAGTCATGTTAATTAGGTCTCCCAGGTATATAGTAGAATATGTCACATGGATAAGCTATTTTCAAACACTTTATAGAACTTGAGAATATGGCATTTAATGTTTTGTTACTTAGAATTTGGCTACAAGAGACACTGTCACTCCTGGCAGCCTTCTCCTTTCCTTAGATGATGCTGGGCCTTAAGGACACTCCACTTGGAGTTTGTCTTCCTTGGTGGACAATGGCCTGTTGGGCAAAGAATTCCCCTTGCTTCAACTAATGACAATAAGCACACTGTCCAATCTGGATGAACAGGATGAAAGATAGAGACTGCTAAAACCTGCCAAGACAGGATAAGATGGTTTCTCAAAATGATCTGCTTCTGAAGAGATCTGTCAGATATCCTAGGCCTATAGCAAAAAAAAATTGGATGTTCCAATGTTGCAGAAAAGCTGTGGGTGACTATCCAAGCAGCTGGCTGTCACTGTCTACTCTAACTAAATTTCCTAAGTTGCTTGCTTGCACTTCAGCTTACTCGGGTAATATATTCAGCTTCTAGTTAAAGACTAGATAGTTAAAGATATGACCATCTCATATCTTAGCTAAGAACATTTAGGTAGTAGATTCATATTACTCAAGATAAACAGCGTTGGAGTATTCTCTTTATGTCACCATACCAATACTCTGGACATTTATATATGCTTCGCATTTGCTGTTCTTGTTAGTTGTAGTTTAACCTTGTTTATGTTACTTGCCTTTTCCTTCTCCTGGACATTACCTTGTAATTGTTTCTATTGTATATAGTTTTATATTTAGGTTTGTAACTTTCTTATTTAGACAAAAGGGGAAGATGTAGTGGGAATCAGGAATTATCACCTTGACCTATAGGTGTGGCCTTTGGGCCTTGAGTACCCGCGTAAGGCATGGCCAGGCCAGTTTAAGACCAGGTGCACGCCATCTCCACTCTGGGAGAAAGGACCAGGCCCTTTGCCTCATCATGGACCAATTCAGCTTTTCAGGAACTGCCCAACTGTTCAATGTCTTATATTAGTGTTTTATATAGCCCCTTAATAAATATTAATCTTCTTACAAAATCAGTTGCTAGTGATTACTACCAACTATATCCTGTACATTGTTTCGGGTTTGAGTTTCTATCAGCTTTCTGAAATGAATCATGATGATGTCTAATTGCAATCTTTGAAATCTCCAAAAGGATGATGGTGCCCCACAACCATCATCTCAACAATGATCTCACATGGACTGTTGTGGGATTCAGGTGTCAGCTGACAAGGTCAAGGGACATTTATACAGAGCACCGGGCCCCCCGACCTGAAGGGGGCGGGGGAAAAGCCCCATTAAAAAGGGTCTGCGGATACGACACGCTCTCTTCCTGGTTCCGGGCTGCGAGAGGGGATTCCATCGTCCGTCCGTCTGCAGACTCCAGTTCCTGTTCAGGTGCTATTGTAATCTGTTGCTGGTACCATGAGTTCTGGATTATATTTTAATAAATATTTTTCTAGTATTGGTGTTCTTGTGGGTAAACTCCGCCTACAATGGACTCTGGCAATGCTCTTAAGCAGACAGAAACCACCTAAAGTTTGACTTCGATTTACAAACTGCTCTGACAGTTTTGAAGTGGTTAAGTGAGATTATCCAGACTCACAGACTATCTTAGCCAGAACTTGAGACAAGCCCCGCATTTTCCCATTTTGCAGAGATTGGACAACAAACGATTCAGCTACCTGTCCCACAACTTGACAATTAATCCATTTTTTTTCCCTTTCAGAATCCCCTAAAGAATCTGTTGCCTTCAGACAACAGGAGTAAATTTAAGAATACAATGGCACATTCCCAAGAGGTGGGGTAGGTGGTTTTTTGGTCTTTCAATGGGTTATGGATAATTGTCATTGTTTAGGGTGATTAGTTACAAATTGTTATTGGTAATGATCGGGGTGGGGGGAAGCTGTACAGAGATTAGATTTGGGGTTCTTGTTTTTAAAAAAAGGAAAAGAGAAAAGGGATGTAGATATGATAAGATATGATAGAAAATAGGTAGAATATCGAATCTACTCTGGAAAATGATTTAGAAATGATAGGATAAAAGGGTATGATGTGGGAATGTGTTTATGTATGCTGTAAATCTCAATCTTTAAATAAAGGAGCTGTTTTGGGCCATGGCAGGCACCATAGAAAAAGTAGGAGGAGAAATCAAAGCATAGGTAGGAGAAACAGGGTGGAGTCAGACAGATCAAGCCAGCCGCCCAAGGAGCAACATGTAAGGAACACGGGTGAGCTACGGGCCACGTGGCCAACAGATTAATAGAAATGGGTTGATTTAAGATATAAGAGCTAGCTAGCAATGTGCCTGAGCCATAGGCCAAACAGCATGGACTTAATATAAGCATTTAAGTTATTTTGGGGGGCCTGGGCGGCTGGGCAGCTAAGCGGTCGGCAGGTCTGTGGGTCTCGGATCTCTGGCTGCCCGGGACCCGAGAAAGCCCACTATTACAGATGGCACATCCAACATGGGTCGATTATCCACTTAAAGCCTGAGAAATATTTAAAAGAGTTCTAGATCGCAGAAACTGAGCAAAGGCAGCTTCCAAATTGTGTATACGAAATGGGTCTTTATACAAAGAAAGCGTGGCATCTGGGTCACATTCAAAATGGCGTGGGTGGACTGGCTGCAGGCAGTGTAAGCTGCAATCAGGCCGGTTCCTGAAATCTCACAGAAGACTCAGTAGCATGTGATTGATTTTAGATTTCGGTTTATTTTGAACAAAAAAGAAACAAAGACGGTTTCTTAGTAGCAGCATTTTCCGGAGTCTGCTCTGTTTGCTGGCCACAAACAGATGCGGTCCCTTTAAGAGAACTTACTGACTCAGTGGTATCCATAAAAATTATGTTGCAAGAGAGTGAGAGTATTTTAAAAAGCTCTTCTAGTTAGAAGATGATTAAGGATTCACAATAAAACAGATTCAGATGAAAAGACAAACCTGTAAATGGGTTAAAATGTGTGTAAAAGGTACATAGGCTTCAGAGAGAAAAAAAAGAGGTTAGAAAATGTCTTTAAAGAGAGAAATAGAGTAATAAAAATATAATAAGCCACGTAAAGATGGAAAATAGACACAAAATCTGGATTTTGGTTGTTATTGTGTTTTCTTCTAATTTTTTAACTGTTAATGAGCTAACTGCAGAAAGACAATGGATTGCAAATAAAAAGGCTACCAAGTTAAACAAGAATGTATATTTTAAAGGTATTTTGATTTCAAAATTTGTGTCTAAAGATTTATTGCTTCAGAAGAGTTCTGCTTTTGTTTCCACAGAAGATGAAAACCTGTGGATTACTTCCAGGCAAATACGGTTTCATCAACCAAGACCCCCTAAAGAAAACCTCTGATGGGAAGAGATGGCCAGATCAGCTTCATGGCTGCAGATTATGATCCAGTCTCAACAATCCCAATCCGTGAGATTTTCAACGCCCCTTAATCAGCAAGAAGTAGTAATAGATAACTACGCCCAAATCCCCCAAATATTGTTTCTAAATGTTTGTTTTCATTATAAATGGTTAATGGTCATAGTTAATCTCTTTCTAAAAAGAAAAGGGAGATATGGTATATAAATGATTTTTTAAAAAATTAGATTATTGAATTTACTTAGATCAGGAAATCAGCTGTTAATTTCAAAATGCATTACATTGGTATAGATTTTGGTTTATTGATACAAATTTAAGGTCAATTTTGTTATGCTGTATGTGTTTTTCTATTCTTGTTTAAGGTATGATGTTCATGTAACTGTTTTAAAATTGTAGTGTATAATTAAGAAATGAAGGTTAATAGTCACCTTTGATAATCAAACTTATTTAGTTAGGATTTTTAGGTATACAAAGATATATTTCAATTAGGTAGGTAATCTTCAAATACTTCTAAGACCTACAGAATATGGCATTTAAAATGTTTTAAGAGCTTAGACTTTTCTGGACAGTGAGACAGGTCTGCTCCTGGCAGCACTAATTTACTTCAACAGAAAAATGGGCATCGAAGAAACTCCATATAGAGTCTACTCTCTTTGTGGCAATGGTAAGCCACTAGAGAAGAACCTGTTCTTATATTGACTGCTTGACAGTATGCTGTTTAAACTGGACATGCAGGTTCCATAGGAAGATGACCTCTGAACTTTGGCAGAACAAGCCGAGATGGCCATTCAGGTTCCTGCTTTGCAGAGAAAACTGTCAGACATTCTTCAGGACTCGAGGAGAAGCAACTGATGAACTGTGCCAGAATGGGCAGAGCAGATTTCCTGATTCACTGAAATGAAAAGAGACTCTGGGCCTGTAGGCTGAAGATGGATGCCCAACTTTATAAAGGAACTTTGGGTGACTGTCCAGGCAGATAGGTGTCATCTCTGTCATTTCTAGATTTTAGAAGTCGCTTGCACTTCTGGTTTACTTGGGTAAATATATCCTTCTGTGGTCTTTGACGTAATTGAAGATATGATAGTTATAGATACAGTTTTTCTTAGTCATTTGAAAGGTATATTTAGATATGAAACTATAGATTCATAAAGATAAGGTAGATGATAGAGTATTTTCTTTAATTTTGCTAAATACAAGTAGAATAGATATTGTAACTGTAATTTTTGCTTGATAGCTGTTTTGTTATATGTAATTTTGCTATGTTCAAATTGAAACCTTTCTTTTTGATTAGACAGAAAGGGGGAAGTGATGTGGGAATGTGTTTATGTATGCTGTAAATCTCAATCTTTAAATAAAGGAGCTGTTTTGGGCCATGGCAGGCACCATAGAAGAAGTAGGAGGAGAAATCAAAGCATAGGTAGGAGAAGCAGGGTGGAGTCAGACAGATCAAGCCAGCCGCCCAAGGAGCAACATGTAAGGAACACGGGTGAGCTACGGGCCACGTGGCCAACAGATTAATAGAAATGGGTTGATTTAAGATATAAGAGCTAGCTAGCAATGTGCCTGAGCCATAGGCCAAACAGCATGAAGTTAATAGAAGCATCTGAGTCGTTTCTGGGGGCCTGGGCGGTGGTGGGTTCCTAAGCAGTTTCCAGCGGTCAGGTCTGTGGGTCTCGGACCTTTAGGCCACCCGGGACAGAGAAACCCTACTACTACAAGGGTAGATTATTTAATTTACTCTGAAAAAAGGGAGAATATGGATATGATAAAAGGGTAGATTATTGAATGTACTTCTAAAAGGCAACTGCTAGTTTTAAATAATTTACATTGGACTGAATTTTTGTATACTGTATACAAATTGTGTATATGATGCAAAGTTGAGATTAGTTTTGTTACTGTACTTATATTTCTACTCTTGTTCAAGGTATTGTACCTATATATAGCTCATCTAACAATGTAATGCAGACTGCTAGTCCTTGAAAATTATTACCAACTAATTAAAATGTAAAGAAATGCCAGTTAGTAGTTATTCACTACAATCAAACTTGTAGGCATATTATGTTTTCAAAGTTAAACAGAAATATATTTTAGAGGTTGTCTTCAAACATTTCAGAGATCTACAGAGTGTAGTATTTAATATGTTTTAACAATATAGGTCCTTTTTATTTATTTTTTTTAATACAATAAGAATTATCTGCTCCTGGCAGTATCAGTCTACTTCAGAGAAGATAATAGGCTTGAGTTGACATTCTTTGTGGCAAAAGATAGCCAAAGTGATCTTGCCTTAATTGCTGATAGATGTCCAAAATGGACAAGCAGAACACAGAAGAAAGAACTGTCAAATCTTGTCAAGAGAAAGTAGGAAGGTCTTTGAGAAAATTCTGTTTTACAGATAAGTCTGTCAGATATACTAGGCCTGAAAGCCAAAGTTGGATACCCCAGTGTTGCAGAGGAATCCAGGAAGTCAGCTGTTTCTGTCATTTCGTATATTTTTTTGGAAGTCACTTGTTTGTACTTCCTGCTTATTTAATTAATATTATTTCCTTCTTAGGTCTCTGATGGAATTGAGGACTAGATAGCTATATTTATAGTTATCCTAGCTACAGATTCATAAAAGAAATTCACTAAGAGGTGTAAAGTGCATATGTTTGAGAGACATCAAAATACAATTTCAGTTGGTAATACAGGTCAGAAATTGAATTAGGTACAACATTTTGGACTAACCAAGATAGTATTAAATAATGAAGCATTTTCTCTGAATTTGTCAATTATTAATGGACTAGACATTATTGATATAATTATTGCCTGCATATATACAGTTATTATACTTATTGCATATGATTTTTCTTATATTAGTTATAACCTTTTTATTTGACAAAAATGAGATATGTGGTGATATATTGTGTATCTAATAAAGTTTGCCTGAAGATCAGATGACAGAATCAGCCACAGAGTTAACCATGAAGGTCAGGGAGTGGTGATATATGACTTTAGTCCTAGCACCAGGAAGTTTGAAGCAGGAAGCGATTTTGCTGGGTGGAAAAACATGTATAAGATGGGAAGAGACAGAGTTTGACCCTTCCCTTTTAGCTGAAGAGTCGGCAAGGTGAGAAGCTGGCAAGGCTGTGGCTTGTTCCCGGTTCCATGACCTTTCAGCTTTTCTGAAACATTTGGCTCCAGATTTTTATTATTAATATCAACTAGGAATTGTGAAACACAAGAGAACACTCTACTAGCAAGTTAAGCCATAAATACAACCTTCCCTCTACAATGTGGGGTGTTTGGTGATGTCTTGGAGATCTAGTGCTGTGAAAAGACATCATGACCAAGGTAACTCTTATGAAAAGATATCATGTAATTGGGCTTGCTTACAGTTTCAAAGATTTAGTCCATTATATTCACAGCAGGGAACATGGTGGCATGCAGGAGGGCATAGTACCTGAAAGTTTTATGTCTGGATCTGAATGCAACAGGAAGAAAAAGAGTCTCTAGACTTGGCTTGGGCTTCTGAAACTTTAAAGCCCAATCCCAGTGGCACACTTTCTCCAACAAGGCCACACCTCCTAATCCTTTCAAATAGTGCCATTCCCTGGTGACCAAGCACTCAAATCTACGAGCATATGGAAATCATTCTTACTTAAATCACTGTTAGGCCTAAGAAAAAAAAATCCACAACTTTGATTAAAGCAAGCTGTATTTACAACTGGGCTGCCTCTCCCAAAGTTGGATTTCAGAGAACAGCCCCTCACTGGTTTTTTAGGTTTTTTGGGGGGGGGGGGGAGGCTCAGGGTTAACAAAAAACATCTGTTGAGATAATTGGCTGTTAGCACGTGGACAAAGGAGTGGGGAACTCAGGGCTCAAGGCTGCCTGTGTGGGAGATAAGAGCAAGAATACATCATGTGGAAGGGGGGATATCAATGTATTTGGGAATACACATTTTCGTACGGCAAAAGGGCAGTCATGTATCACAGGCTCAGGAGTTTAGCAAGGTTTGTAAGACACATTAGGCTTAGGAAACAGAAACTTATTCTTATATAGAAACTTAATAACAAAGTATAACAATGTGGCTCCTTAACAACAATGTGATTCCTGTTTAGGTTACACTGCTGCAGGCAAAACCACAATTCCATTAGACTTGATGTCAAAACTCTTTTTCTAACTCCACTGGGATGCTGCTGATATAGGGCATGTTGAATGATAGAACAGTTCTTGCCTCTGTACGGCAACAGGTAAAGGGTGGGTTGGCAGAGACTTCGAGGTCGAAGTCTTGTGAACGTGAATAATGAATATCACAGACAATGGTGAGGGTGAGCTTTTAGAAAGGAATTTGTTAGAGACTCACAGGAGACCTTAGATGGAAAGTAGGCAGTAATGATTTCGAGAGTACCTGTACCTGGTGGCTACGGCCCCACACATGTGGACAGCTCTGTGGTCAGCATGTGTATAAGCTATGGAAAGAGACACTCAGGTTGTGCTCACATGGAGACTTTATTAAAATACGGAGTGAGGAAGAGAGGAAAGGGGGGGTCAGAGAAGCATGGCACTGCGAAGATAGAAAAATCCTGTTTGATTCTTTCTCCTCAACCCCCTTCCTGAGGTCCCTGGAACTAGCCAAGGTTGACAGAGTTTCAGTTCCATTGTTAAGTGGCAGCTTGCTCAGAACTCAGATTCTCGGAAAAGCTTTGTTCACAGGATAAATGGCTGCTTGCTCAACTGCACACTTGGGACATACCCAATCAGCTTGACTTTCTGGACACTAATCACTCTGAGCGGGACCACCCAAGATAAGGATGTACTTCCTGAACTGCTTGGCTGCCTGATTCCCTGTGCCGGGACCACTGTGACCATTGCTCCAGGGGAAATGAATATCCTCAAGTGGTGTCGTTCCGCCCCCCCCCCACCCCGCACAAGACTTGCTATTGTTTCACAGGAAATACGCCTGCCTGTCGCATTCCTAAACTCCGTCCTAAGCTGACCTTTGGCCCCACCTGTTGTAACTTTCCAAGCCCGGACATATCCCCTCCCCTACTCAGAGTGCAGTATAAGAATTTTACTCTGAAAGCATTCAGGGCTCTTGGCTTCCACAGTGCCTCGAGCCCACACATATGTGTATCAGTATTTCTATCATTAAACTCTTCTTTTCTTTAAAGTTAACAGTGGTCATTAGCCATGGTCTTGGGGTGTCTAGGGGCACTAAAGTTAGGGGCGCTCGCCCGTTACACTACCTCTGGAAGGAGGAGAGAATAAAGGGATGAGAGGGAAGGGGGGTAGTCTTCTTAAATGGAGCTTAATGTCAGGACACTGGGCAGGCCAGGTTACTGCTGATTAGCCAGGACTCCAGGAAGTGAGTACACTAACAAGCTGGCTCCTGTATGGCAAGGATACTAGAAAAACACTTGTCAGCAAGGATCTTGCCTAAAGGTTAATAGGCTTTGCTGGGTTGAGGCACACAAGGTAAGCTGATCTGCTCAGTTGGCCCCCTCCTGAGCTTGCCCATGTGCAAGCTTCAATAGACTCCCCAACAAATAGCTTCCAAGACAGCTGTGGTCAAATTTGAAGAAATGTAACAAACTCCAAGGCCAGGAACCACCTCTGGCCTTCAGAAAGGATGGAACCAAGGACTTCCTAGCTTGTCAAGGACAAGAATTGAAACTGTTTCCAAGGTCCCTGATGTTCAAACTGCTTCACCACCAGTTTCCACCTCCTGCTCCTGCAACACAGCTTCTGGAATGCTCACGGTAGGAGAGACAGACAGTGTTTTCCCTTCCTATCAGACCCTGCATTGAGTTCTTCACATTTCAGTAAGAACACCACTTCTTATACGGGTGACTTACAGCCAAGTCCTTCTTGGCAGCAACAGATGGGGAATTGTGACCTCTTCCTACCACTTATTAAGGGCTGGGGATGTTGAGAAGCTGCCATAGACTCTTAAGGACTACATACTTTAAACTATCTTCAAGCTACCTGTGGATCTTCAAGCTACCTGTGGGCAGGCCTGCATTCTGGGTAGCAGTCAACAGCCCTTCTCATTAAGGATTCCCTTGCACCAAATCTGCCCAGGTTTCCATACACACTGGAGCTACAACCTAGTAGCATAGTGGCTCCATTCCCTTCCTAAGGACTTACCAGTTAAAACTGGAATCAAGTTCAATTCTTTCTTCTACAGCCTTCTTCACTTTGGGCAGATACCTTATCTGTTTGGGGACTGTGAGAGAGATGGTTCTCCTGCACAGTCAGGTTTACAATATAAAATCTCTGCTCTGAGCCCTCTGGCTTTGGCTTTTGATATTTAAAGCCATGCTTTTGAAATTCAAAAATACCCTTTTTTCCTCTCAAGCACCTTTGCCTTAGAATTGAAATCTGTGGCTCTCAATACCATTGCCTCTACAATAGGTTTACAAAAGGATACTTAAGGGCTCAGAAGGCAGGAAAGAAATGCTTTGTTCTCTCTGTATGGTCCCTGCCCTCAGGGCAGTGCATGAAGAAAGCCCATTGAGGCTCAAATTGTGAGGTGGAGACCTGAGAGGGTTAAATGGTAAAGGCTAGAGTTTAATATCAAAACTTTACTGGGCAGCATTTATAAAATGCTGAGATAAGTCTCTCCCCCAGGGCTCCGCTGAGTGTGGCATTCAGGACTCAATCTAGCCAAGGCACTAATAAAAGCAAACAATTGTGAGTTCATAAATATTGACACAAAGAGTTGACAGGTAACTCTGTTATTCTTATTTATAATCATTTGTTGACTGAAACTTTAAAAATCTTAGGATGTCTACAACATGATACTTTCAGAAAATCACTTATACTTGAAAGAGTACATTTTAAACAATAATTTTTATGTATCCCTTGACATTATATATGTACTACATAAAATGTACATATATATAACATACATATATAATGTATTTGGTTATATTTACTCCCCAATTCATCCCTTGTCCTTTCCACACTCCCTAAGGAATTTTTCCTAACAACACATCCCTCCTACTTTCATGTTTTGCTTTGTTTTTTACCCACTAAGTTTAATTAGGGTTGCTCATATATTCCTAGGTGTGGGGCTGTTGACTGAATCATGGAAAAAATACATTTAAAAATTTGAAACACATTGCACGCACACACACACACACACACACACACACACACACTGAGGAGATTCACTACCAAACTAAGGCACTTGGCATTTGCAGTAACAATAGAGGCCGAGATCACTCTGACCTTACCGTTAGAGACTCCAGGCCCTAAGCAGAGAAGGTGTGAAGCCTGCTGCTGCCAGAAGGTCAAAAGGCAGCCTGACTACTGTTGGATGAGTCACACACTGGCCAGGCCCTACTGCTCTATATAGAAACCCCCCTGTCACTGTTACATCCTGGACCCTCTAGCTGCTCTGTTACTACCAGGTAACTAGACTCTCTTGCAGCTCCCCCTCTTTCAAACAGAATTGATAAGAGGGCATGCTGTGCCATGTCCACGTACCTTCCCCATCCACACACGTATTCACCTTGCAAGATAAGTTTATGGTCCCGCCTGTGTGGCCCATGGTGTTTGATCTGTTTGATCATTTCCTGCTAAAAGACTCCACTTCTCAGCTTCCCTTGTGGCCAGAAAGGCAGCTCCGGCACGATCTATGGGAGGGAACATAATGTATGTGTGGTAGTCCTTTTTACCCCTATAAAAACATCCAAGCCATTTTGTCTGTGAGCATTTTGTTTGTTTGTATAAGTGAGTGACAATATGCCCCTTTGCTGTGAATAACCATGGCCAAGGTCATGACTGGGCCTCTCTGTTTCCTTTCTCTTCAGTAGCCTTTCAGTAGCCACCTTAAGAACTCTAACATGGTATAAGGGTTGCCCTTTTATTTTCTTCTGGAATTATGACATCTGTAGCTTCATATAGATAGCAGCTGTCTCTAAACACGGCTCGTCTCTGCATTTGAAGGGAAGCCTCTCCTGTTATCTATATCACATCACCTTCTATCCTTCCTATTCCAAGGCCTAATTATGACCATCTTTGCCATGAGATGTTCTCTCTCTCTCCCCTCCCTCTCCCTCCCCCTCCCCCTCTCCCTCCCTCTTCTGCTCCCCCTCCCCCTCTCTATGTTTTTTGAGACAGGTTTCCCCAGTGAAACAGTCCTGGCTGTCCCAGAACTCTCTCTGTAGACTATGCTGGCCTGGAACTCACAGAAATCTGTCTGCCTATGCCTCCTTAGTGCTGTGATTAAAAGCATGCACCACCACCACCTAGGTGATAATTTATTCTTAAAAAGTACAAAGTGCGTCATCTATAAACTTAGATATATTGGACACATTTACCATATAGGTATATTAAAATCCGGTCTATGTTTAAGATTGGTATGCCCAAAATCAAGAAGTCTCCCAAAGACCACCAAGGAGTCCAAATCCACATGCAAAAGCAAAGAATCTTTATTCAAGTTCAAGTTTGGACCCTCCATCAATCTAATGAGGTGGTATGATTGAAGAGCCCCAAGCCCAGTAGGGGTAGGGTTTTTATTATAGCAGAAGTTGGGTAAGGAGATTTGCAGGGTTCAGGACCCCTGACTGGCTGACATTTGTCGTGGAGTGTCTTGGTGAAAGGAGATAGGTTCCTGCTGAGCTAAGAGACTTGTGGTGACTTTATCTATAATGGCTAGAACATTAGTTATTTTCTCCTTGGATGCTGATTGGCCCATTCCTGAGTGGTGGTAGTTTGTGAGTTTTGGGTTCATTTGTTTGTGTTTTGTTTTGTTTTTTCTGGAACAGGGTGTTGTCTTGGAGTAGATGGAAATTTAGGCCTACTCCCTAGCTGGTCTCTATGGAGCCTGTCATGGCAGCAGTACATCCACGCCCTGAGCCCCACAAAATCTCTTCAAACTAATAGGTTTTCTTTTCTCCCGATATAGGTTTCTCCTCCAGGGTAGTAAGCCAGATCAAACTGAATTGGAAAAAACAAAAAACAGAAGAACGGGTTTATTTGAGGAAAGCAATTCCCAAGTAGGTTCTCCAGTCCCAGAGATCAAGGCCAGAGAAGCTGAATGCTGGAACTAAATCAGGGAGACGTTATAGACAAGGGGCATGTCCACAACAAGCTGGGTTTGTGCCCAAGCTCAGTCAAAAGCTGAGTGCTTAGGTGGGAACTGGGAATACTGGCAACAACAGAGGGGGAAGTTGGAATAGTCACCAAAATGTGGAACTGGGCTTTTTAACACCTTTTCTTTATTGGAAATTCTTAGAGTGGGGTTTGGGGAGAGAGAGGGAGAGAGAGAGACAGAGAGACAGAGAGAGAGAAGAATGGGCCTTTCCAGATCATGCAGGGGCAAGCTGGAGGTTACAACTGAACACAGGCCTTTACCTCTAACAGCAGGGCTTTCATTCCTATACTGAAGAAATACACTGCACTTTGATGGAGAAAAGAAATCTCCTTCTTTCTGAACACACACCGGCACAAGGAAAAACATGGAGGAAAACAGCCTTGTCCGGGTCCCCCATTTTGTTATTTTTATCAGATCCTCTTTGTCCAGTATGTTTGTGTACATACTTCTGTACACAGACCAGGCCTTATAGGGCACCAAAAAAAAAATTTTTTTTTTACAAGTTTGGCCTCAGTACTAATATGCTTGCCAAGAATATCCAAGGCCCTGGGTTTAAACCCTAGCACTGCAAAATAAATAAATGTCTGAAACTCAGTTAAAAACAAAACCGTATTTTGTTCCTTTGTCATATGGTTTTTATTTTGGAAGGCTCCTGTGTCATGTGACATATTCAGCTATAAAAAGAAAGTTTCCATGTTTTTCCCTTGTTAATCTGCCCTTTAATATAGGTGCCACAGCTGTGAACCTAACAGTGAGTGAGAAAAAGATATTGCTGTTTTCTCCCCCACATTTGCAAAGGTGTAAAAGCAATTCCATAGAGAAAAGATAGAATTTTCAACAAATAGTGCTTGAACAGTTGGATGTCCATACTCAAAAGATTTAGCTTTGATCCACACATCCAAACAAGTACAAAAATAATTTAGAGTAAATCATAGTCATAAATGCAAAACCAAACCCAATAAAACACCTAGAAGAAAACAGTAGCAATCTTGTGACCTGAAAATGGATAAAGATTTCTTAGCTATGACACCAAAAATACAATCTGCAGAAGAACAAATTAATAAGTTAAACTTCGCCAGAACTAAATCTGTTCTTTAGAAAACATTTTTGAAGCCTCTGGGGTAGGGTAGTGGGCTGGAAGCTGTCTCCATGGGATACCGTGGATGACAGACTCTATTCCAAAAAGAATGACTGAAGAACATCGTAAATCACCAACGGAAAAAAAAATCAAACAGCTAAAAATTGTGCAGAAACAGGAGATGCTACATGTAGATACAGCTACACCTGGAGGAGGGGGAAGATAAGGGTCATCCAAAAAGTAAGGAAATATATATCAACAAGATACAACTGTTATAAATATGCACCAAATGCTGGTGCATCCAATTTCATAAAACAAACACTACTGGTTATAAGTAGACATATAGGCCCAGATACAATATAATACTTACTTCAGTACCTCATTCCCATTAATAAGTAGGTCATTTATACCAAAACCAAAAAAAAAAAAAATCAATAAAAATCCCAGAATGTCATAATCTTACTAGAAATGCATGGAATGTTCTCTAAATCCTAACAAACACACACACCAAAAAATCAAAATAATGTATAGTATCTTGTCAGATCATAATGAAATAAAGGTAGAAATAAGCAACAAGAGAAATACATGGGCGTTAATCAATAGACTCCTGAGATTAATCAAATGACCGGTAAACCATTGAAGAAAGGGGGGGGGGAGTATTTTTAAATTCCTAGAATGAAATGAAATCACAACTTACCAAAAACTTTGGGATACAGCAAACTTATGAGGTAAGTTAATGGCTATGAGGGCTTACACTAAAAACTAGCCTGACCTCTAATAAATGACTTAAGAATATGTCTCAGGGTCTTACAAAAACAAATTCAAAATCAGTAGATGGAAAGAAGGAATAAGGATCAGGGCGGATATTAGTGAAGTGGAGACTAAGAGAACAGTACAAAGAATCAATGAAACGAGTTGGATCTTGGAAATGATTAAAACCAGGAATAAACCTTGAGCCAAACTAGACAAAAGAAAGAGCCAGAACAGCCACACTAGCAAAGTTAAGAGGAGGTGACACATGCACACCCTCCAGGGGACTGGAGCTGGAACAATGACTCAGCAGCCTTTTCTTGCAGAGGACCCAAACTTAGTTCCCAGTGCCCAGGTCAGGTGGCTCACAGCTACCTGTAACTCCACCCTAAGAAAAAAGGTTAATAAAGTAAGATGAATGAGGTAATACAACAAAATAATTTAAAATACATTCTCAAAGAAAAACAACCAATGGATAAGGAGAAAAACCATAAACAGTAACTATAAAGACTTAGTCTAGGCTAAGTAAGGGGCTTTAAAAGCACAGTAAGCAAGAGTTCATTTTCTAATAAACAAAACACTTTTTTATTGTTGTTTGCTCTTTTTGTTGTTATTTTTGATGTTTGTCTGGGTTTGTTTGTTTGTTTTTGTTTTTTGAGACAGATTATCACTTTGTAGTCAAGGCCACCCTGAAACTTTCTGTGAAACCAGGCGCTCCTTTACCCATGATCCTCCTGTCTCAGCCTCCTAAGGCATGTGCCACCTGGCTTTCCAAATGAACTGATTTGAGGACACCACGTGAAGGAGGTGTGTGAGTAGCAAGCGAGTACATAAGATGCTCATTACTCAAATGGAATTAAAACTATAACGAGATACTGCCATATCTCACCATAGAACACCAAAGGCATTCAGTAACTTCCAAAAGAAAGACATTGATTTCTTGCGAGCACAAAGTACCTAAACACACAATGAAAGTTTGGCATTGTCAGAAGATGAAGTCGCTGACGCTCTTTCTCTGTCTCCCAGTGTGATCCTGATGATTAAATCATTGCTTTCATCATTGATCATCTCTAATTGCTCCACAGAGATGGGTGGCTGAGTCTAGACTTTCAAGACTCTTAGGGCTTTAGCCCTAAAGCTCCGGCAATGCCCCTTTGTATCTATTAGAATGACATGAAAACATGAAAACCCCAACCGTGAGAATGCTGAATCTGAATGCTGACAAGGAACTCTGGCGCATTGATGACGGGAGGCAAAAATATACAAACACTTTAGAAAAGAGCAAAGGGTTTCCAAAGAAACCAACCTGCTATGAGTCCAGCCATTCTCTCCCTGTCTCAAAAGAGCATCATGGAGGGGGTGGGGGGTGCCAGTACTTCAATCCCATCGCTCAGGAGGCAGAGAAAGGCAGAGGCCTAGACTGCTTAGCAGATGGAATAACATACACAGAGATGGGGGGGGGGCTCTCGA
Source organism: Phyllotis vaccarum (assembly GCA_033318265.1). Lineage (NCBI taxonomy): Eukaryota > Metazoa > Chordata > Mammalia > Rodentia > Cricetidae > Phyllotis > Phyllotis vaccarum. Next base: position 84,839,213 of record JARWLC010000012.1, read on the forward strand.
AGGAGGGGTGACACCACATGTAAAGATCTGAGTTGACCTTATTATTTGCAATTCTAGAGTCAGGCAAACACAGAGAACAGCCTTAGCATGCACGCCACTTAAAGGGGGCTTGTTTGGGGATCTGGCTCTTACCTATCACGTTCCTAGTTCCGAGTTTGTCTGAAATCAGACAATCAATTTAATATCAGCTCTTTGGCTAAAACTTTAGTGTTGAGGACTGTATTTTGGCCTGGTCAATTGGGTCGGGTGTAGCAGTCCAGCCCAGTCAATGATTTCCTAGAGATCTTATATACCAGGTGTATGACTCTTGTGGTCTAGCTCTTGCCTGAGAGACTAAAACTTCGGATGTGGACATTTAGGCCCATTTTGAATTTCTGCTCTGCACATGTCAATCACAGGTTGTGGAGGTCTTTCTGATCAGACATTTGTTTGAGTTTTTGTCAATCCAGACAAAGAGTGACCATTTGACATTTGACAGATGTCTGCATGCAGACATTTAAAACTGTTGAGAGAATGCAGCACTCCAGAGATAATATTCTCATGAGTGTCTGGAGTAAAATACCAAGAGATTGGCATTTGCTGCTTACCCAGGGTGTCTTTGAATCAAACCAACCCAAATCAAATAGATCAAAGGATAAGCTGGGTGAGGACTTTACCATTTACCCAAGTATATGCTAGACTTCGTAACTGAGTGTCTAGAATATCTGAAGAGGTTTTGTTTAATTTTTTTGTTTTCTTTTTATTATTTTTAATTTATTTATATTTTTGTATTTATGTATTGTATCCAGGGCTATGTAGCTCTGACTCCCCAGCTGGGAATACAGACATACACCCCCATGCCCAGTTTTATGTAGCACTGGAAATCAAACCCAAGACTCCATGCATATCAGACAAGTACTCGACCAACTGAGCTACATCTCCAGATCACCTGGTATAGTTATCTCTTTGCAAAAGCAACAGTCAGCAGCTTCCAGGTGTTCTCTTCATTCAAACAGTAGGTTACCTCAGATGCCATGCATGGCTAGGTTCAAATAAAGCAGGCAGAGAGAGCGGTCTGACATTGTTACAAGGCACTACTCAGAATTTGACTAGAAGTTGCATCCTCAATATTCCATTGCACTCCCTAAAAGCTACTGATTATGAAATTCTAACTACAGCATGTTCAGGTGTAGGGGGTAGCAAACACATAGAAGAAGAGTCCCAACGTCTTGGGGAGAGTATCCTTGGCAGGGAACTGGCAGCTTCTGCTCCTGGTTTACAGTTTGTTTGTGGAATTAAGTGTTTTGGTAATGTCTCTGTGTGATCCATATACCAGACATGATGCTTATCCTATGCAAGTTGTCCAGATTTGGTCCATGGGACTTCAGTGAGAGAGCAGTTTTTTTTTCTTAGAAATTCATGGGGGAAGTTTAAGTTGTAGGAATATAGAGTACATTATCTAATTCAGCACAAAGGTAGATAATAATACTAATAATTTAAAATCTTAAAAACAGTAAGTAGGGATAGAGATGTAGCTCAATAGGTTATTTCATCAATGTGCCCAAGGCCAAGATTCCATCCCTGACACACACATAAAGAGGAGCTGGAGCTACGGCTGAGTAGCAATGTGTGCTTGTTGAGCAATCATTCGGACATTGTTCAGACATCAGCACCCATGTAACAAGAGGGTATCCTATAAGCAACTCCAGCTAGAAGGAATACAACACCCACTTCTGTGCATAGGCATATACATGCAGAAATATACGTACACACACATACACATGCATGCATACACACACACACACACACACACACACACACACACACACACACACACCTTAACAAAAGAAGGAAAGTAGGGAGTGGAGTGTACTCGTGTGGCCTAGCACATACTACAGATTTAGCCATAGCCAACAGGTTCTGAGAGAGGGGAAGGCATGCCATCCAGGTGAATACCCACCAGTGAGCCCACCAGGCCCTGGTGTTAGTTCCAAACTCAAGACTACACAGATGCCCTTGGTTAAATGTTTGTGAACACTAAACAAACCCAAAAACTAGTAAATAGGGGCATGAAACTTGTAGGGGATGGAGCCGGTAAGGATGTGGTAGAGGGGAGTGGGAGAAGGGGCAGAATACATCATGTGTGTTTGTATAAAACTGCGAAAACAAAATTTACAAATCAAAAATGTCTAAAAATCCACCACCACCCCTCCCCCCGTGTGTGTATACACACTGTATACTCAGAAGCAAGAATATGGCATCAGATTCCCTGGAGTTAGAATTATAGGCAGTTGTCAGTCACCTGATATGGGTGCTGGGAACCAAACTCAGGTCCTCTGGAAAATCAGTAAGCTTTCTTAACCACTGAGCAGTCTCTCCAGCCCCATAACATTTTTCTTAAGGGTTTGAAACAGTCAAAATAGGATCACAGAGTGTTATAAAGCCAAACCAAAGGGACAAAAGACTTCAAGAGGAAATACAGGACACATACCGTAGCACAGCTACAGATAGATCTTAACTCTCATCAGTGAGAAGACTTGTTTTTCTTAAGTTATCAAAGAGCTAATAAAAACACAAAGCACAAGAAACAATCATCTTTGTTTCCTAGGCTTGCTACCTAAAAGACAAAATACTATCATTGAGAAAGTATGTGGAGAAAGTACTTCTGAGAACAAATCAACATGCCCAAGAAAATCTTGCTACTTTCATAGTATAGAATGCATTCTAATTGTGTGTTGGTATTCTTTTGATATTAATGCTCAATTTTTAGAATAACTTATGAATAGTTCCATCCTAATCTTAGTCGGCTTTGACATGTATAAATTTCTTTCTCAAGATTCTTTCATAAACCGTCTACAACTCTATGATGTTTCTTTAGATATTTTCCTGCCCCTTCTTTTTACTTGAGTCTTGGTTATTAAACATTGATTAGAATTACTTTAACTTAATAACAAAATATCTGAGGTTATGCTTTATGAAGAAAAGAGGTTTATCTAGCTCCTAGTTCCAGAGGCTGGCCTGGATAGACCTATCTGTTCAGCCTCAGGTAAGGTGTCATGCATGGGAGAATGCTCTTGTACACTTGTACGCTGTAAATATTTGTCACTTGTATTGGTTTAATAAAACGCTGATTGGCCAGAAGGCAGGTAGGAAGTCTAGGCAGGGCAACCAGATTAAAGAACTCTGGGAAGAGGAAGAGAAGAAAGAGCTATCAGCCAGAGGCAGAGGAAAGAAGATAAGAATGTTGCTGGAAGAAAAGGTACCAAACCACGTGGCTAAATGGATAAGAATGATGGGTGAGTTTAAGAATAAGAGTTAGCAAGTGATAAGTCTGAGTCATAGGCCAAATAGTTTATAATCAATATGAGCCGTCTTTGTGTGATAATTTGGGACTAAGTGGCTGCTGGACCAACTGGGCAAGACAGAGAAACTTCTGACTACAATCATGGTAAATAGAATCCCTAAAGAAGAAAGTAGAAGGTAACATAGAAAGCCAGAGAAGAGGAAGGGGCCAGCCTTACTCTTCATACAGAACTTGACCTTACCAAAACCCGGTCCTCAAGTACAGCATTTGGGCCCTTTCGATGACAGCAGTCTGGGATTTAATTTCCTTGCAGTGGATCCCACTTTGACCCTTCCTGTTTTTATACAAGGATCTTACTATGCAACCTATGATACAGGCTTCAAATTCATAGCAATTCTTTTGCCCCTACCCTCTGAGTTCTGAGGTGACAAGCATGTGTCACCACTAGGTCCTACTCTTTAACTCTCCATCATCTCCACTCCGTTACTGAGGACCAAGTTTCTGCCATATAAACCTGGAGGAACAAACTACATCTAAGCCTATTGAAAACTTAAAAAGTATCCATTTTTGAACTGCCATGTACCAAAATTTAACGAACATATATTTAATAATTTTAAACAGTGTGCTTTCTCACAGAGTAAATTATCCACCATGTTTAGTAGCAGACCCAAATATATTTAGCTTCTATATACTAAAGAACAAAAACTAGCCAGCCAGGCATAGTGGATGCATGCCTCTAATCCTAGCACTCAGGAGGCTGAGGCAGAAGGATCTCAAGTTCAAGGGCAGCCTGGGTTCCATAGCTCTCTCTATACACCAACTTCAAAAAACAAAGGCAGGAGACTAGGACTAGACTAGACTCAGTGTTTAGAGTTCAGTTCCCAGCACCCACATGGTAGCTTATAACCATCACTAACTCCAGTTCCATAGACTCCTCTGACCTCCCAGGACATTAGACACTACACAGAATACATACACTCATGGAGGCAAACCACTCATACATATAGATAACTTTTCTTAAGATGCTCAAGTAAATACACTCCAGCAATGAATGTTTCATTATTATTTATCTTACTTAAACACAATCTACATATTTCATGAATACCCATCAGTTAATTTAAATGAGCAAAACTCTAAAGTGTAGTTTGTAAAAAAACAGAGAGAACTTTTGCTCATGTTTTAACAATTACCCAAGAAAATTTCCTGTGGTCTTCGGCAGCACTAGGCGCTATCTTGAGTTACTTCCCTTGTAACCGTTTTTGACAGCGTGTGGGTTAGGCTTCACCAAAACAAGAGCCAGACTTGTAGCATGCTTTGGGGAGGAGGGGGACTGAGAGAGAGAGAGAGTATTGTTGTTTTGGTTGATAACATTTGGCTATGCTTCATTAAATGGAAATTATTAAAGAATTTTTATTTACCAATGGCTTATCTAAGTCATACGACCTTGGAAGGAATTTGGAATCAGTTACCATTTTTCTTAGCAGTTTCAAGAAATGTTCATTTATCACTACACCAGTATGAATTAAGCCTCTTGCCAATATCAGTTTTTAGTTTTTGGTTTGTTTTAGTTTTGAGTTTTTTGGTTTTGGTTTGTTTTCAGACAAGATCTTGCTATGTACACTTTGCTGACCTGGAACTCACGACGTTGACCAGGCTGCCCTCAAAGTTACAGAGATCCACCTGCTTCTGCCTCCTAAGTGCTGAGAACAAAACTTATGCATCACCCTGCCTGGCTTGTTCTTTTTAGACAGACATTTAAAGTGATTTATTTGCTCACTTTTTAATTATATATCTTAAATTTATTTATGTATTTTACATATTGATGCTCTGTCTGCATGTGTGCCTCCATGCCAGAAGAGGGCATCAGATCTCATTATAGATGGTTGTGAGCCACCATGTAGTTGGTAGAAATTGAGCTCTGGACCTCTGGAAATGCATTCACTACTCTTAACCATTGAGCCATCTTTCCAGCCCCTTAAATGATGTTTTCTAAAAAGTCATATCAAAGAGAGAAAATGGACAGAGAGACAGATAATAGAGTTAGCAGGGGGTGGACTTGGAGGCTGTGATCTACTGTGAGACTGCTGTAAGAGAAACAGAGCCTACCCAAAGGAGCAGAGATGTCTTATCCTGCATACAGCAACCAGTTAAGCCGATGACTATGTGCTATCTTCAAAATCCCTTGGGGCTGGCCTACAACTCCAGGGTAGAGAGAGAGAGAGACCCTGAGTTTAGCCCTAACACTGAAAAAGCACAAAAGAATCCTTCAACAGCTCTCTTACTGTTGCGGCCCAGCAGGACAAACAGCAAGTATCCTTGACAACATTAAACTCTTCCTTCTTCCCCAAATAGTATTCTTCCTCCCCCAGATTTCATTGCCGTCTATAAGAGAAATTTTAAATAAATAAATACCAAATAAAGGGAAAGTTTCTATCATGCTCCAGGTAGGAAGTATATTTGATATTGGCTCAATATCAAAATTGATAAGCTCCAAAGAGGGATTGTGGAGATTGCATGCATCTACTAGAAAGGAAAATTTGACAGTCCCAGTACACTAACTGCAGATGGGGGGCCACCCACATTTCTCTCTGGCCATTTATTCTTTTTAAATTAGCATACAAAGTATCGGGCATCATTACGGTATTTTCAAGCAGAATCTGTTTAGCTGAATCTCCTTCCCTCCTTTCATCTCACATATATCCCTTCTACAGTCCTCATTTCGCCCCCAGCCCCATCCTGCTTTCTTTCTCTGTTAATGATAAAATATTCTGACAAATGTAACTTAAAGAAAGGTTCATCTTGGCTCACTAGGTTATAGTCCATCATGGAGGACAATCACAGAAGATTGAGGAACCTGGGCACATTGCAGGGCAGAGAGCAGAAAATGCATGTGTGCGTACAAGAGCTCTGCCTGCTCTCTCTGCTCTTAAGCGCAGGGAGAAGGGCCGCCATCAAACTGTGTCTCAGAACACCCTCCACCCCACCCCACCCCCGCTGACTCTCTGAGAATGCTTTTAGAATTTTTCCTGTTTGATCAAATCGTGCACCTGAGGCTTCCCTTACCTAAGATCTCAAGGAAAGACATGGAGAGGTAGACGCACATGACCTCCCAGGCCTGGAACATACACTGTACAGCCACAACCACTTGGTGCAGTCACAGTTCCTTTCAGAACGACAGCTTACCAATAGTACGTTGGCTACTCCAAACCCCATGTCTTCTCAAAAGACAAAAGAACCCTGAATTCCACAGCCACAAAACCAGACAGTCAATGCTACAGAGTCAGGTCAAGAGGAGCTTGCCTCCTACTCTAAAGCTCTATAGGGAAGACGGAGGCCTCAGAAGGCCAGAATCGCCCCCCCTCGCTGCCCCCCACCCCCGAATTCCTAATCAGATCTTCATGGGTGTCAGCATTTGCCCTTCTGGTCCCTTTGTCAACTGCCAGACCACCAAAAGACAAATCAAAAAGAATTTAAAGGTCTCTGTTGATCTTATCTACAGTTCTTGAGTTAGGCAACATCTTGTCTCATCAGCTAGAGGGAGGTTCTAATGATTTGGACAAAGGAGATCTCTTCATTAAAAGAGAAAATTGAGGAATGCAGAAACCAGCAAAGGCAGCTGCTTGGTTGTTTCTAAAGTACACAGAGGGTGGGACTGGGGTGTCATGGATGTGGTGCTGAGACCTCAGTACCTGAAGCAAAAGAAAGCCCCTGACCATGCTCACTTTCGTGACTTCTCCAAAAGTCTGATTAACAGTTTGGGTCCATCTCTGTGGCTGAAACTTCAACATAAAGACTCCTGTTTCAGCTTTGCCAGCTGGCCCTAGCGCATAAACTCAGCCCAGCCAGTGACTTCTATAGAGCCAATATATGTCCATACAGAGCCTAAGACTTTTTGTTATCATTTAAAATCGCATGTCTGTGTATGGGTGTGTATGTGTAAATACAGTCCCCATGAAGGCTAGAGGTGCTGAATTCCCCTGGGCTGGAGTTACAGGTGGTTCTAAGTTGCCTCACTTGGGTGCTGGGAACTAACTAAACTCAGATCTTCTGCAAGAGCAGTAGGTGCCTTAACCTCTGAGCTACCTCTCCAATCCTGCAGATAGAGACTTTTCCATGACCATCCATTAAAACTTGATTTGCAATAGTCCCAACCTGAAAATAATGCAGATGTCCATCAACCGGAAAATGATATGCAAACTACAGTAAACACATACACTGGAATAGCACTGGGTGACAAGAAAAAACCTATTGTTGATCTGCATGTTAACATGGAGGGTTCAGAGACTTTTATAGCCACAGATAAATCATGTAGGGAAGGAATAATGCAAGGCAGAAAAGATACATACTCTATAATCTCATTACATAGTTTGAGAAAATACAGATTGGCTTATCATGGCAGGAAGTACATCAATAGTTGCCTGTAGGGACAGTAGGCAAGAGGGGACCCAAGGGAACAGATGAAAGGAACAAGTTACAAACCACAGAGGATTTTTCAGGGAAGATGAATATTTATCATTATTTTTATTATTTAATTATGGAGATAATCTTAAATATAGATATGTCAAAGTTTACCAAATGGTATGTGTCGGTACACAGAGCTTATTGTATGGCAAATATACATCAACAAAGCTGTCAGGAGGGTATGTTTACAAAAGTGACATGTGTTAACTGGGTCTGCCATGGGGACAGACTTCTAACACAATCTGTGTGTACCTTCTGAAACTGAGTTTAGTCACATGAACTACATGTGGATCTCTCAGATTGGCTTACTACCCTCATTAAATGCTATACTTAAAATGAGCATGTTTATTTCTACTTAGAATGCATAACTAGCTTTTAAGTGGTAGTGTCTAATCAATAGCTATTAAAATCTGTGGCTATAAAAGTCTCTCACTCTGTGCTGGTTTAGGGTTGAGGCTGGGGTGTTGACATTGAAGCACATGCTAGGCAAACACGGAGTCATGCTCTCACCCCCCACACAACTGTGCTTCAGGCATCTGTCATCTGAGAGAGAGAGAGATGCTTCCAGAACCACACTCTCAGGATGTTCTAGTGACCTAAGTGAATCAAGTAGCAAAGCTTGAGGCAAAATGAGGAAGCTAGGGGGAGGAGTTAGGGTGGGGAACGTAGGCAGAAATGAGATGTTGAAACCTCACTGCCCTGTAAACAAGTTCTCGATTCATCAGTGAAGTTGTCAGAGGTCAGGAGGAGCCACCTACTGCTGGACACTGTAACCCATATTAGAAAATGACAAAAGAAGTATGACAGGAAATTCAGATGACTTGGCCTTAGATTGGATGCCACAACTGTGAGCAGAACGGTTTCTTCCTGACTAAGTGGCTTAGACCTATGGTGCTATATTGTATATTTAATAAAATCAGTCTGGAATACCAGAGGACAGAAATATCCACAGTCAAGCCATGAAGGTCAGAGAGTGGTGACCCACACCTTTAATCCCATCAGTCGGGAGACAGAGATTCTTCTGGATCTCTGTGAGTTCAAAACCTGACAGGCAGGCAGTGGTAGCACACACCAGTAATCCTAACTCTAGGATTATGATACAAAGTTGAATCAGCAAGTAAAACAGCTGGTCTGGGAAAGAAATATAAGGCAGGAAAAAGCAGAAATTCAGCTATTCTGTAGAAGTGACCAGTCAGGCTGAAGACCTGTGAAGGTAGCATTTACCCTGTTTGGCCTGAGAAGTTGGCTGGATGAGAATTAGCTGTGGTTTGTTTCCCTTCTCTAATATTCCAGCCTTTTCTCAATATCAGGCTCTGGGTTTTTATTATATACCAACTTGAATTCACGTGATATAGAACAGCACAGGGTTGTTCTAAAAATTCTCAGTCCCGGGTGAGGCCCACACATCTAAAATAAATGGGTCAGCAGCAGAGACTCTTGGAGGCTCCAAGGAAGAATTCATTCTTGGCTTTCTCAAGCTTCTGCGACCTGCCAGCATTCCCTGGCTGGTGGTCACATCATTCCAATTTTTGTATTCATTGTCACACTACTCTCTCCTGACTCTCCTGTCTCACTCTTACGAGAAAATTTGTGATCAAATGGGACTCACCTGAATAATCAGAGCTATCTCTCATCTTAAACCATATGTACCTTTTAATCACATGCAAAACATTCATTTGACCATGAAAAGTAACATATCCACAGTTCCCAGGGATGGTGACAGGTATTTTTTTAAGGAGACTTTTGGGACAAAAGGAAATTTGCCCATGGTAATGATTGGATAAATTGAACTGACAGTAGGCATGAAATACAATAAGGTATAGAGGAAAGACATACATTTATTCAATGTGCATATGTGCACATTTTTTACACGTAAAGTATGAAAAGCCAAAGAATGTTCAATTGGTTTAAAGGACCTCTCTTCAGAAGGGAGAGAGAAGAGGAGGAGGTAAGCAGGTAATTTCCAAAGAAGAGGAGGAGGTAAGCAGGTAATTTCCAAAGGGTTGTAAAAGATTTTTGAGAGAGATGACTGAGTCCAAGGAGAAGACAATGGCCTGAGACAAAGCTCCTCTAGGTTCAGAAAGGAACGGGGAAATGTCCATCAGGGCTGGGGGTATGACCTTTATTCAAAACCTGCTGTCAAAGCAAATCTCCCAGGTGACTCCACAGAGCTGCTCTAAAAAAACATGTATGAAGTCTGCTCTCCTGGGAGATGGTTTCCTGGTTACTTGGTGAGGTCTGTAAAGACAGGGAAGCCATGGTCATCATGTAACTATGCTCAAAACACGGCAAAACCAACGGAAAGGATCAGGGGCTCATCTAGGCACACAGCTTCAGGAGGCACAGCTTGTCACAGTGTGGAAAGCACGGTAGAGTTCACAGTTGGTGAAAGCTGTCCATTCACATCATGATGGGCCAGGAAACAGAGAGTGACCAGAACTAGGGACCAGCCTCTAACTCCACAGGCCTGTCCTAGGGAGCTAACTTGCCAGTGAGGTCTCACCTCCAGAAGGCTCCAGGGCCAAGAGCTGAGAAATAAGCCCAAGGGGGAGAGTTCAGGTGCAAGCATAATGGAGTTCACTGTGACTACACTTTGGTGAGAAGTTTCCTCAGCCAGCTGAGAAAAATTCCCTGGGAGGGCAGGAGGAGGTTACAAAGTCTTCTTTGGTTTTGAGGCAGCTCCTTGGGCTCTTATATTCCCTTTGATTCAGCAGTATTGATACCTTGGGGTATCCGTTCCATGCACAGTTCCTAAATAGGGTCTGTGTTCTCACCAAACAGTTTGTCAATGATAGAAGATGATTTGCAAAAAGTAGTCTGGTCACGAAGCAGCTGATACTGAGGTGGTGGATGCTTCAATATCCTAACCCACCATCCATATTCCAGGGCTTCGATCATTTGGATGTAGCTTCTTAGTGACTGGGTGAGGTAGGCATTCCTAGTGACGACCACCTGTATCAACAGACCTTCAGGGTGTCCTTTCCCAGCACGTGGAGACATCCAAGACTTCCTCTCTTTTTGACAAATACTGATGATCATTCCCAACAGTCTTCCTGGCCACCATTTTAACCTTTAAAACACGTGCTAGATGACCTTGAACCAAACACACTTCAAAATGTATCCAACTCCTTGAACTACAACCTTAAACTGAGCGTGTTTAGGAATGTGCTCCTTAATTGAGCATGATCATACGTGTACCTGCCCCTGAAATGCTTTCCTATATAAACATAATAAGGTACCAAGTAAAATTCTCAGGCTTTCTTTATTCCAGAAAAGCATTTGCCATGGAAATTATTATCTGGCTCCTACCTGCCACAGGTAGCAAACCTTTCTCCACCCTCTTTCCTTGGTTCTGCCTGATTTGTTTATTTGGGGCTTAGCACTCACCAGGATGTGACTGCACTGTTTTGTCACCATCTGAATGGGACCAAAGAGTAGGAAAGTGAAGCAGTGACCAGTGTGCACACTCAGTCAGACCTCATGGATTTCCACAGGGCAAACGTTGAGAGAGTGGTGGCTTTAGCACAGATACAAAGACGGAGGCACTGGGTGCTCTGAGGAGGCAGTTTGGAGCCCTCTGACATCAAAAGGTCACCCAACAGATCCTTGCACGGCACAGCACCAAGGGAAGGGTCTGTGGCTTTGACAGAGTTCCTGAAAAGGAGCACAGGCAACATCACCAGTATGACTGCTACCCCAAAGGTGATGCCTATGGTAAGGCTATGGAACACAGCTCTGCAAGACCTCTTAAAATGGTGATAAACGCAAGCAAAGCTGCAGAGGTCATTGGGGATTCTCCATTATTCTATCTAAACACGCACCCTGGTTGAGGCCACTTTGATTGCTGATCAGCCCCTAGCCTCTCCCCTCTCACTCTATTTCTCATTTCAGATAGACCTTAGGGCTCTCTCCAAGCTGCTGGCGTTCTCTCTCTTCCTTCTGGCAGCTGCCCTCTGCTGGACAGTCCCTCTCAGTTCCTCCATATCTACTGAAATTCCTGTTCTCCCCTACCCACCAGCTCACACAGCATCCTCTCCCCTGTAAAGCTTTTCCTCATCTGTGGCTAAGGAATCCTCCCTATTCCCTGAACTGCCCGAGGATCCGAAGATGCCTTCAACCTCAAACGTCCCACAGAGGCCTCGTGTGTTTGAACGCTCATTCTGCAGCTGGTGGTGCAGCTGATGTTTGGGGGTGGGGTGGAGAACTTGTAGTGAAGGTTGACTAGAGGAAGTGGGTCCCTGATGTGTATGTGGACTGTAGTATGAGTTTTCTGGCCCGGACTTTCGGGCCTAACCTCAAGGTCTAGGACCCACAGACCCACAGACCCGCAGACCCGCAGAGACACACAGATGCTTTCATTAATTTGAGGCTGATCGGCCTCAGGCCCAAGAATATAACTTGCTCACTCTGTACCCTTCATCTAACCCATTATTCTTGCTGTTCAGCCATGGGGCTTGGTACCTTTTCTCACAGCAGCATGGTTGTCCTCTGCTTCTTCTGCTCTCAAAGTTTTTAGTCTCGTAGCCCCGCCTACACTTCCTGCCTGCCTTTGGCCCATCAGCGCTTTTTATTAAACCAGTGGGTGGGACAATTATTTACCATGAAGCAATACAATACCCCTACAGTGGACCTTGAAGTTTCATGGTTCAAACTCACTTCCTGTCCCATATCTACTTTCTGGTCTTTTAAGATATGAAGAGTCTCAGCCACAAGCTTCCACAGTCATGAAATTGATCATGGTTTCCCCACCACAGTGGGCTGTGCCCTCTCAGACCATGAGACAACCTCCCTTAATTGTTTCTCGTTAGAAATTTGGTCACAACAAAGAAAAAAGTAACAAACGCAGTTAGCTTGTGAAAGCTTTCCAGGCTGGAATCACGATTCATTTGTCTGAGCAGCCCCCACAGTCCACACTTCAGAGCCCATACACAGAGGCTTAGTGCCTGTTTATTCAATGCCTGAGTGGGTCAATGAATGGACACAGGGCAGTACCCAAGTGACCATATTCTGCCTTCTAGCACTGTGGTACACTGGTCCTTCCAAGTCCCTTGATCCCAAGGCCTGGCATGTATTACAGCCCAGGTGGCAACGTTGCCCCAGAGCGATATTGACTTTACTGGATACTCAGCATGTTTGTTCAGAGCTGTTGTAGCATGGAGTATGGGCTGTACTGAGAAGATGATGTGGGCAGGGAGAGTGGAGAATTTAGGCAGAAAGCAGAAGCATCATTTATCAAAGATGCTCGGTATGGTGATGTGTTGTCTCTGTCTGGTTCAGGCTCCTGCATCAGTCTTGTGCTTCCACTTGAGGGCTTCCTGATGAGTTCACACTCAGCTGGAGACACCAGCCACTAAGAATATGTTCTTGAACAATCATCATCTTGCAAAATCACAGGGGTCAGAAAATAATGACCTGATACAGGGCTAGCAATTTTATTTTGCTGCAAGGAGCCCCCAGGAAGAAGTTCCCAACATTGGTGAAAACCTTCCTTTTCATGGGCCAACATTTATCAACACAAAGGAAGGGATCCGTGTCATTGGTGACATAGCTGTAGTAACATATATTTAATAAAATTAATCTGGAATATCAGAGTCAATCACAGAACCAAGCCAGGTCAGGGAGGCAAGACCCACACCTTTAATCCTAACTTTAGGAATGTGGAAAGAAGAGAGCTAGGCAGAGGAAGAGAAGTAGGTTTTTCAGCTTTCCCAAAGACCTTCCTTCCCTTTTTGGCTGAGGACTCAACACATTCAGTTGGAGGATTCCTGAGACAGGCCTGAGGAGCTGGCTGGGTGAGAAGTGGCTGTGGTTTGTTTCTCTATCGCTCTGATATTCACATTAATTTTATTAAGTATACATCACCACACATAGCCACCACTCTCAACGGACAACATTTATTAACTGGTGAGACAAACGCAGCAGAGGAAGCAGGGCTCACAAACTCCAACCACTGCACACAGATGTAGTTGTGTGTGTATGTGTTTACACATGCACATAAACCTCCATGCACAAACACATAAACACTTCCATCAATTCATAGGAGAACTCAGTATTTTTTAAAGGAACCCAAGTTTCCATTTCTTATCAATAAATGTACTATTTTGCTTATTACCTCTTAAGTGGGCAAAGGGGTTTCTGACCAGAAGTTTATCCTTTCAACTACAGGCAATGGATATTAAAACTTCAAAAGCTCTTCTAAAGACTGAGTAGTATGGGGAGCCAAGGAGCTGCAAACTGTTCTTGATCAAGGGTTTTGGGTTTTGTCTTTGTCTGAGTGGTAACATTCTGTTCCCAGTACAGAACAGGGGAGAGTACTGACAGAGAAGATGGAAAGGAAAATTAGACTTTTTTAACATACGTTTCTTGAGTCAGAGTCTCACATAAACATCTCCCCTTTTACAAACACACACCGTAGTAAATGAAATTGGACTGGCTTTGGGCTTCTTAGGTATTTGGGACAGACCTTGACACTGCACATTTCTCTTGAGCTATCTCACAGTAGCCATCCCCCTACAGACTACAGGACTGGTCACACTGAACAACTGGGCAAGATGGAACAATACGAGTGTGCATGCAACACGCCCAACAAATTCAAGAACACCCTTCACCTTGTATCTTGCAAAGCAGCACGCGTATGATGACAATTTCCCAGCAGATGGCAGTGACAGGTATCAAGGAAGAAATCACCCTCTGACTTGCAACGGCATCAGACAAGCTAGAGACAGTTGTCCTGTCCTGAGTTTCAGGTACACCTGGGTGACCCAAAGTTCTTTTCCTTAGCGAAACGATGCTGAGAACAAACACAGACCGTCAGATCATCTCAAGCTGCGTCGGTGTGACGTTTCCACTGTGCCGGTCTAGGTTTGGGACAGACAAGTGGTCTAGATCTGACAAAGCCAACTGAATATGTAAGTGTGCAATGACCTCCATCCTGAGCAGAGACCGCACTCCAGGTAGTGGAAAGCATGAACTGAACGTCTTCCACAAACGTGCTTTCAGAACTAAATGCAATGTCACAGACTACACACTACAGAGGGAATGCATGCTAAATGGGTGAAAAATACAAATTATCAAAGGCAAAAGGAAGCCCAGTTCTTCTTACTGGGCTCATTCTTCCGCTGAGGGTTGGGAGTAAGGACAGTCAGTAAGTTCTACTGTAGGATCTAAGGACTGCTGACTGAATTTGCTAGAAAGATGTCTCACCAGGAATTGGTCCCTAGAGATCCCCTTTCTGAGGGTGCAAATATCTCTTTTAATCACCACGTGCATATACTCACTGTCATTGCTGGCCCAGTCCAGCTGTCTGTCCCCCCTCTTAGCAAAGCCTATTTACCAAAGGCATTTGCAAGTCTAAAATGCAATCACTGACTTCCTCCTCAGAATATTAATACTGCAATAGGATTCCCCCAGAGCCAGGGAGCCCCTGCTGGATTCTCCTGTTGCAATCCTGCCCAGCCACACCCACACTGATAATTCTCAGCAAGAGAAAGGCCTAGATGAAGTAGAATGCAGACCAGACAAAGGACTGAGCTGAGGTAGACACTTCAGTGGGAAAGACTGTTAATTCCACAGGCCCAGAATAAGACTACCACTACCACAGTATAAAGCCAAATTTGAAGCAGGCTTTAATTAAATACTGGCCAGGTGGATGGGCTCTGGCCAAGTCCATACCTGGGTTTCCGGGAAATGGCCCCAAGTCATGTTTTGCAAGAGCTTAAAAAGGCAAAACCTGTAATGCACCAAATTTCCCATGACCTCCAATCAGGGGCAAGCATACAACCTGAAGTATTTCCTGCCTGCACACCTCTTACATCCAATCAGGGCAAGCATACATCCTGGCATATTTCCTGTCCATGTACTTCCTGCTCATATGTGATCAAGCCCATTCATTAGCACAGGTCAAACAAATTTGTTTAGGTGAGTGAAAAATGTGTGGCTTGTTAGTTTTCATAAACAATAGCCTTCAGCATTTCAGGAACTATCTGCCCTTGATGTAGGGGCTTTCAGATCAGAGGCATTTTTGTTTCATGAATCTCTTAGGCATAGTAACTGCAAATGCCATTTTGGCTCTCACGGAACCAATGTGAGATGGGCTTTGGCCAAGGTCTGAGTCAAGGAAAGATGTTGGGACATCTGCATCAGACCTCAGACGGGGGTGGGGTCTGCACATGAGCTGCCTCACCCCATCCTCCCTAATTTACCAGACTGCTCATGATGAGCTCCTTGAACAGTCTGACCCACAGAGGAACTCAAGGTCAAACACGTCACCTTCTGACCTTGCAACACCACCTTATTCCACAAACACCACTTTTAAGAACTGCACATTGAAATGACCACAATTCACAGTGTTTCAGGTGAATCCTGATTTTGTCTCAGGTTCATCTCATGTGTTGATAACTGAAACAACTTTGAGGTAAGTGGCCAGGGCAGAGCAACTCCTTGTTTTAATCCAAACCAGCTCCCTTACGCCTCCTACAGCAAGCATTTCCTACTGAGCCACTGCTAGAAACTGGGCACTGCACTAGGTGCTAGAAACACACCAGTGCACAAAACAGGAAGGATCCCCGCCCTGTGGCATTCACTGTCCCCGTGAGGTTAAACTAGTGGATGAGAGTCACTGGATCGAAGGACCCCCAGGAGAGGATTGAAGCTCATCCATGTCTTTGGTGATGTGTTTCCAGGATGCTTAGCTCCAGAGACTCTGGCCTCACCAGTAGATTGACCCTGAGTTTATTACACGATACTATTATTGGGAAGTATCTACAAACAGGAGGTGGGGCTAGCTGGCAGAAGTAAGTTACTGAGAAGTGTGTCTTGGGGGGGGGGGGGGGGTATAACTTATGTTTCTTCTCTTTGCTTCCCTGTTACTATGACGTGAACTTGGGTTTCCCCCATGACTTTCCTGCCAGAATGGAATGACATTTCTGAAACCATGAGATAAAAACAAATAATTCCTCCTCTTGAGTTTTCTCTAGGAATTTGTTCACAGTGATAAGAAAAGTCTGGCATACAGTGGAAACTCGGAAACAATTATAGCAGAGAGTTGAGTGTTCTGCTGAGGCTCTGTCATTGCCGCTCAATCTAAAGCCAGAGGAGTCCTGCAGGAGGCATCCGCTAAACCAAGAATTGGAGGGGACAGGGTATGAGTCATCAGGCATGCGGAGGAAGCAGAATGTGCAAAGGCCCAAAACTTTTACCAACTCAACATTCAAACTGACCAGAGCTATGAAAGGAACAAGAAAAAGAGAGGAGGGACCCCGCCCTTCCTTCACTATGCCTGGCAGCTACTTTGGCCTGTGATGGGGAATAGGCAGTCACAATAGCGTTTGGAGATTATGTAAGGTCAAGTAGGAGGAGACCAGAAGACTGGTGTATAGGAAACTAGTTCTGAGCATTTAAAGCAAATTCCTTCCTCTTTCACTTTTACTGTGTAGTAGACATACCTGGGCATCAAAGAAGGTTTAAAAAAAAAAATTGAGGTATTTCATACTTCAAAGGGCATGTCCACTGTCTTGTATGATTCTTTCCCCCCTACTGGGGATTGAACCTGGGGCCCCATGCATGCTAGTCAAGTGCTTAACCACTGAGCTACATCCCCTAGGCATCATTTCCTTGCACAATTCTGTGAGAACTGGGTGGCCAGACACAGTGACTCCCCGCAACAGCATGATGACACAGTGTCATCTAGAACTTTCTATTTTCCCAGCGCTGAGATTTTCACCTGGCTTACATAATCAAAATCAGACCTCCAGGCACCTTGACTTCATTTACAAAACCTAAGTAACATTAGAGAAGCTTTGGAGTGAGCAAAGACACCAATACGTATGCTTCTCTTTAAACCCCCCACTCCCCTGGGTATGCAGGTCACAGGATCTAAGAGAGGCCCAGGAGCAATCCCTGCTCAGAGCTGAGGAGATCCCACAGAAGCCTTGCAATCAACAAAACAGCCAGGCACTGACATCAGTGAGGTGGGGACATATTCCAAGCCACGCCATTATTAGCAGCACACAGATGCGGGGATTCCAACCTCTGTGCTGTTTTCCCATCCCTCTTCCTACTGTTGAGTCTCATGCCATCTGATGAGGAGTAATTATAGGACCACCCCTTGGACCGGCAGCTCCTCACCAGCCTCTGCACACTGTCCCCAGCCTGCTGTGGAGCCCCGTGCTTCTCTGCTGTATAAGGCTGGCTTGCTGCTTAAGCAAGGAAATAAAAACTCCTACTTCAAAGAGCCGTGATTCCAGGGCTTTCTGTCTGAGAGTAACAGAGACCTTCACCCAGATCCTCAACATCCTCCTAGAATTCTTTTTTCCTAAGGAAAAGGAAGAGCCAAGGGGCTGGGAAGCAGTCTGGAGATGAACATTATTCTCTTCTTTAAGGGCGTCTTTGTTACTGTTATTTCTATCTTCCTCCTCTGTGGTGAGAGAGCCCCATGGAGCTGTAAGGGGCTCAGTGCCATGGAGACAATTGTGTCATCAAGGAGAGAAGATTATGGCTCCAGTGGGGAGGGAGCACACAAGGAGGGAGCAGCAAGTGACAGGAGAAGATGGCAAGTCACTTAGGCTCGGTGGCAGGCTGTGAGAGGCAGAGACAGGTCTTGTCACTTCTGAAGGATTGTCCGTGTCACTGGAGACATGCTCTTTCAAAAGGAGCCATCCCTCTGAAATGGGGAGACCCAAAACAGGCAGCCGCTGGCCAAGCAACTAATGGAAGGTTATCCCTGACCCAGGCAACTGTATCCCTGACAGAGGCAGGACAGAAAAGGGGCAAACAGGAAAGAAGTCGGGATCTAAGGAAGAGGCTCTGGAAAAATATTAAATATACAAAATTCGAGCTTCTTTTTATTAAATACACATCACATCACCACAGGCATACAAGAAGGAGACTCAGGAATCCTGGGCAGCTCTGGAGTAAGAATGTGTGGACACCCTATGAACTCACGTCGTGTCTCACCTAAGTAATTTGTCGGATACATCAAAACAGTAGATATGGGTCTCACCATCCTCCTTAGCCACAAATGCACACAGAAATGATGTATCCATGCCTGGGCTTCTTGGGGACTGTGATTGCAGGGCTGGCTAGGTTCCAACACACTCCTCAAGAGAACTGGCAGCAGGAAGGAGACAAAGGAAAGGGAAGAAACACTGTTTTCTTTCTTTAGATGACAGCTCCCCCCTTACGCTGGAGTACTTTATACTCTAGGGTCTCCAAGGTGCTTGCACCAAAGGCAATATGGCTGCCTCTCACCAAAAGCTTGGCTCCTGCTTTTTCTCCAGTAACAGAAAGTAGCCCCCCTCCCCACATACACACACAGCCTGGGATCCATATCCCTGGACCCTGAAATAACTTGGGACACATTAGGTTTCCAAAGTAAGAGAGAAAAGCGAGTTGGTATCTTCAGAGCAGCTGGTAACATCTTCAAGAACCCTCTGCCACTCTCCAATCCCCAAAATAACCAGGGGAGTCACATTTTCTGGGCTTTCCTGACACATCTAATGGATATCAGATGGGAGTGTACGCATAGCAAATAGGAAGCTAATCTATCCCCTCATTCAGCCAAATGGAAGCACCAGCACACCCTCGGCTGAGCCTCTAGTTTCTGGCAGGGACACGGGGAAGGAAAATGGAAACAGATTATAGTCAGTCTGATATCCAAACAACAAATAGGTATCCCAGAGAGAAATCTGTTTCACTGATGTTCGGGAAGAGAGCCACTGATTCCTTTATCAGCTCTGCCTTACTGCTTTAATTGAGGAAGCGCGAGTTAAAAGACAAAAGGGAAAGCCCAATGAAAGCAGAGGCCAAAGGGCCCCGGCAGGGCTTCTCACACACACATACCTGTCTGTGCACATGCTGGAGCAGACTCCTCTAAGGGCAACTCAATGTGGTTGGGATGAGTGGCTGACTGGATACTGTTGCATTTCCAGAAGTAGACAGAGATGTTCCAGGCCTCCCAGACAGGTAAGTGCAAGGAACTGATAAACCCAAGGGATTGGGTTTGGGGCTGGGGCTGAAGGTCTAGTATTAGCTGTCTTTAAGGGGAGCTGGGGATGTAACTGAGGTAGAGTACTTGCTTAGCGTGCAGGAAGCCATGAGTTAAAGCTCCAGCACTCACTACCTTTTGGACTAGAGGTGGTGGAAGACAACGGAAACCCCAGCACTTGGGAGGTAGAAACAGGAAGGTCAGAAGTTTGAGCTCATCCCGAACTATGTATACAGTTAGAGGCTAGCTAGCCTAAGCTACACAGACCTTGTTGAGAAAGACGAGCAGCAGAAGGAGGAAACGAGGAGGAAAAGAGTCTTATTTTGGATCCTAAAAAGGTATCCAGTCTCATCGGGACTACAGTCCATATCTGAGACGCCAGACAGAAAGGGAGATTTTTGTGATGCTATAAATATAGTTTATAGGCTTCAGTTTGCCTTTATGACAGACCTAATACATAATTTACTGGTCAGTAAAACATCAAAGAAACTGCCAGAACCAAAGCCTGAAACACCAGAATCTCTAATGTTTATGTGGAAGCTGCACTGACCTTCTAGAACTGACGAGATATATTTATGACTGTGAGCCTTTTCCCTGACTCCCAAAAGACAGAAACCGTGCTCTGTTGTGGTTTGAGTTTTTTATTTGGAGACAAGATCTCAATGTAGCTCAGGCTGGTCTTAAGCTTAAAATCTCCTGCCTCAGCCTCCCAAAGCCTGGAGTTACAAGTATGAACCACTACACCCAGTCCCAAAGTAGTAAAAATTCTTTAAAAAAAAAAAAAGAGGATAGATAAAACTTTAAAACACTGGGGTAAAAATGCACCAAGACAGACAGGATGGGAGTGGGGGCTAAGCACACGGACAATGCAGTGATACTGCAGGAACTCACAGCTGTAATTGGGAAAGCTGTTGTGAACTCGCCCCTCCCATTCCCACCACCATATGCCACAAAGAGTCCTCAAAAGGAGCGTGGACATGTGTAAGAACCAATAAAGTGTACATGATGCAATTAACCTGAGAAGCCATTGGAGGCAAAGGCAAAGCTAAGATCTGATGAGCGAACCCTAAGTGGTCCCAAATCGGATCAAGGGGAAGTACGTAATTTCCCAGGAACACTGAATGTGATCATAGTCAAGATCTGAGGTTCTTTATCAAACAAGACAGAAATACTGGGCTCTGTCCTGGAGGGCTAGCCACACATTTCCCACACCCTATGGAACAAGGGCTGTCCTGGAACCTCAGTAAACAAGACAGCTTGGGAATAGAACTGGTTTGGGAAATCCCAAGGTCCAAGGAAGGAAGGGGCCAGAGAGGAGCCCCGAAACACGAACTTGGGGCAAAGACTCTCATTCCCAGGACCTTCAGTGGCAGTAGCCCAAATAGTCAGCACTTGGCCGGGTTCATATAGACAGCAGGGAAAGGCATGGATAACAAGAAGACAGGTGAGACATTTGCCACAGGGGGTGAGGGAGTTATTGATTTGTGCCTCTAAAACCTTTATTCACTTTCCCATTGTCCTGTATAAGAGTGTGCTCCAAACACTAAACAGAGGCCTCTGTCCAACAGCAAGACAACAAAAATACCAGTGACATGCAGCCATCTTTTTAATTCTTCACTGGTGTTGAGAGTCTGATTAGCATACGCCCCTCCCCTTAGAGCCCAGTTGGCTGCTGTAAGTATATTCATTCTGCTGCCCCCCCCCCCCCCCCCCCCCGTGCTAGCCACTTCTTGTCATTGCAACAAAATATCTGAGAAGAAAAAAAAAAAAGTTAAAACAAATATTTAATTGACTTCATCATCTTGGAGATTTCTACTCCTACTTAGCTGGCTCCGTCTCCGTGTGTCTGTGGTAACAGCATGTGACAGACGAAACGGCTCAGGACATGGTAGCCAGGAAGCAGAGAGCAATGTAGCATTCATTGGCAGATCTCCCCCTGCCGGATGGCACTGCCCATCTTCAGGGCAGATCTTTCCCCTGCAGTTTCCGCCTTACCTGCCAATCATCTCTGGAAACGCCCTCAAAGATATTCCCAAAAGCATGCTTTACCAAACTCCTAGGCATCTTTCAGTCCCAAGCAAGTTGCCAATCAAGACGACCCCTTATACTCCCTACTTCTAATTCTAACAAGGCTGCCATTTGAGGTGGGTGGGTCTCTGTTACATGGGACAAGTGTGCTCCTGAAAGGATGCTCAGCATTCTTGCTGCCTATCCACTGATCAATGACAGTCAACAACGGCTCTTTGTCACTGGGATGACAAAAATGCCAATCATTTCCAAACACCACTTTCCAATGCACACTGTGCCTCCCTGGATGGGAACTACTGCTCAGGAAGGGAATTGTGGGGACAGACATGAAAGATCGGAGAAACACAGACGACATGAGATATGAAGGGTAAGAGAAATGGGGATAGGGAGGGATACAAGCAGGCAGGCAGGACAATGAGTGATCAGCCCCACGCTCCCTCAAAACACCCAACCAGACATCCCACGCTTTCTTTCCTGATGCCACAGTTAATTCGAATCCCAAGGAGCACCTCCCCAGTCCTGGGGACTCTGGAGAGCTGAGAGGGTGAGTGTGACAGAGTGGTTGCCCTCTTGTACATCCTACCCCTGTACTGCGCATGCCTAGCCTGTCCCTAATGGAAACCAGTTGCTGGCAGATTGGGGGCAGGCTACATTGTGCCTTCCTAGATCAGTGATTCTCAACCCTTTTGGGGGTCAAACAACCCTTTCACAGAAGTTGCCTATGACCATAAGAAAACATTACGATTCATAACAGTAGCAAGATTACAGTTATAAAGTAGCAGCAAAGTAATTTTATGTTGGGGGGTGGTCACCACAGCACGAGGAACTGTATTAAAAGGTCACAGCATTAGGAAGCTTGAAAACCACTGTTCTAGATATTTCTCCCAACACAGGTCAGGGCTGGCTGAGTGGTGTCAAACTGTGTGTGAGCTTACCAAATACTTCCTTCTGATTAGGTGGAAGCCCCACCTCTCTCTCTTCCCAGACCCCGCCCTAAGGAAGCCAGCAAGAGTCAGCCCCACCCTGGGGTTGCTCAAGACCACGCCTACTTAAGACCTGGTCACCTTACTTGTCACATGCTCTCCTGCACTCTTTCCAGCCTTCCTAGATCCATCTCCTTTCTGGCTTCTTGAGTCTGTGATGCCATCATGGGGGCTCAACTGTCACTGTCCTTCCTGCCCCATACGCACCCAGCTGGCTCAGGAAGGAGGCCCTGGGTGTCTGGGGTGCAAGGTTGGCCGCCTATCTTCTTTCCTGCAGCGGGCATCCAGATCCGCTCTGAGCCCCTGTTGGCTTCCATCTTCATCCTCTTTGGCACAACCAAGCCGGCCAGCTGTGTCCTGCTGCCTACTGCCTCTACCTTCTTCCTCTTGGCATTTCGTGCCTCCAGGATGGCCGTTGCCTCGAAGTCCACGTGAAAGTTCGGGTCCTTCAGCTCCTGCATATTTTCCAGAACTTTTGTCTCCAGCTTCGAGTCTTTCCTGCAGTTCTCTAGGACTTTCACGGAGTTGCTCAGGTCCTTACCCTTGAGCTGCTTCTGTGCACGCTCCTGCTCCTTCAGAGGCCTCTCAGCCTGGAAGTGACGCGAGGCCCCATGCTCCATGGTGTAGTTGTGTTCTCCGTGTCTGTCTTGAAGGTGATCTCGGCCAAGCAGCACATGCGCTTGATATAGAAGCAGATCCTGTTCTGGATGTTTCCTTGTGTGCACCTCATGTTGAAGGGGGCCATCAGCTGAACCATATATTGCTTGGTCCTTGGGTAGCCTGAGTTTCGGAATCCTGAGTCTATCAAAGTCAGGTGGGTAGTATTTGTGCAGCGAGGCAGTTCGCTCCTCTTGGGGTTTATCTTAACCAGCCCCCCCCCCCCCCCGCAGTTCTCTTGACGTCACTTCCTCCGCCGTCTTACTGGCTGTAGTTTACAAGCTTTAGTGGATTTTGTTCGCTGCAATCTCTGTAGTGAGTAATGCCACCGACGTAGATCAGGCCGAATTATTAGGTCCAAGTTTAATGAGCAGAGCAAAGCAACTCCTGGGTGACTCTGGAGAAGGCAGGGGAGAGAGCAGGAGAGCGTGACCAGGTCTTAAGTAGCCTGTACGCGTGGTCTTGAGCAGCTCTGGAGAGGCTGATTCTTCCTGGGCTTTCTTTGGGGGCAGAGTCTGGGAAGAGAGGTAGGGTTTCCACCTAATCATACCAGACTCCTTGGCTATATGGCCCCAGCAGGACTTCCACCTAAACATCTTCATTCAAGCAGTTCAGTCCAACGATTTCTAACCATACTGCAGCTCCCCAACCCCCAGAGCGTGAAATGGAGGCTCCCTCTATGCCTACACTCCTCCAAGTCGGACAGAAGATGGAGGCTCGGCTCTGGCCCTGCACAGTGCTCAGCTTCCGGTGCAGCCTGCTCCACTACAGCACAGACACAGAAGAGAGAGCGCTTTCCCTCTACTGTTAGGGGGATAGAGGACCTCCAGGGGAAGACTTCGCCCCCCTGCCCTCCGCTATGCCTGCTCTGTCATTCTAGAGCACAAATCTGCATCCTCTCTGACCAAGGCCTGATCTCAGCATCCTGCCCTCACTGTTTGTATCAGTTACTTGGTGTTACTATCACAAATTGCCCGACAGAACAACCCAAGTGAATAAAGACTGATTGGTTTTTGCCTCACGGTTTCGGGGGGAGTGGTTCTCAGCCTACTGTAATGAGGAAGTCACAGCAGGTACAGGGCACTTCATGCTGGTGACAGTGTAAAGCAGAGGACAGCCCACAGGGAAGCAAATCAGGAAGCAGAGAAATGAGAGCAGAAATGGGGCCAGAATACAGTCTTCCAACAGCCGCCCCAGCAACCTATTTCCTCCTGCCAGGCCCCTCCTAAAATTCCACAGCTTCCCAAAACAGTGCCACGAGCTGGAACAGGAGTCTGTGGTGACATATTCAAACCACAATTTGGCTGATACAGACAGCTATCTGAAGGGCAAGGACCCAGAATTCTCTCCGAGGATACTGAGTAGATTTCCTAAGTAGAGTGTGACCTGTGACCAACCCCCAGGCTCTCTGGTGACCTCCTGTGATCATCTGATATGAAAGGGAAATGGCCCTATTTTTAGTTGAGACTTTGGCAACACAGCTACATGCATCTGTGCTCTCCGATGCCCTGAAAGAATTGGGCTGTGTCGTCTCACTGACTCCTTCATTGCAGGCTCCAGCTCCTTAGGGTATGAGCCACACATGAGAATCTAGCATGGGGATTGCTAATTATGATCCCTCCCATTTACAATACCATCACACTAGCTTCTACAGCACTCTTTAAATATATTGTCTTATTGGAGCCTCCTAACAATCCTATAAGTTAGGTTCTACCATTAGTCCTCATTGTGAAAGCCAAGGCAACTGAGGCTCAGGGAGGTTAAATAACTTGCCAAGGGCCACAGCATGCAATAGTCTACTCCATGGAGTGCCGTCCACAGATTTAATAAATACTTGACAAATGAAAGGGTGAATTAAATGCTCAACTTTGTCTTCAGTGATTCAACCTTCTAACCCCACCCTGCAGCCAAACGGGGCCAGCTAAGCTATTTGTTTATTCGATAAGTACGTATTGAACACTCACTCAATTTTGTTCACTGCTGTGAGGGAGACAGAAAAGCAGTCATTGGAAAAGTTAATGGAAACATTCAACTAATAAAAAGTTAGCAACATTTAACATTAACTTGAATTAATTTCAAGGTTATCTGTTTCCACATTCAGCTAATTAAATGTTAGTTAAATGGTCCATAACTAGTCGACTATAAAGTAATGTAACAAAGAGGAGCCTGGGTTGAGGAGTCAGGGGTCCTGGGTTCCAAAACTTTACCAGTTCCCCCACACACACCACAGACACACACACACAGACACACACATACCGTATGTGACTCAGACAGGACCCTTGACCTTCACAAGCATCTTCGTCTCCACACTGGGCTGAACAGAATACTAACATCCCAGTCTTCACCATAAGCATTCCAAAGAAAAATGCATGACAGCAAGATTTATGAACCTTGAAGCTCCAGAAATACATGAGATGATCTTCCTTTTTGAAAGCTGAAAATTAGTCAATTGACTTAGTATTTAATTTTTTTTTTTTTTTAGAAAGCAATAATGGGTAATTTGTCCATAGGCTCATAAATTTACTTGAACTCACCCTGGAAACACTTTGTTCCCTCCATATAATTTGCAAAATGACAATCTAACAATGTTGCTAGACTACCATGGCAAAGATTTTTTTTTTTAATTTGATGACAGCAAAGAAGGAAAGCCATAATTAAAAGAGGGCAGGCCAGAGACATAGTTTAATGCCAATAACCTAATCATTGCGTTGGAATCTCATTTCCAAACCTCCATCCTTGGTGCTGTAGAGGAACCGGTAAGCTCTTTGTGTGTGTCCAAACATGGTGAGGATAGAGACATGTCCATGAGACCTTTTTTCTCCCCAGAAGCTTCCCCTAGCCAGTACAGCATCTCTTCGAAAGTCAGGAGCCAGTGAATTTTTATTGCACACATCTGAATGCTAAAGGAAGCTTGACTTGGGATCACATTCAATAAGAAATGCTAAAAAGAAGAAAAAAAAAACCCTCTATGTTCTGGTTAAAGTTTCACTGAGTGATTATTTGGAGAAAAGCAGCAAAGAAATGAAGCTGATGTCTTTGGGGATGCAAAGCTGATTTTATGTATCAACTGGACTGGGCTAAAATAGACACAGATAGCTATGTTGTACGAATTCTGGTTATAATAAAGGAAACTCAGAGCCAGATCTCAGGGAAAGGCTGAAATATCAAAGAGAGGAAACACCACAGTCAGATCTCACCCAGCTGTCTCCCAGCTTCCTCAGCCTCACTCCTCCTGGCTTCTACTGCCTGCTCTGTCTTTCTATGCCTGCCTTAAATACCTTCTTTGCCCCATTGTTTCACATCCAGGTTAAGATTAAAGGCATGGGCTACTACTATTTGTTAGTTGGTTTTGAACTCATGAAACACAGAAAGATCTCCTCTGTCTCTGGAGTTTATGAGATTAAAGGCCTGGCACCACACTGCCTGCCTGGGAGCCTGGAACTCACTCTGTAAACCAAGCTGGCCTCAAACTCAGATCTACTGGGATTGAGGGCGTAGGTCACCACTCCTGGTCTTTCCTGGTGCTAGGATTAAAGGCCTGAGTTACCACTCTCTGATCCTCCTGGATTGACTGTGGGCAGATCTCTTCTCTGATATTTCAGACTGGTTTTATTAAATATGTAACATATCACCACATAGCTGGTAGAATATGACTTATTGGTGTATCTGTGAGAATGTTCTCGTAAGAGACACAGCATTGTAATCAGCAGGCCAATCATGAACTCCCTCACCTGTGTGAACGGGCATCACCCAGGATACCCAGAATCTGAACAGAACAAAAAGGCAGAGTCAGAATAGATTTTCTCTCTTTCCTAGGGCTTGGCTAAGCACCTTCTCCCGCCCTCTGATGTCATGGGAAACAGCTCTACACACTCTCCTAATTCTCTAGTTTGTAGATAACAGATTGTGGGACATGGGCCTCCAAAATGACAGGAGTTAATGCCTCTCCTCACACTTGCATAAGTCCTGCTGTTTCTGTTTCTCTGGAGGACCCTACCAGAAAAGGTGAGGTGTTGATGGCAAATGAGCAGAGGTTGTTGGAGCACCATTGGCAATTGAGAATCTAGCACTGATCTTGTCCACTGACGGCTTCCTTTGTCTGACACTGTGTTTAGCTCATCCAATTCTAAAGACAACTACAAAGTACTGTCTTGCTTTACAGATAAGGAAACAAAGACTTAACAAGATGAAGAATCTAGATTGTTCTCCACCTCCTGGCCGGCCCACAGCAAAGCCTCCAAACTAGTGATCTTTGCCCTGACTCCAGAGCTTGCAGCAAAAGGAAAGGAAGTCATCATACTTATCACTTAAAGTGGGACTGTTGAACTAGGTAGGGTGACATACTCCTGTAATCTTAGGAGACTGATACAGGAGGATCTCATGTTTGAGACCAACCTAGGCTACACAGTGAGACCCTGTTTTAAAAATAAATAAATGAACAATTGTCTCTAACTTTCAGTAAAGGAGAAAGACAATCATGGTATTTCTTCTCATCATGTAGGTCTAGATCTATGCAAAAAAAAAAAAAATGATTACACTGAGAAATACTTGGCTTTTGGCCAGCATCAGAAAGATTGTCTCCCTAAATGACTATAACTGATCTAAGTTGGGAAAATTCTGACTTAATTTTGCAAACCTGCAAGTGTGTTAAGAAACAAAGGCGATGCCAAGGCTGCTGTGAGCACCAGAAAATGTCTTCCTGTGGTTGGGAATTTCTGTTTCTTCCAGTCATGAGCAAGTACAATATAGGGCAGGAGTGCAAGAGGAATGACTTGGCTTGTGACCAACCATTCTTCACAGCAGCATCCTTCAATTTCTCTTCCCTGGCTTGAGTCAACCACAAAGGAAGAACTACGTCTGATAAGCCACAAATCTTGCTCGGAAGACCACTCTGCAGCCAGGCACATGCGTACACACTCTCATGCACACACACACATGCATACCCACATATACATGAATGGCTGGTAGTCTTAATGGAACTAAAGACCTGTGGCATTTGTGGTTCCTAATAGACTCAATCTCAATGGAGTATGTGTTTTTCCAATGGGTCAACTGAGGTTTCCAGGAAGAATAAAAAGGAAGGAAGGAAGAAAAAAAACTACAATGAAGATTTCTCCTTTCCTCTTCCCTTCCTCCCTTCCTTCACTCTCCCTGTACCGGCATCTTGACACATGCTAGAGTCACCGTGGAAGAGGAAACTTCAATTAAGAAAATTCATCCACCAGACTGGACTGCGGGTAAGTCTGTAGTGCATTTTCTTGATTGATGGTTGATGTGGGAGGTTCAGCACACTGTGGGCTGGTGGTCCTGGTTTCTATAAGAAACCTGAGAAAGCCTAGGAGCAAGCCAGTAAGCAGCACCTCTCCATGACCTCTGAATCAACTCCTCCCTCCAGGTTCCTGCCCTGCTTGAGTTCCTGTCCTGACATCCCTTGATGATGGGGTGTGCTGTGGAATCATAAGCCAAATAAGCTTTTCCTCCCAGAGTTTCTTATGGTCATGGTGTTTTGATATAGTAATAGAAACTAAGACTCCTTCCTTCCTCTTTTCATCCCTACCTTCTTTCCTTCTTCAGCAAAGATAGAACCCAAGGTTGATCCACTTGGTAGACAGAGCCTTGCTACTGAGTGGAGTCTCTAGCTCTACACTGAATGGGGATCATGAATGAATGTGAATAAATGTGCAGTTTTTAATGAATCTCATAAGTCTAGTTCTTTAGATATTTCAAGTATCTTAACTTTTAAGCAAGTTCAAGGTACTTTGAAATTATTGAATTTGAACCTTCTCCATCGTTTAAATACAATGACCTCAAGACTTTAGCCTTTCTGTTCATGAGATACTGGTTAATAAACTCTCTGTGAAAGCACAAACTAT
This sequence comes from Phyllotis vaccarum, assembly GCA_033318265.1. Classification (NCBI taxonomy): domain Eukaryota; kingdom Metazoa; phylum Chordata; class Mammalia; order Rodentia; family Cricetidae; genus Phyllotis; species Phyllotis vaccarum. The sequence goes on from JARWLC010000012.1 coordinate 84,868,481, forward strand.
CACCTCTGCCCACAAGAGGGTACACATAGTTAAAAGAGAGAGAGAGAGAGAGAGAGAGAGAGAGAGAGAGAGAGAGAGAGAGAGAGACATACACATGTTTAACAACACCTAAACACCTAAAGACACCATGTGATCAATGTAAATAAAGAGAAGAAAGGTTGCTCCCAAGTGGACATTCAGAGAAACATTAATGGAAGCAGGCACCTTGGAAGTTTACGTGAAGAATAAGCAGGGATTTGGTGGGTAAATTAGTAAGAAAAAAAACTGAGGTAAGGAGAAAAATGACCCCAAACCTAGGACTAGGTTCATAGGAAGTAGAGCAGTTTAAAGTTTATGCACAGGGCTAAGGTTAGTAGGCACCAGATTTAGGGATGTAAATTGGGCCCAGGCTGTGCTAAATAAGACGGTAAGCCATGTCTGGTGATCCATCCCTGTAATCTCAACATTTGAGAGGCCGAAGCAGGAGGATCTCGGGTATAAGACCGGCTCAAACTGTGTAATGAGGCTATTTAAATAAGAAGCTTTTTAAGTAAAGCTTATGGGGCTTTTTTAGGCCGCAATAGGGAGTTGTTGAAGGTTGGTAATCAAGAAAGAGAAATGACAATTTCATCTGCTGGTTCCTGATTTTGAGCACATACGATCATTTCTGGCAGATATCATTCACAGCCCAAACAGTTGCCAAGACTGGCCTCTTAGGCAGCCTCCACCTGGCTGTGCCTCCTGCCTGCTCTCCATGCCCAGAAAGCTCTCGCACAAGTTCCTCTCTGGGCACTGGGCCTGGGTCGGCTTCTCTGCATTGGTGTCTCTAATTCCTGATTTATTCAGCTCTCTCCATGGTGCTTAAGCAAGATTCGCGTGTCCATTGCAGCTAAAATTCAACCATAGCATACCTTTCTCAAGGCCGAGGAATATAAGTTAATTGATGATTGCCTTAATTTTAAGTTTTTCAACTATAAATTTATTTTTAAATTTTGGCCTCTACCGCAGCTTACCTTAAATGAAATCATTGAATGAACTTCTATTTAATTTAGCGCAAAATTTTGTTTTTAATTAGGTTGGGCTTTGGAATTGGGTCCATTTGGATAGGAATTCTTGATCCACTATTTACTTGTTCTATAACCTTAGACAGATCAATTGCCATTTCTAAGCCTCAATACACTCATCCACAAAATATGGGCAATTATGTTTTACACTTGAGTGTTGTGAGGATTAAATAAGATTAAACTATGCCGTGCCTAGCCAAGTGGCAGATGTTTTGAAGAATTCAACACATATTCCAACTCATAACTCTGTCTCCTTCTCTCTTCTATTTTTCTGGCCTTGGGATGAGGGGTGCACTTTATGCGAAAGAATACTTGTCCATCCTGCAAAGAGTATGGAAAAGACCAGGGTCTTGGTCTTCTCTTGCTGGGCCAAATGTCTCTTACTCTGTTTCTTCTGAGCTGTGGGGGGTGGGAGGGCAGAACAAGACTAGACATATTAGTGTAACAACACTGCTCAACTCTTGGCAGCCAGGAAAGGAATGGGCCGGGCTCACATATCTTCCCCTGAGGACACAACCTTAGGGGTCAACGTCATTCAACTAGGCCCCACTGCACACAGTTCCATCACCTCCCAAAAGGCTATTCAAGATCTTAATCTATCAATGGATTAAAGCACCAGTTAGGTCAGAGGCCTCTAGATCTAACCATCTCTAGGAAACCCCTCACAAGGCACACCTAGACACAAGCTTTATTAATCTCCTAGGCAACTCTCCATCCAATCAAGTTGACAGTCTGTATTAACCATCATTCCCAAGTTCAAATTCTGATAGCACTACCTGGTAGAGTAACCGTGGGCAAGATGGTTGACCTTGATCTTATAGAAAAGATCTGATAGGAGACAGATCTACAGTGTATACTGACACAAGAGAATTTACTATAAAGTCTGAGTGGTCCCATAATCTGTCTTCTGCAAGCTAGGAGCCAGGAATATTGGTAGAGTCACTCAGTCAAGTTCAAAGGCTTCCTGGTAAGTGAGGATGTGGTCAAGTACAACAGATGAAAAAAGGTTGATGAATTCCAGAGTCTAAAAGCTCCAAGACGGGATTACCAACACCTGAGGACATGTAAAGATATATATCTCTGCTTTAAAAGACAATTTTCTATTTGTCCACTCTTTTTATCGCCTCTGAACTGCTGGTGGGTTGGATGTCACCCATGCACATGGGTGAAGACAATCTCCTTCACGTGGTCCCCAGACTCAGATATTAATCTCTTCCGGAGACATCCTCACAGACATGTGTAGAAACCATGCACTACCACCAAAAATTTAGACATCCCTTAGCCAAGTCATCAGATTAAGCTAACCATCACAGGGGCTAGAGAGGAGGCTTAGAGCATCTACTGCTCTTACAGAGGACTCGAGTTCAATCCCCAGCACCCACATCAGGTGGTTCAGAACTGCCTGTAACTCCATAGGCAGCTGCATCCACACGTGCACTTAACCCCCACACAAGCATACACGTATACATAAAATTTTTTTAAAAATTTCAAATCTTTTTTAAAGTTACCATCACAAACACTTGTCACGTGTGGTCGCTGTGAGGATGGAGTTGGTGAGGATATGCAGTGCTCCTTATCACTGTGTCTCTTCCAACAGGAAATCAACAAGGCTGAGGAACAGGTGAGGCTCTCCTTAGTCAAGCTGGCAACTTTAAGAACCTCTGGGACTCCATCCCTTCCCCTTTGTCCTTCTCCGCCGTTTTCCATCTCCTCCACACTCAGCTTGCCCAGGAGAAGGCATGGTGAATGGGCAGTCATTGCTCAACAAAGACCTGTCTTAGGAACCTGGTAGGAGTCACATCACTCTCAAGCCAAGTGACCGCCTCAGAAAGCAGTTGAGTAAATTAAATAGGAAAGTACACAGGAAGAACCCAGAGAAGCACCCAAGGCACAGCCCTCAAAAAGAGTGGACATACTAAGCCCGTGGGGTGCTGAGTGTCTTTCTGTATGCTGGGACCCACATCCATCAGCTCTGCCACCCACGGGCTCTTCCCGTTCATTTTTGACCCTTCTCCAAATTAATATTCACAAAGTGCATTGAAGTATTGATCCTTTTATCTTTGTTAACAACAACAAAACCCCAAACAAATAAAAAACAGGCCCCTTTAAAACACACCTAGAAAGGGCAAGAAGACAAAGGAGGGCCAAGGAGATGAAGGCCAGGCCAGCTGTTCTGAGCCCTGGGAGTCAAGGGGATAACTTTCTCCAGGCTTTGTCTATTTTACTTGAAGCAAATCTCTTTCCCTTAATCAAAGCAATTACTATTTCTGCTAACTCGCCCTGCAGACATTAACTGTCGCTAAGCATGGCAGGCTTTCACAGAACTCAGCTCTCCATTAGAGCAGAAAGTTTCCCAAGCAGTCTCCCAACAGGGAGAGGTAGCCACTTAAATTCTGTCTCTGCTCCCCCTGCTGGTGGATTTGGGCCTCAGAAACTTGGCTCTGAAATGAAATCATTCTGCCTTCTGCAACCCCAGAAAAATGTCTTTCCTACAAAAATGCCCCAAGTCTTAAAACAATCACTTCCGTTGTGTTGGCAATTCATTGGCCCCTAGTCACCTCCCCTATTAGAGTTGGAAAGATCTCAGGAAAACCAAAATAAAACTGGCTTGACTTCATTTTACTGTTTGGAAAGTTTGAGGTTGGTTCAAAGTCAGCAGCACTGCATGTGGCTGAGTCACCCCAAAGTCTCTTCTACAGCTCACAACAGGAGCTTCAGCCTCTGCTCCGGAAGCAAGCACACCACAGGGTAGACAATGAGTCCATTCATTCCTCACAGCATTTATTCAACACTTATTGTAAGCAAGGTTGATTTCACAGCAATTATTTCCTGGGGCTTGTCTTGCTCCATTTTGGATCCTTGGGTTTTCTATTCCACCCAAGAAGTGTGAGCTGAAGATAGAACAAGTCTGTGCTGGTCAGACTTGTCTTCACCTTTTGAAGCCTCCGAATCTGTGTCTCCTACACTGCAGTATGGTTAAAGGTTTGAAGTTACTCTGTATGAGGGACCTAGTACTTACTGAAGGTGCTCAATCATAGTTCCTGCCATTGGGCCACTGTTGTTGATATTGTGACGGGTATTCAAGGATCTGAAAAATCTCAGCAGTTAACACACAAAGCAAGCTATGACAGGTAAAGAGAAGACACTGCAGAGCCACAGAGGGTGACTAAGAGATGCTAAGGGTGACCGTTATGTGTCAGACTAATGGGACGCTCCTAAGAGCGGGTGTCTTTGTGGCTGAAAGGAGCAGGAAGGCTGGGTGGATGGAAAAAGGATGCTGAGAAAAGAAGAATGTCCATAAGGGATTTGGAGCATGAAGCAGGGATTCAGCCTGGAGGGTGGGAATACGGGGTTTGGGGGAAATGGAAGTTAGGGATATGGCAGAAGATAAAGAGAAAATTGGTAGGGTCCGAGTTGTGGAATTAGCAATGAGGACACAAAGTGACACTTTGTGCCATGTGATGGTAGGAGAACCCAGACAGATTATGGCCTATTTGGGCCAGGTGTTCAGTATGCTTTGAAGGGCAGACTTTAGAGAGCAAGGCACTTCCGTGAGAGAGATCCGCAAGACTGGGCAGGCCCACTTATTGCTTCCTCCCAGCACCAGGGATGGCGTGGGACCAAAAGAAAAAAAGTGGTTAACAGAAAGATTCCAAGATGGGGTGTGGGATGAAGAACTAACTGTGTAGTGTGGAGAAGGATGTGATTGATGGCAGAACCACAGACGCGAGACATGAAATCATGAATGTCACCCAGAGACAGCAGAACTAGAGGACAGGAGTGTAACCTGCTGAGGGCAGTGGAGGGCTGCCTGTGCAGGACCAGAATTAAAAGAAAGATCCTGATAACCCGAGAGGGAAAGTAACAGAGGGAGGAGGTCTGGGTGCAGCCAGGAACTGTGGAGACAAAAAGACAATACAATACAATAGCAATTATGTTGGAGAAGAGGAGTTTTGGAGAAGAATTTATTTATATATTTATCTGAAACAGGGCTTCTCTGTGTAACAGCTCTGGCTGTCCTGGAACTCGCTCTGTAGATGAGGCTAGCCTCAAGCTCATGAAGATCCACCTGTCTCTACTGGGATTAAAAGCATGTACCAGCACTGCCTCGCTGAGAAGAAGAAATTGTAAGGTATTATTTGATATCCCCTATTCATTCCAAAGACTTTTACTGAGCACCTACTGTTCACCAAACAGCAAGATGACACTTCTTAATTTGTACCAGATTTACCATTAATTAGAGGCAAGCCATCTGTGAAGGGGAAATTGGCTATAGAGTTCTTAAGAATTTATTTAAAATGTCAATTTCCTTGCACATGTGGCAGTTTGGATGACAGTGGTCCCCATAGGCTCACGTATTTGAATACTTGATCCCCAATTGAAACTGTTTGAGAAGGATTAGGAGGTGTGGCTTCTTGCTATCGGGTTAGAGGTGTGAACTCCCAGGTGGTCCTTACAACTTGTCATCACCATCACGGACTGTAACCCTCCAAAAGCATAAGACTGATTAAATTATTTGGTTTATACGTTGCCTTAGCCATGGTATTTTAGCACAGTAGTAGAAACATGACTAATACAGCTTACGCCACTCCAAAGAGACCCTCTCAGATTCCTTTTCTAGTGGTCCTTTGGTTTGTATCCCGAATCCATGGTTCAAGAAGTTAAATTAGAAAATTGCAAGAGGTTTGAGGTGGCAGCTGAGATTTCGGGTCTGTAGAGGAGGGATCCAGGCTCAGAGCGCCTAGAAGCAGGAACGAGGATGAGGCAGGAAGTGAGGTCCACCCCCTTTTGAGATGAACAAAAAGGACTAGGGAATTGTATGGGAAGAGAGAAAGTTAGTCAACCCTGATATTCACTGGACTTTCTCATTCTCATTTCTGACCTTGTCTCCCAAACTTTCCCAAGCCCTAAAAACACGTCAAAAAAGCCTTCTTTTACCTGACAGCTAGTCACAATGACATTTAGAATACATACAACAAACAGGCCCATTCAAATGAGACAGTCCTCATCATAATGCCTTATGCTTGCTTATCAAGAACATCCCAGGATTCAGACAAAGTCAAGCATGCCATTTCAAATTGCATTAAATCAGCATCCCTCAGCAAATGACCCATGAGCCACCAGCACCATCATCACCTGGGAGTAAGATGGAAGTGGAGGTTTACGTATCAGCTCACACCCACTAGAGATAACAACAGAAGATAGCAGCTCAGGTGTAATAAAATCACCTCTCTAGTCCTGGTCCCTAGTTCCTAGCACAGAGCTCCAAAAGCTCATGGAAATTTCCCGACAAGGGTGTCTTTGTTATTCCTAACAAACCTCTCTTGATCATGCAAGTTTATTTATACTAATGATTTAGCTGATTTCAAGAGCAAGACGGGCATGCCAGAAAGACCAAGAATGGGATTAGAGTTGGCACTTGGCCCCAACCCCCAACCTCTGGGGATGGGAGAGGGATTGGAGACCAAGTTCCATCTTAAGGCCACTGATGAAGTCAGTTTTGTTCAGATAATGAAACACATCGGAAAATTCTGGACCCCCAAGCTGAGTACATTAATATACTTGAAGGGTGGCATGCTCAGAGTGCATGAACAGCCCTGGACGTGGGTTACCACCAGCCACCAGCCCATTTGGCAGCTCCTGCATTATATTCTCTGTAACAAAACTATTATCATGTGCATGTGTTTTCAATGAATTCTGTGAGTTTTTCTTTAAAAAAAAAAATGATTGAGCAAGGCATGTTGGCACATGCCTTTAATCTCAGCAGTAGGGTGGCAAAGGCAGGCAGATCTCTGTGAGATTGAAAACAACCTGATCTACAGATGCCAGAGCAACCTAGTGAGTGAGAGCCTGTCTCCAAAAAAAAAAAAAAAAGAAGAGGCTTGAGTTCATAGAAGTCTCCAGTCAGAAGGTAAGTAAAGAGAAATACCAATAGGCTAGTGGTAAGGTATAGGAAACATTACCCCAAACCTGACACATTGGCATGCTATGTATTTTAAGCTGAAGGAAACTGAAAAAAAAACTATAGATGCATAGAGTTTTCTCTGACCTCCTGCCATCTCCCTCTGAAGAGGACACTGAGACCAGAAAACCTTTCACCCACTCCTTCTTGGAAAAGGCCCTAAGTATGATGGGACTGTGAGGTGGCTGGCCCACTGTGGTCAAGAGCAGAGAGGGGGATGGATGTACTTGGCACACCTCCTCCTTTGTATCCCATCCAGGACCCCAGCTCTTAGGATAGTGCTGCCTATACTTGGGGTTGGGCCTTCCCTCTTCAGTTAGACCTTTCTGAGGGCATCCTTACAAACACACTCAGAGGTGTTTCCACAATGATTCTCAATCTAGACAGGAATGTTTCAAGGAAGATCAGCTCTTATCAGGTCCTGGGGAGGTCATGCTTTGACCTTGCACCTCACTCCTTCCCTTAGGGCTTCATGCAGCAGGTGCTCTACTAACCATCCAGATGGACACAGTGACGCCAAGAGGAAGTTGAATAGCCATACGTGGTTATACCCTTTTGCCCTCTACTGACACTTCTATACAAATACTTAGGCTTTTCCCTAAGGATTTAGGCCTTTGTCTCGGAGAGTCCCTGTGGCATGGTGCCCTGTGAACTGAACCCAAGTGTTTCACTTATGTTGCATGAGTGATCTTCAATGTCTAAGCAATTCCCTTAGTGTCTGGGAAAAAAAAAATTAAGGAGTGCTTATTTTGTTATAAACCTTTAGAAAAGATACTGCCTTTCTGTCCAATATTAGCATGTCGGTCAGCTTTTTTCATCTGAAACAAAACACGCAAGGTAAACAACAGGTAGACCACCAGGTCTGTTTTGGCTCATAGCCTCGGGAGATTCTGTCCATGACCACTTGGCCCTGCTGCTTTAGGGCTGTGGTGGGGCACCTTACTATAGTGGGAGTGTGTGGCAGCAGGGAAGAGAGGTTCCAGCAGCTGGGGTCCCCATATCCCTTTCAAGGATATGCTCCCAAGGACCTAACTTCTTTCCAACTACTAGGCCCTACCTCTTCAAAGTTCTACCACCTCTGGGATGAAGCCTTTGACACACAGGGCCTTCAGGGAAATATTCCAGATCCAAACTGTGGCAGCTAGGGAGCACATTTGTGTCTGATATGTGGTTAGTGTCTTTTGTTGGTGACCTTCCTTAACTTCTGCAATCTGATGTTAACTCCTGGTGGCTAATGTCAAACAGATCTTCAGGGCAGGACCTCAGGCTGGAGTCCACACCGTGGGCAGAACCTGGAAACCACACCACAATCCTGTAAATTGTGCTTCAACGTTACAGACAGGGGGACTGAGACACAACATGGAGGGGGTATTACCTCCCTCACAAACACAAAGATACAGTCTCAGGCCATGTCCCTTCCTTCCCTCCAGTGTACAGATGCCTAATCATCTATTGTACCCCAAAGTAGTGGTAAAACCAAGAAGCTAGGTGGTGCTGGGGTTTAACATTTGCCTTGAGGTCTCCTCAGTGACCCCCTCCCTGCCCCACCTGCCAGCACCAGCTGCCAGGTGGTAATACCAAGTAGCTGAGGCTCCCAGCCCTGTAGAGTTTAAATTACGCCTTTCTGATTGTATGCATCTGTGTAACCCTCAAAGATTTATAATTGTGACGGCCTAGGAAAATTACAGGTGACTCGAAGCAATTTAATGATAATAAAAATAAAATAAAAAACAGTAAACAGCACTGCCGCTGCCTCTAATTTCCCAGCTTCTTTATCATATAAATGCCTCCTATTCTTTTCCCTGCAGACGATTAATGAATCTGCAATTGCCACTGGATGCTGTGCTCACTTCTTAATTTTCTGTTGCTGTTCCTCCAGGCTACAGCAGCTCTCACAGGACCAGCCAGACCTCAGAAGCACCCCACCCCAAGAAGCACCCAGCATCCTCTCCTGCACTAAGCAACCTCCTGCCCCAGTGGCCCAGAGCTAGCTTCTCCAGCCAAGTTTCTCCAGAAGCCCTGCTGATTTGAGCAACCACAAATTGACCTTCTCTCTGGGTGTCTCCTTGCCTCCCTCCTGGTGTTAATATGTGCTTTAAAGAGCTTCAAACTCAACAAGTCCCCGTTTATGCAGGTTAATTCTGAGGCAGCCAAGCTGTGATCAAGTGACCTTTACCCACTTCCCTGCTAATTGTGATAGGCAGCTCCATTTTCCAGCTCCCTCCTCATGCCCCCTTGCTCTAAATTGGAAATCTATCAATTTTCTGGGCAAATGGAAAATAAAGACACGGGAGCGCACGTAACACACTCGCACAGGCATTATGCACCAAACCAACACACAGTTGTTCAGACCCAAGCCATACTGAGCTATTCTTTCTAAACCCTAGTCTCTTCAATCTTACAACAATGCTACATCAGGAGCTGTTGCCAAAAGAAAAGAAAATAGAGATCCTGAAGGAGATGCCTTCCTTCGCAATTTTATTTCTTGCTTTATCGATGTGGTTACAATAACAATAAATCTAAAAACAACAGTTTTTTTTTTTTTTTAAGGGGAAAAAAAACCCATTTATCAAGTGCTCACTAATTACCAGTCATGTCTCAGGGATTAGTTCATTTAATTTTCTTGTCCTTTGTATGGCATGAAAAGTGTGGTTATCTTCAAAGCTGCAAGAGAGTCTGGAAAACACTGAGACGTGCTCACATAGAGAGAGGCAGGATGAGACTTCAAACCTGGACAATCTGATTCCAAAGCCACCGACTAACCTCGTGGCGCTAGGCTCTGACAGCTACCACACTGTGACACCGTAATTCCCTTGTCTACAAAGTGCAGGCAGTAAGACCCACCTCACTTGGCTCCTGGAGCACACGATCAGTGCTAACACACTCTGAAAGTTGTAAATCATTGTTAATACATCATTATCAGAGTTATTCTTAATTTCTTGTTAAAAAAAATATTTCCTGATTGCCTACTGTGTAGCCAACCCACTCTAGACTCGAAGGTATAACAATGACATCAAATACAAATACCTTTGCCTAGAAGATACATGCACTCAAATGAAGGAGATGGCCAAGAAAGCAGTAGGTTATACAATTTGTCAGTTGCAACAATGTTACAGAGGAAATAACACAAGAGATGGATATATGGGGAAAGCAGAAGGGGACTAAAGCTTTACATTGTTGGTCAGAGAAAGTCATAGGAAGAAGGGAATCTTTGGGGGAAATGGGTAAGTAGGAAGAGGAGTAAGCCAAGCCCTCATCCTGGGGGAGAACATTCTAAGCTAAAACGCCAAGAGGCAGAATTGGCAAAGAAGATGGAGGTGAGGAGGAAGATGAGTGGACAAAATGCAGGCATACGGGCCATCTCATTTCTTGCTTGTATCACACATCATAGGAATCTACATAGAGAAGCCATAGAGAGCCACAAGGGGTGTTAATAGGGCAGAGATGCTATCCAGCAGTGTTTATTATCGCCATGATCCTGCAGGGAGGCAAGAGCAGAGCAGAGAGACCATCACAAGGCCAGTGTGACTAACACAGGTGATAGAAGACTGTGGGAAGAGCTGCTGGATTCTCTGGTGGTGTGCAACAAGCAGAGCAGAGCCTAGTGGCATATACTTGGGGGACTGAACGAAGGCCAGCTTATGCTATACAATGAATCTGAGAGTAGCCGGGATAATTTAGGGAGAATTTGTCTCAAAAGTAAAACAAAGTCTGGGCCTGTAGCTCAATGACAGAACACTGTAAGACTCTAACTTCAATTCCTAGACCCCAGAAAAAGAGGAGGTGTCACAAGATGACCCCAAGGTTTTATGCCTTAACAGGCAGAAAACTGGAATCTCGGTTTGTCATAATGGGCTAGAGTGGGAGGGGCAGATGTTATACGTTGTTTCACCTCCCCTGAAAAGGATGCATGTTGAACTAAGGAGATAGGTCAGTGGATGAAGTGGTTGCCACCCAAGAATAAGAACATGAGTACAAATCCCCAGACCTTGAATAAAAAACCCAATCTGTAAACCCAGGGATCCTGTAGAGATAAGGGAGGCAGAGACAGGAGAATCCCTGGAATTCCATGGCTCACATAGCCATAAATGAAAAACCCTGCCTCCAACAAGATAGAAGGCAAGGATCAACAGGCTGTCCTCTGACTCCACCCATGAGGCGTGGTGTCCCGCGCCAACTTCTCACCCGCAAGAAAAGGCACGACACACGTAGGATCCTTCTGCAGCAAAGCTTTAATGCTCCTTGAGGGAGAGCATTAGCTTACAGAACATGGAGAGACCACGAGGTAGGAAAAGCCCAATTTTTATATAGACCAAAGACCTCCGCCTTGGATGTGTCACTTCTCTATAGGCTGCAGCTCATTATCCCACATGACGCCACGGGAGAGGCGGAGAGACCAGTCTCGGAAGATTACCAAAGGCATGCGCCGTTTACTGACTCAGGCAGGTTGGCCAGCACCGGATATCAGCGCCATCTTGAGGAGCTGGGGCCAGCGGCTCCCAACAGCGTGGCACTCACAAACCCCACTCACACACATGAGCATGCTCACAAACATACAAATACACACATCTTTTTAAAAGGAATGCTGAGGTGCTAACCCTCAATGTTTGACAAGGTGATCTTAGGAGGTTAAGAGAAAGACCTTAGGGTGGACCTTCATCTGGAATGATTGGAGTCTTTAGACAGAGATGGACACAGAGCCCCCACACAGCAAGAGCATTGTGTGCAAGCTCCAGTCTTCAACAAGCCAAGGAGCTACCAGAAGCTGTAAAGGAGCTGAAAACGGATGTTTTTCTAGGACCTTCAGGAGTAGGGTTGCCAGCACCTTGAACTTCAGAACTGTGACACAATACATTTCTGGAGCATAAACCTCTTGATTTGTGGTGTGTTCTTAGGGCAGCCCTAGGAAATGACTACTGAGGAAAGAACCTACAACTCATTTCTACACGACAGGGTAGAGATGTCAAATACCGCGTGGGAGTGAGCCTGGAGTTCAGAAGTGAGGTGTGGATCTTTCCTGTGGAGGAATTACAGCCAGGGAGCTGACTGGGATCACGGACAGAGAGATAAGGTCCAAGAATAGAGTGCTATTAGCCATTCAGAGACAAAGGTAGTCAGTGAGGAAAGAAGGAAACTTGGGGAAGTCCTGGAAACTGGTCAAGGAAATGTTATAAGAAATCAAGAGTCATCAGATCTTGACCAGTGTCAGCTATGAGCCAAGTTAGATGAAGAACTGACGATGGGATTAAGCGATTGAGAGCTCATCATTCATCCTGACGATGGCGGCTTCAGACACAAGAGGAAGCATAATTGGAAGAGGATGAAGAAAAGATGAATCAAGAGGAATTAGATGTACAGCTAAAGGCAGTTCTTCTGAGAGCTTTTCCTAAAGGAAGATGTGTAAAGAGAGACCTTTTCAAAAACGGGAGAAGTCACAGTATGATCTGCACAGGGAGACAATACGTCCTTGAGACGATTGGCTGACTCTAAGGAGGGCCTTTAGACAGTGGCAAGCCATACGTGTTATATATTTACTCAAAAGTAATTATAACAAAAAGTTATTTTTATATTACTTGTTTTTTTCTAGTGCACAAAATAATGAGTTTCACTATGACATTTTACATATATATCATTATACCTTGCTGATGATATTCAGCCCCTCGCTACCCTTTCCCATCCTCTCTCTCTCTCTCTCTCTCTCTCTCTCTCTCTCTCTCTCTCTCTCTCTCTCTCACACACACACACACACACACACACACATACACACACACACACACACACACACACACACTTAAATCTTGATTCTGCACGAGAGAACATATGACATGTTGCCACCTTCCCATTACCCTCTTACATCCCCTGCCTTTAGACCCCACCCTTCCTTGCTGTTTCCTGTTTCCCACTTAAGTTCTGTGTATGAGAGAAAATGTCATCATTGTCTCTCCAAATCAGGCTTAACTTGATGATTCCCCAGTGCTGTCCATTTTCGGGCAAATGACATGGTATTATTCTTTATGGTTGAATAAAATCTCCCTCAGGTGTATGCCCAATATATTTTTATTCGTTTATCTGTCAATAGGCCTCTAAGCTGATCCCCTATCTTGGCTGTCTTGAGTAGTGCATCTGATATACCATGACTTAGCTTCCTTCGGGTGTGTGCCCAGGACCACTCGATAGACTCATCTAATTCCCCAAGGAATCGCCACACTGACTTCCATAGTGTCTGCACCAGTTTATAGTGAAGGAAGTCTTACTATTGTTTTGTCTGATCCTTGCAAAACAGAGACAGGAAGGACCATGTGTAGCCATTCATCTCTTGCTTCTTCAAGTAGATTTCCAACATCCACATGATGTGGGAAATATAACTTCTACCCAACTCGTGGCCAGGGCTCTACCTGCTATGTGGCGGATCTTAGTGGGACTGTAGGTAGCATGTGGGACTGCTCAGAGCTCACTGCATGCTAGCCATCCTCTGGAATTTGGAAAATCAATGTGCTACCAGCAGTAGTTACCTCCCAGATCTCAGGAGCCAGAGTTTGCAGCCTTCTCTTGGCTTACAAGATCATTTGCTTCTTAAGGAAACTTGGTAAGGATGGCAGTGAGACTATCTCACCACATTGAGGGCAACAAGTGGAAAGAAATATTAGTGACTTACCTGTGACCTCCTGCCGACCACCTTCTCCTTCACCACTTCCAAATGTGCTGGATGTGCAATATGCAACTCCATGGCACATGGCAGTATGCCATTGCAGATGCCGCCACCTGGAGTTGTGCAGTGCACAACCTGAATGCTTACAGAGTCCCTGATCACTTGGTGCCAAAGTCCATTTTTTATCCACATGTATTACCAAGTCTAGTAATCATAGTCTTTTAAGTAAGAGCTCCTTAGGGTCAGGAAAGATTTTCTCTTTGTATCCACAGAGTCAGCACACCACCCGGCACATAGCAGGTGCACAGTAAATGGCTGCAAGATGAAAGGCTACGGAAGACAAGCCTGAATGTGCTCATCAGCTCCCGAATCACCGTGTCTACAGAGGCACCACTTGAAGCCTCAAATAGGTGGTGAGAAGCAAATGGAAGGAAGAACTATTGCTTTGCGCAGCTGGCTGCCAGCTCACAAAACTCATTAACCCAAGAGGTAGGATTGACACAAATACTAATGGGTCCAGGTGTGTCTAGGAAAGTGTGAGATTCCTGCACTGTACTTTATGGGGAGAGAGTGAAGCCACAGACTGGGACTCTCTGGAGCACCCATGTGTTCCAGCCATGGAAATGGAATGAACATACAATGTTACTAATCTCTTCAAGTCAGTTTCCTTCTGTTTAAAGTAGAGCTCTAGGTACCTGCTCATTGTTAATGTTATCATCATTAAGCCAAACAATACATGTGAGACAATAGCATAGGTCTGGTATAGTGTTGGTGCTCCAAAAAAATGTGGCTATCCCTAGAAATAATGAGATTACTAATGAGTAAAATTAAGTTTATATTTCCCTTGTAAAATGGTTCGCAAAATTTGCATCTTATACCCAGAAACTAGGTTTAATGAGTTCTTATTTAGACACTTCCTGGTTGAAAACTTTTAAAAACTGCCTTTTGACTTTGAGAATTTCACAGAATAGAACAGTTCGAGTGTGTGTCTTGCTCATGATGTTCAGCCTGGGAGAGCTGAACAAAGAAGCAGCATTATGATATTCTTGAGTCTCCAGCATGGCCCAGCTTGCAGCATTTCTACTAGAAATTTCCAAAGGCCAGGAGTGTGTCGAGTACTAATGAAATACTCACATAAGACTTCTATAGACTACGGAGTGTCGGTATATTGTGATAGATGGACAGCATGAAAATGGAGTCATATTGTGAGAAGCCAGAATTCAGGGAAAACCATCCTCAAATGTCCAGCTTAGCCTTGTTTAAAACCATCTTTCTTACAAACCTTAGAAGCTGACCTTCCTTGTACAACTTCAAGGTCGTAGTTCTGTGGAAAGATGTCTTTTCTGCACCCACAGACTTCAAAGGGGGGGGGGAAAAGTGAAGGAACAAGGTAGGAGGCAGGCAGGGAGGGAGGGAGGGAGAAGAGAGGGAGAGGAAGGGAAAGGGGGTGATAGGGAGAAAAGAGAGGAAGTGGGAAGGGGAGGGAAGGAGAGAGGGAGGGGAGAGGAAGGAAAAGGAGGGAGGGAGTTGAAAAGATAGATGGAAAGTAAATGGATGGATGATGGACAGATGATGGGCCAAAGCGCTGTAATATAATTAATACTCTAACAGGCTTGAAAATGACATTTAGTTCCAAAGTCAGTTCCACCATCATAGGACACTGTGACACTAGAGAGACTTGCTTCCTACTGCAATGTGATCATAACCAAGCCTGATGAGGACCTGCATCATAAGACTTACTGAAATCTTTAAGAAAACAAACACATGTGTTCATGTAGTCACAATCCGATGTTTGTTGCGCGCTTACTGCATGTCAGGTGCTGGTCTAAGCACTGAGACTAAGACATAAAAATTTCCATTTTCACAGAACTTACGTTCCAACTGCAAGGCTAAGGTAGAAAATGAACCAGCCATTTCACTGACCTTCATTTTGAAGCACTGACAACTTAAAGCAGCAAGGGTCATCACATGGACAAGATTATTTGAAAAATAAGGCAGGGATAAGGAAGTGAGCCATGTAGGAGCATCCAGAGAGGAGGAAATGGCCAGTGCAAAGGGCCTGGGGCAGAAACATGTTCGATGTGTTCACAGTACAGAGTAGCACAATCTTCCCTTAGCAGAGAACTTTGAAAGTGCTCCTTGAGGGATGGCTATAAAAAGAATTTTTGGCCCGGCTTAGCCTTGAGATTTGGACTAGCAGTCTCAAATAATTACACAAATTCTTATATTAATTATATGCTGCTTGGCCTATGGCTCAGGCACATTGCTAGCTAGCTCTTTCATCTTAATTTAACCCATTTTCATTAATCTGTCTTGTCACGTGGCCTGTGGCTCACCTATTTTTTTACATCTTGATTCTTGGGTAGCTGGATCCTGTCTCTCTTGACCCCACCTTCTTTCTCCTTTATCTACGCTCAAATTTCCCACCTGTTTATAAGCTACTCTGCCATAGGCCAAAACAGTGTCTTTTCTCAGCGAACAGAAATGCTGTGAGATTATGTTCTAGTACATTATAAATATCTGTCCTTCCTACTATTTAATAAAATGCTGATTGGTCTAAAGGCAGACAGGAAGTGTGGATAAGACTACCAGACTAAAAAAATAATAATAATAATAAAACAAAAATGCCAATAAACACAAAAAAGTCAAAATACTACTCTAAAAAAAAAAAACCGAGCCACATAGCTAAACAAATTAATAAAAATAAGTTAAATTAAAATAAAAAGCTAACTAACAACATTCCTAAACTATCAACATAAATTTAATATAAACTTCTGTGTGATTATTTAAGGCTAAAGAACAACAGGGCTATAAATAAATCCAAACCTCAAGGCTAGGCCAAAAAGACCAGGTCAAAGCTTCTTGTTACAGATGACTCCTTCACAGCCATCATGTAGCTTCTTCTAGGCCAGAGGCATGGAATCCTGTCCCAAGGTCAGGGATGTCCACAAGCCTCACAGCAGGTCTGACCTGTCACCCTCCCCTCTTCCTCACCCATTATCTGTATTCACATCATCCCTGTCAGCAACAGTACAGAACAATAGGCCACTCACAGCAGGAATGGGGTCAGCTACCTCACCCTGCACAATAACTGTATGAGTCAGATGCTACCACCATTCAACATGGAAAGAACCCAAGAGGTGCAATAAGTGGCCCAGGCTCACATAGCGGAGATAAGCCCGTTGTAATCTGATGTCACAGCCACCATCTTCCTTGCCTGCAACTGCTTTCCTACCTCTGGGAGCCATTGACCTTTATTCTGCTTGTTTGAAAATGTGGTCAACAGAATGCGGAAGAGGAAGAATAAAAGGGGAGAGTGGGAATGACAGGCAGCCAAGCAGGAGGTTGGGCCATGACTCAAACTGTGTACTGATGGTCATCCAAGTATAAGCATGAATAAATAGATCATAGATATATGATAAATAGATAGATGATAAATAGACAGATAGATGATAGACAGATAGACAAATAGATTGATGATACATGATAATAGACAGATAGATAGATGATAGATAGACAAATAGACAGATTGATGATAGATAGATGATAAATAGATAAATGATAGATAAATAGATTTATAGATTATAGATAGATAGACAGATAGATGATAGATAGATAATAGATTATAGATCATTATTGATAGTTGGTGGGTTGATTATAAATACATTATAGATGTATAGATTCTAGATAGGTTGATTAATTGATGACAGATGCATAGATGATTGATACATAGATAAATGCTTGGGAGATACAGATAATATATAGATATATATCTATGTATATATTATATACACAGATATGTGATAGATACATAAAAATTAATGACGCAGGTAGAAGATAAATAGATGGTAGAAAACAAATGATAGGTATATGATTGGCAGTAAGTATATGGTTAACAGATAAGTATGTGACAAATAGAAAAAAGACATGATTGATTGAAGATAGATGGGTAAACAGTACATTTGATGTGGGTGTGAACGCTGATCTGGCAGTGGCAAAGACCACCATGATGGACAAAGAAGACAGTCAGATGGGAGCATGGCAGAGCCTGGCTTGTCTTTCATTATCTAGAAGATTCTGGAAGACCTCCATTGCCTCCGACTTCCCTTTTTCTTCTGGGAAATGGAGGTGAGCACCTCATGGGATTGTTTTCGGAATTAAATATGCTCACACAGTGTAATGGGAAAATCAACATGTTAAATTATAAAATATGTACACATGACCATGTGATATCCAGCCCAGACATGACCATTTACTTGCCAGAGGCTTCGGATAAAATTGAACCATGGCTGGAAATGGTAGGTGCACAACCATAATCTCAGCAGAGATCAAGAGTTCAAGGCCATCCCAGGATGCTTAATAAGTTCCAGACCATCCTGAGACAAGAAAGTGCTGATCCATAGATCAAGGGGTTCCATACCTTTCCTCAAAGGAAAATGGACACCTTGGAAGCCTGAAGCCTATATGTAGAATTAAGGCAAGGCAGCTCTAGGGAGTGCTCAGGCTTCTGATAGCACCTGTAAACATCCATGAGTACAAGCATCCCAAGCATCCCTGTCTGCTTCCCCCATTCGATCAAGGAAAGGCTTCTGGGCATTCTGTACTATTTTCATAGGGTCTCAAGGGAGTGCCTTGCAAGCACTCCATGTGTCTGGGGTTGCTTTAGAGCTGAGCTTCTACATGTAATCCTCTAGTGAGGGACTCTTCACAAAGAGTGTGGAGAAATGGGGTGAAGAAAGGATCCCCTTTACAGAGAGCAAGGGCCACATTGTGACAATCACCACCGGCTGGCTCTCCATGCATGGCCCTATGCCTGGCACATAGCTGATAGGCATATGTTCTTTTAAAGGACCAATGAATATATTTTGTTTGTATTTGTGTGTGGGAAGTGTTTATCTATACATCCTCGTACACACATATACATATGCTTGAGGATGCTCAAGGAGGTCAGAAGCTATCAGATCCTCTGTGAGCTGCCCAGTGTGAGTGCTGAGAACTTAACTCCAGTCCTCTGCAAGAGCAGCAGAGTACTCCCAACTGATGAGCCATCTCTCCAGTCTCAGCCTTGCAATTTTCATGGAAGAAAGGAAGATGCTCCAGAGAGAGGATGGCCATGTTGTGCTTTTTGTAAATATAATAGCTTGATTTCTCCACCCAGTCAAACAAATTTGTCAACCTCTTGGGGAAGTGGCACTGATGTCTTGGTCAAAAACAGTGTGGGGGTTCACCCAGGGAATGGGAAAATGGCTCACCTTCCCATCACAGCCATCAGCCCAGCCCTTCCTCAGGGTAGTCCCACATTCCCAGACATTCTCCCAAGAAACCCACCCTGTCAAGTATAAATAGAGCGAAGTGCCTTACAGTGAGAGACTCCATCTGTTAATCAGCAAATAAATCAGCCCCTTCTCACCAATTAAGAGAAGAGATCTTGGCCTGCAAAATGTGGCTTATTCCTCTCAGTGAGAATGAAAGGTGTTTGTCACAGGCCTTGAGCCTACCTGTGCCTCATATAGTGCTCTCTCTCTCTCTCTCTCTCTCTCTCTCTCTCTCTCTCTCTCTCTCTCTCTCTCTCTCTCTCTCTCTCACTGACCAAAAAAAGTGGAAGAGGGTGCTAGATTTTTATAACACAAGACCTAAAAAGTCCATGTGGGAGGAGCTAATTTAAATTTTATTTCAGAGGTAAAGAGACCAAGACCCATTCTATAGGTTGAATTATGCCCTGCCCCCTGTCATATATGATGAAGACCTCATCCCCTGTGTCAGGAGCACAAAAGTGTACACAGAGCACTAGGGAACCAGAAATAGTAAATCAAAGGGGCCTTTCCTCAAAGGGAAAATTACCCGTTTTCTACCCAGAGGACTGGAACTGAGTTGTTAATGACCTGGTGGTGGCTTTTTGCTTTCTGTAGGGGCAGACCTCTTCCTAATTCACCAGAATGTTTATCCAAGACTTATCCCTTCCTAGATCATTATTTTTAGTTCCGAGTTAACAGAACCCATCCTCAGGGGGTGTGTCACATATACTTTATAGCTTACTGAGCTCTATGCCTTCTTGGTCAGAGACCACACTAGATTCTAAGCTTTTTGGCTGTAGAACCCACTTCGATGGTCACATACATGTACATTGTAAAGGAGTTTCTAAGTAGTCACACCTTAAGTTTTATTGTGCACCTGGAATTAGAATGATTATTGCCTGGAAACTTTTCCCCAAATTGTACTGTGTTTTAAATACGCTGATGATGAAACCTCCTGGTGTCAGACTCCCTAAGTCTGATCCAAGTTGACAAAGTCAATCTGAACTGAGTTTTTATCCTCACCTCTTTATGGTTCATTTTCCTGACTGAACATCTGCAGGGTCCCCCTTGGCTCTATTCCTCAGAATGTGACCTTACTTAGAAGCTCTGAAAAGAAGTCATCAAATTAAATTGGGTCACTAGGATGATACGTAGCCATTACGACTGGCATTCTAATAAAAAAAAGGAAGACTTGGGCCCAGAGACAAGCATACACAGGGAGAGAACCCAGGGAGAATGTGAAGGGGCCAATGGAAAACACCATAGGAAGTTATACAATGCCACAAATCAGGGATGCCTGGGGTACCTGAACTTGAAAGAAACAAAGAAGGCTCCATTTGACCTTGCTCCAGAGAATTCACGTAGAGCTTCAGGAACTGACCTTCCAGAGATGTAGAATTACATATTTATGTTTGCTGAAGTGACCCAGCTTGTGGCACTTTTTGTTATTACAGTCCCAGACAACAGCCTAAAAGAAGGACTACGTCTTGGTCAAGGTCATGCCGCCAGATGGCAGAGGTCAGACATGGACTCCCTACTCTCTCCTGTGTCCCATTCACCCTGACAGAACCCAATTAGCAGTCAGAAAACACACCAGGGCCCTTTCCTACGGACCACTTCAGGAAGACAAACTGTGGCAAGGTTCTTGGGCTGACCATGAAAGCCAGCATTTGTGGGGAAACTGGAATCTAATAATTTTCTCCTTTGAAGCATCTATGAGGCCAGCTCTAAGGCGGCAATGGTCAGAACCTCTGGAGATGTACCGGGCTGTGCAAAATCATCCTCCTGCTCACCTCCATCAACCACCTACATCTCTACATTCCTGCAGGATGTGGCTTGTCTTACAACAGTTGTAAATCATCTCCCAAACCTCTAGATTAAAAGCCAGATTAGATGAGAGAGGCAACCTGGTACCAGGCTAGAGAATACCACAAGGCTTGGGAATTCAACACTCAGATGCAAAGCAAAATTCCTTAGGGCTCTCCTTTTGCCTCCCTCATTGGCAAAAGACACACAATATCTTAGTTATTCAAAAATAAACTACCAGGCAAAGGCTAAGGGCCTTTTAGGATCCCCTTCAACCCCCAACACACCAGCACAAGAGACATTGGCCTCCACTGGAGGTCTCTCTGCCGTCGGCTCTGAGGAAAGAAGTTATCATTGTCTCAAAAGGTCTTACAACATAGAAACTCATCCTCCTGTGAATGACATGTCCACAAGAAAGTCATTTGCAATGACAGAAGAGAGGAAAAGGAAGCAATCAAATTAATTCTAATGACATTGATAAGGAGATCTGGAAGTCCAGCCAATCACTCCATTAAACTAATGACTTCGGGTCCTTTCTGTCATCACCTAGGGTCAGTTCCTCTCCCTTATTGTGTCCCATGAGTGCTGACAACAGCAGCTGAGTTGGGAAACAGGAGGGCCAGTGGAGCTGGAATTGATGTCACAGAAGGGAGACCCTCTGTCTACCCACCAGGTCCTAATGCCCAGCGACCGGTCCTCGTGGTAGGAGAGAAATGAATTCCATCATGACTCTCCCGGCAGCAGATACAGATAAGGAGCTCTCCTCTAGTATTTGGTGCATTCAGTCTATGGGATGGGAAGGTAGGGCACATAGGTGTGAATCCTTTAAGTCCTAGGGAGAGCCCATCTTCTAAATTCAAAGTCTCCATCCCAGGTGGTAGAACCTTGGCCAGATTTCGACTTTGTCCAGTCAATCCTCTCTGGGTACCTGTTCCATGTCAGGCATGACATGCTCAGTAGGAGGCAAAGACACTGCCCGAGAAATGAGATGCAAGACATAAACAGGGACAGCAGTTAGATGAGCAGATGGATTCTGAGTCATCGAAGGTCCGGGAATGCAGAGGACAACTGTCTTCGAGCAGATCAGGGGAGGGGAGTTACTCGGAAGACATCGTCTTTGAGGTGTGGAGTGGGGTGAGTCATGTCTGGCAAAGGGGAGAAAGGCTTCCTGAGAAAGACAGAAACCCCAAGAAGGTGTAGTCAGTAACTCCTCCTGCTGAGTCCACAATGAGAATATTTGGAGAGAATGTGAAAGGCAGGAAGAAAGAGGGTCAGGTCACAAAGGGGCTTGTGACACCTGTCTTAAGGTAGTTATGGGTTTGGGACCCAAGGAGAAGCAAAAGAGCCTGGGAAAGCGAAGGCTGGGACCAGAGAGGGTATCAGGAAGCCAAGCCTGTGACAGAAGCTTCTTGACCTCAGCTCTAGCTAACTCCTAGGAAAGACAGTCCCCAAGGGCATGTGTCTCACTGGAAGGTAGTGAGTATCCCAATAGCATGTATGAGATTAATAAATAAACAGGGAGCTAATGGAGTCTATAAGGCGAGCGCTCTTACACTACCCCTACCTTAGTACCATGCTGGTCTGGGCTTGACTCGGAGCAGGAGTCTCTTGGCTATAAGCTGCAGTCCCAGATGCTCTCTGCCTCCAGTGCCTGTTCATCCCATCTCCTCCCAGACACAGTGGCTGGTGCCCCAGCAGGGTCCCACCAAGCCTGTACCTCCTCCCTGGGCTGACACTTGTCAGCACTAGGCAAGAGAGATCCCAGCCTCGTCCCCACTCTGAAAGCCCATTCGGGGCTCTGGAAGATGAATTATGTTTCATTTATATCAAAGAAGCAATCTTGGAGCCCATTTGTGATCAAATTTGCTGTCAGAGAAACTTTGCTTTATCGCATTACATCTGATATCTCTTGGCTTCTTGTCCTTGAGACTATTAAAGTTTAATGTCAAATTCAAGATGAAATGAAATCTTTGCTGTATCATCTCATCAGGGTCTGAGCATTCCCCTTCCATCTAAAATTTTTTGACAACTAATTACAATGGGGGTGGGAGAGAGGGAGACCCGCTCCCCTCTCATTTGCTGAAAAGGCCATCATTTGGAAGGGTTACCAATGAGTATCATGGCTTTTTGAGAACAAAAGAGAGGTTCTTGTCTCCATTCAGTTCATCTCCTCTGTCCCTTCACCCCAGACTCACATCCCCTGGACTAATGACATCAGTTTTCATTCCTAGCCAAACAGGACATTCCTGTAAGGGGACTCAGTGTAAGGATGTAAAAGAGAGAGCACAGGACAGACGGGGAAGCAGATGAAAGCTTAATTCAGCCTCTGACTGAGACATGACGGTGAACAGCTCACTGCTCACTTAGAGCTTCCGTTTCCTCCACTGTTAAACTGGGGTTGTACTGGAATCACTCAGCCCAGGGTAGATGTGGAGGGTAAAAGACCGCTCCAAACACAAGCATACATTCCCAATAGATATTCAACTTAAAGACTTGAAACACCACAAGATCACGTCTGAAGGTCTAATTTACCATCAGAAGCAATTGATTGCCAAGTACTGTAATTGCCTCTAGGAGAAAAACCCACAAATACAGACTTCAGACTAGGACTATACTTTCCTCTGGGGAAGAGTCAGTATTTTGATGGAAACCCACCCAGACAGCAAAAGATTGTGGGAAGACCCAACAACTCACAGGCCAAAAATTTCTAAAAAGCAATGTGTATGGGAGAGACACCTGGAAAGAAACAGGAGAAAAATCTTTTTAAAAATATTGATATTTTGTTTATTTAATAAATATTTATTATGCATTTTGTATGTGCTCCCACTGTCCTGGTTACTTGAGATTCAGCAGTTAATAAAAAAAAAAATAAAATTAAAAAAAAAAGCAGAAATACTGGCCTCCTGGAACCCAGGCACTAGAAGGAGATCAAATGGTAAATGTGATTAAGTAATGAATTCATTTGGATTAATCTGTAAATTCTTTTTTGCTTTTCTTTTTTTTGTAAGAATGGCTTCGCTGTGTGGCCAAACCTGGCACCAAACTTGTCATTTCAAATTCTCCTATCTCCCCCTCCTGAGTGCTGGGTTACAGGTGTGTGTGTGTGTGTGTGTGTGTGTGTGTGTGTGTGTGTGTGTGTGTGTGTGTGTGCACGCGTGTATTTGTTACTGTCCCCTACTGACCCAAAAGCTCTTACTTGAGTAGAGTTTAGGCTGGAGGAGGCTGCTGAGATGTTCTCCATCACTTTACTTCCTTGACTCAAGTCATTTGCCACTAAACAGCCACATAGGGCTAGTCAATTTGTTCACCTCTCAGAGCCTTTATTTCCCTGTCCATAAAGTAAGGACCACTAAAACACCTGCTTCTTAGGGTCGCATAAGTTGATTTGTGCCCAGCACATGGGAGGTGACCCATCTAATCATGTCCTTTTGGGAAGCTGTCCAGACGCATGAGTATAGACCATCAGGAGTTAGATGTCAATGCCCGGAGGAACAGCAGGCTTCTTAGGCTGCATTTGCAAGCAGAACCCAAAGCTGAGCAGAAGAGTCCAACTATCTTCTAAATAGCTACGCTGCCGGAAGCAGTGAGGAATAACTTTGGTATGTCTTAGAAAACTTGTAGCTGCTGTGACAAAATACCCAAGTGTACAGGGAGGAAAGCATTATTTGGCTCACTGTTTCAGAAATCTCAGGCCATAGTCAGTTGGCTCTACTGATTTAGGGCCAGTGGCAAAATAAAACAAAACAGACTGAGCTGCTCATGTCAGCTGGGATACAAAGAGAGAGGACCCAGAATCTCAATAACCTTCCTAAAAGGGGCCTCCCACTGGGCTTCACTTCCAGAAGGTTCCATCACCTTCAAACAGAGACACAAACTAACTCAGTTTTCAACACATGGGCTTTTGGGAGACATTTAAGATCCAAATCACAGCAATGCATTCTGCCAAGCCAGGCCCCTTCTCTAGGAATGATTCCTTAGCCTGTTCATTCACACATCCCACTGGGTAAACCAGCCTCAGACAGCATCCTTCCTGAGATGAAGCCGTGACATTTCACCAGCCAGCTCTACTGTTCCCTTTGGAGGACTTGGAATGTCTCAAACACCATTCTCTAATCCCAGGCTCCAAAAGATTGCAGGCAAGAGTTCTTACCTTGCCCTCCATTCTCTTGGGGAAACAATAATAATCCAAAATGTTTGCAGAAGCTTTGTTTGAAATCAGAATAGGTGTGTGTCAGAGCCAATGAGTACCTCTGCAGCAGCTCTATAAAGTACACAGCAGCCTTCCATGAAACAGGAGCCAAGCGAGCCCCAAGACAGCCCAGACAAGCAGCAAAGCCAGGACACAGATGGATGTTATGGCATACAAACAGCATAATCTTAAGCACACACAACACTGATTCACTGGGTCAGAGTCTTCTTAGGTATCAACAGAACCCTAGAGAAGATTCCTTTTCTTTTGTTTTTTTGACAGAAACTCTTGAAAGGTACAGATCACAATGCTCCATAGTCCTTTGAATGATACCTATTTGTGGGAAGGGTGACTTAAGCCAAGGACAATGAGTTTTAACAAACACCCCTGTGGTGGTTAATCTTTGCCAAAGAGAATTAGAGTCACCTAGGATATACACCTCTGGGTGAGTCTGTAAGAGAAGTTTACCTAAATGGGAAAGACCTCCAAATGTTGGTTACACCATCTAGTGGGATGGAGTCCTATAGTGCATAAAAAGATAAAAAAGAGGGAAGTAAGTGGAGCATCAGCATCCATCTTTCTGGCTGAATACAGTGGGACCAGCTGCCTAATACTCCCACCACTGTGCCTCACCTTGGGGAGGGACTGTATCTCCTCAAAAGACGGGGCAAAATAAGTGCTTCTTCCCCTCAGCTTTCATGAGGTATTTGGCAGAGTGGTGGGAGATGTGACTAATACACCTCAGCAGTCAGCATCCTGGCCTCACTGTCCCTTGCAGAGTGGACTTTAAGAAGTGCCTCGTTCCAGTGCTGTGGCCGCTGTCTCTGCTGTCACCATTATGCATTACTCTCTGCAGTTCTGCGCCTTTGCCTTCCTTGTTGTGAATCTGCTCCAAGATAGTAAATCTTTAATGTTCTGAGAGTAGATTTGATTTCTGGAAAAAGACCAAACTTATTTAGAGCCAAATCTTGCCAATAAGGTAGACAAGTAGTTTATATTAAATTTTTAAGAAAACAACCTTGTGCCTGGAGCTCAATAAATATTTGTTGACTAACAATGACAACAAAATGAGAATTAAGTACACGGTGTTTGAGTCTAAGGAAAAGAGACGCATTTTATTCTTTGGCTCGTAGATCTTCTGAGAACAGTTCCAACAAAAAAATTCCAGAAGCAGTTTGAAGAGTGTCAGGGGTCAGTGGAATCAGAACAGTGTGTCAAGGGAATTCCTCCAGGAAGACAATCATGGCTAGAATTCAAATCAACAAGCATTTAAGGTGACCCAGTTTCACACAAGACAAGGTGGTTCTAGTCTGCTTGATATAACTACATACACATAGCTAATTGCTAAAGAGCTGTCAGTCTCTAGGTGGGGGGGGGGGCTGAGTGGATTGGGATGTATTATGTGTAAGAGAAATGATAAATGAATACTGAAGACACACAGAGAGATACACAGACTGCCCCAAAAAATGAATTGGAGAAGGTACCTGGGGACAGGATAGAGGAGGGTAGGAGAGATCAGAGTTGGCCCCTAAAGCAGAGTTTCAAACTTCTTTAGAACATGGCACTCCCAGAAAATGACCCCAACTGATGGCTTCCTAGGACAAATAAACAGTGGAGATGTAGATGAGAAAGACTGGCCAGGAGGGCTTTCCGGTGGCCCCAGGCTGGCTTGCCACCCCCAGATGGCTATGGACTCTTCTGCATTTTTATTCACCACACACCAGCTGAGAGAATGCACCTTGAGGACTTCAGCAAGTGGGTACAGGAAGCTGCATTAACGCTGGGGTGGGACACACAGAGGGGGGTGTCTGGTGAGAGCTCATCTCCTCTTTGGTAGGATAAAAGAGAGGGGTGAGACAGGCAGAAACTAGCAAATTGAAGGCCTTGGCTGCTGTGTGGCAGAGTTTGAACTTAATTCTGTGGACAACAAAAATCCTTCAGAGTCACTAATGGGGAGCTGAGGAGTATATTTTTAAATTTTTAAAAACTTCACACTTCTTATGGTTTACTTAAAAATAGCCATAAACAACAAACTTGAAACACACAGATTCCCAAAGCTAGGGTATGAGCTTTTTTTTTTTTTTTTTTTTTCTTCTAGCTTAGTGGGTTGTTCTGCTTAGAGAAAAGGGTCTGGGTGATTCAGACATAAGATGAGATTCTCCAATGCAAGTTTTTTTAAAGAAGGCTGTGAAACTAAAAAGTAAAGCGCAGCCTGGGGCCTGCAGAAACAGAGACCAGCATTTTTCTTTGTGTGATTTTCTTCATCTTCAGTGGTCTGAGTTGCCATCCCTGATGTCTGCCCTCCCTAAATGAGAATAAATACATCCATGGTTTATGCCCAGACAAGCCACCTGTCTGTGTGAAAGGGTTGACAGAATGCTAAAGTCGGGCTGGGAGGCGGAGGCGAGGCGTACCTTTAAGATGGCTGCCAGCGTTGCTATGGAAATGTAATTCCCGACCAGAAGCAAATCCCATTCAAAAGGCCAAGAATGGCCATGTTAGGTCAAAAACGGAACATGAACTGGGGGAAAAGATTGCTTTTCAAGAGAAGCAGACAATTAATTTAACAGAGGAACCACCCTACAAAGAGGAAAATTACAGTTACCTTATGGGAGGGATCTTTATTCTGTTAAAGTCCAATTTTTCAAAGACTGCACAAGGGATAAGGTGATGAGAGAATGTTCTCTATTTCTGTCGAGAAGAAGTTTACACAGAGGTGGGAGGGGAAGGGGTGAGAGGTCAGGAGGATGGTTTCCTGGCAGAAGATCTGTAAGACACTGAGCTGGGTGGCTGCGGAGAGTTATAGACCTGTCTTCCAGAGTAGGTAAATGTCTCAGGCGGGTGAGGTTAATGTCCACCAACATTTTCAGCCTCAGACTTTGCGGAGTCCACAACACCATTTTCTTACAACTAATCTAACTCAAGTCCTCACGGCACCACCTCCATCTATGTACCAGTAAAAATAATTCGAATATGTGTAAGTATGCCCATGGGGGGATGTAGCTGCCTAGACAATTCACAGGTAATGTGTGGAAAATAAACTGGCAGCCAGGTGTGCTACCCTCATACCCTTCTCCGTAGTGTTTGCTCTCTCTTCCATCCATCACCCGCCAGCTCGAAGACCAAAACACATCAAGGGAAGTGAGGATCCAGTCAGCAGTTATTAATTGAACCGTTATTAGGCTCGAGACAGTGTGAGGTGTCATGGGGGTGAAATAAAGAGGTAAAGATTATATCCCTGCCTTCAAACAGCTTGTCAAAAAGGAATCTCGAATATCACAGAAAGAGGAGAGAGGCTGGGATACTGGCTGGTGCAGCTGTAATCACTACAAGGAGTTTTGAGAAGAAGGTGTGCTTCCCATGCTGAGCTGGCCAGAGAAGGCAAGAATCTCTCTCTCTCTCTCTCTCTCTCTCTCTCTCTCTCTCTCTCTCTCTCTCTCTCTCTCTCTCTCTCTCTCTCTCTCTCTCTGCAGTTAAGAAGAAAAAGACAGGGCTGGAGATGGCTTAGAAGTTAAGAGCACTGGCCGCTCTTCCAAAGGTCCTGAGTTCAATTCCCAGCAACCACATGGTGGCTCACAAACATCTATAATATGATCTGGTGCCGTCTTTTTACATGTAGGCATTCATGCAGACAGAACATTGTATACATAATACATAATAAATAAAGATACAGAAGAGGACATAAATTTCTTCTTCTAACCATGTCATTTAAGTGTACAACGCCACAGTATTACATACATGCTTGTCATACAACTCACGTCCAGAATTGAAATTTGAGGATCAGTGTCTGTTACATCAGTCTCTGTCTCTCCTCTCTCCCCTCTCTAGGTACCCTGTTCCCCTGCCATTCTGCTCGGAATCTCTGAATTTGGCCACTCTAAATTCCCCCATTGCTGTGATTTCAACATGAAATGTCTCCCAAAGACTCATATGCCCCCCTCCCTAGTTGGTAGTGGTATAGGGGAACATTTTGGAACTTTCTGCAGGTGGAACCTAGCTGGAGGAGGTGGGTCAGTGAGGAACCGGGGATGGAGGTGAGCCCTGAAGAAAGATTATTTTGTCTTTGGCCTCTTTCTATTTATCGTTTTTCTTCCTCTTCTCCCCCCCCCCACCCCGCTGAGTTACCTCTGGATAGCTCTTCCTCCACAGACTCCTCTGCCATGATATTCATTTTCACCATGGGCCCAGAATGAACGGAGCCAAGAACTAAGGATGGAAACCTCTGGAACTGTGAGCCCAGATCAACTACAGCAAGCATCCTGTCACAGCAAAGACAACGTTAATAGGCTCCTGGAAGAGATCTGTCTTTTTGCAAGCTGCTTATGTCACCTGCAACGTCTTCAAAGTTTACCTTGCTGTAGCATGGGCGTGTTCTCTTCCTCAGGGCTGGGTAAAATTTCACCTTCTGGTTTTCCATTCATCTGTCTATGGACATAAAGGTTGCTCCACGCTTGGCTTTGGTGAAGACTACTGTCGTAAGTTGAATATGTAAGTATCTCTTCAAAATCCTGTTTTTAGTCCTTATGAAAATGTCCCCAGAAAGGCAGTTGCAAAACAAGATGGTTCTGATTTTTAGCTTTTGAAGACTGGTGGTGTTTTCTACACCAGGCCTTACCATTTTGCATTCTTACCAAATGGGACACAAAGGTTATAATTATATCTTTCCCAACTCATCCTTCCCTTCTCTTTTTTTTCCTTTCTTCTCTCTCTCCTGCATATAAAGTATTGTCTCGTTTCTATTGCTGTGAAGAGACACCATGACCATGCAACTCTTATAAAGGAAAGCATTTAATTGAAGGTGCCTTACAGTTTTAGAGGTTTAACCCATTATTGTCATGGTAGGACATGGCAGCCTGCAGCCAGATACGGTGCTGGAGAAGGAGCTGAGAGTTCTACATCTTGATCCACAGACAGCAGAAGGAATCTGGGGGCCACGCTGGGTATAGCCAGGCATATGAGACCTCAGAGTCTGCCCCCACAATGACACGTTTTCTCCAACAAGGCCACATCTCCTAATAGTGCCACTCCCTACGGACCAAGCACTCAAACACATGCCTTTGAAAACCACCACACATGGTTTCAATTTATCTTTCTCTAATGATTTTGCTGAAGATCTTTGCATATGCTTGTCATCCACTGGTCTACATCGTTCAAGAAATGTCTTTGTCTTTTGTTAATTTTTCAAACTAGGTTATTTAGGTTTGTTGTTAAAAGACAATGAGTTGAATTTGAAGACAGAAAAAATAGAGTCTGACGGAGATGGGCCCAGCAGAAATCAGCTGGCCTAACCAGAATGCTTTTAAAAAGGAGGATGTAGTATGATACAAGATAAGCATGGATTTCTGAATTTGAAAGACCAACATCCCATGGATATTTGTTCAGGGTTTCGAGTTGTGAAGGGTCCCAGATCTGTACACTCTGTTCAGCACAGCTGAAGCTTTACAGTACACAATGACCCCAGGGTGTCCTTGTATGTTAGTGACACTTCTACTGCTGTGAGTAAACACTGCAACCAAGACAACCTATAAAAGAAAGCATTTCCACAGAGTTAGAACCCATGATTGTGGACTAAAGTCATGGAGGTAAGAAAAGCCAAGAGCTTCACATCTCCGACAGAGGGAGCTAACTTAAAATAATAGGAGTCTCTTGAAACTTCAAAGCCTGTCCCCAGTGCCGCACTTCCTCAAACAAGGCCACACCTCCTAATTCTTCCCAGGCAGTTCCACCAACTGGTGACTGAATATTCAAACATATGAGCCTATGAGGGCATTCTCACTCAAAACACCACCTGTTACCGTATTCATCCTCTGCTATCGGAAAGGGCTTTCAGAACTCACCCTCATCTCGAGTGGCAGGTGAAACAGACCACATTTCTAGCTGTATTTCTAGCACACATTCTACCATGGTTTCTTTTTGTTTTATCATTGTTGAGTGTTTGGGGTTTGGTTTGATTCCATTTTCTGAAGCAGAGCCTTGTTATATAGCACAGGCCTTAACATCGTCCTGCCTCTGTTTCCCAGGCTAGCATGCCCAGCTTCCAGTGTTATTTCATTGTAGCCTAGCAGTGATTATCACCTCATATCCTGCCCACTTGCTTCCTGTGGCCAGGGCAAGAACCTATGGAGAAAGAAGACCAATATGGTAAAGCCAGCCTCCATGGCTAGTTCAACTTTCCACCATCCTCAGATCTCTGGGGTTTGTTCTGGCTACTTCAAGTGCTGCCCTTCTGGCCGATGGATTTGATGGTCTTCTGTCTCTATTGGAAGCCACAGAGCCAGATCTGTGCTTTGAGCATTGAGATTTCCTCTTACAATTCTGCTGTCACCCCCCTCTCCCACCACACACAAACACACACACACACCACCTGGCTGCACTCATCAAATGGATTTTGTTGTATGGGAAAATGTCACCAAGTAGGTGACAGAACAGTACTGCTGCATGGGGCTCCCATTAAAAGACAGAGCTACAAAGACCAAGGAACAGAGAAGGACAAGACAGACACCTCAAACGGTAATGAGCTTCTAGAATGTAGAATATGGATGAATTTTTTTTTCTCTTTGTGTTTTTCCGTATTTCCCAAATTTTTTACCATGAATATGTATTGCTTTTATAATCAGAGGAAAGGACAGTGCATGGTAATTTTTAAAAAGCCTTTGTTGGGCTACATGCCCACTTGGGCTTGTAGCTTTTGTGGATTTCACACAGAAAATTATAGAGCCCTGTCTCCTCTAAACTCATCTCAAAGACAGGGGGGGCAGAGCTGTCTGAAGAATCCAAGAAAATCCCGAGGAATACAAAAACAGCTCTTGACCTCTGATCAGCCCGGAGTGGATAGCCTGACTCAGGATGGAAACAGATGAGGAGATGGGGTGAGCAACCTTGGAGACCTGGGGCCACCTTTGTATTACCTCGTTTTCTAGAAGCCCTCTCAAAGGGGAGAAAGAAAGTGCTTATGCTAAGTTCAGGATGATAGCCAGCCTTGTGGACAAGACAGAAAAGCCAAGCAAAGGACCCAGCGGGGCTTGGGTCCTCATGGCCTCCTCTCCTGGCGACATGACCACATGTTTTAGGACTGAGTCTCATGACAAAAACCAGTCTAGTAAAGCAACAGGAATGAGTTCAGATGGAGAGGAAATGGAAGGACACGACCTTGATTTGAATCACCTGTACAAAACCTGTCAAATCTGGGAGTTCCAGTGTCAGCCATGCCCTTCTTCCCCTAGGAGGGAAAGCATTGTGGGTCCTGAAGACAGCCCTGTGCAAACATGTTACTTCTGAGGCAGTGACACACAAGGGTAGTGATAATGTCCTCCCTCTGCGCTGTCCCTCAGAAGATAAGATCCAGAAACTGTGTCTGTCTGTGCAGGAGACACCAAGTGCTGACCCCAGTCGCCCTGCTCAAGAGCATATGTGCAATATATCCCGTGATTGGGCAGAAGAAGGAAACTGAGGCTCGGAGAGAAAAGTAACAGTGTGCCCAAGGCCGTGATATAGCTAAAAGTACGGCTCAGGGCTCCAGGCTCCACAATCACGTCTGAACTCCTGACACCAGCATCTACTTACATGAGTTCATGTATTATTCAGATCTCCAGAGCAGGTAGGTGGACTGGCTTTTGAAATTGTGTCTGTGAACCCAGATCACCCTCCTCTGCTATCATGAGTTCTAGCCCAATGCCTGGGTCTCCACCCTGGCACAGTCCCGTGGCCACCAAGTTACCCGTCTTACCACATCGTACCCATTTCTTTACAATCTAAGGCTCTGAAGAAGAAATCCCTGATTAGGGTAAATGGGTCCTGTTTGTCTACCAGCACAAAAGGATAACTGCCGGGGCATTCTTCATGATGCTTTCCTGGTCACAAAGCATTCCTTGGTGAAAGTTAGAAGAGAGTGCCCTCTTCTGGCAGATGAATGAGAACACGAGGCCCCTCTGCCCAGGCTGTGTGGACATTAGTCCCAGGACTGCAGCCCTTACTCAGCTCAAGGAAAGGGTCTCTTGTACCAGGTATGCAATGGGGTTCATACACAAGAATCCAGAATACCCCAAAAGCTGCTGCCTCCTGCCCTGCTTCTTAGCCCTTCCTCTGGAGTATACACAGACTATTGTTTCAAGCTCAGCCCTTGTTCTTGCTTTTCAGGAAGGCTCTGTCCCCTGACCTCCACTACCATCATTGGTCTGGATTGCATTCCCCCCCTCCCCATGCTGGGCTGATGAGGTCTCATTCTCACAGGGAACCAGAGCACTTTTGCAGCCTCTGCCCACCCCAGCCACCCCCCTTGGAGTACTTCCTTTACATTCTATTTTTAGTTTCTTGATTGCAAGTGAGAAGTCAGAATCAGAGAATGCTGGGAAAATGTAGAGATAACCAACCCAGGAAAAGGGACAGGCATGTGGGGAGGCTTGAGGGATTCAAGAGGCAGAAGTGTCAGGCTGTAACGGGAGTGGACAAGGAGGGCTAGGTATCCTGTCTCAAGGCCAGCAGCCAAGGACAGCTAAAAATCAAGCTACTGAGCTACAAAGGGCTCCTCCAGGTCACCTAATACAATCATTTCTCTCCACAGAAGGAAACTGAGTCACAGCTGAGGAGGTGGGGCTTTGTTTTACATTTGTGTGCAACATTGATCCAGAAAACGTGTACTCACCAAAATGGAGTCCACATTCAACCTCTGTGCCAACCTGGGCCCAAAGACCAAGCACAGGATAGATTCATCACACTGCCCCCAAATTATCTAGAGATGGCTTTTCCCATAGCATTGGCCCCTTTGCCTCCACCAGAT
Organism: Phyllotis vaccarum; assembly: GCA_033318265.1. NCBI lineage: Eukaryota > Metazoa > Chordata > Mammalia > Rodentia > Cricetidae > Phyllotis > Phyllotis vaccarum. The sequence goes on from JARWLC010000012.1 coordinate 84,902,200, forward strand.
GCATCATGTCCCTCCTGAAGACAGTAGTGCATCCCCAACACGGCGCCATTCCACTCCCTAAATGAATGAACCTGTAGCTACAAACGTTTCCATTGGCGGTTACTGCTGGCAGTTTATCAGTATTAACTGATTAGGCTCGAGATGATGGATCCCGTGTCTCAAAAAGCCCACTGCCCTGCACCACCCCCAAGCAATCCATGCGCCCTGGATGCTCCAGGATGCCTGGGGGCTAGCCTTCACTCTGCTCCCCTCACCCTGAGCTGCCCCCCCTGGCCCAGCAAAGGAGACATTTAAATAAATAAAACAAAATTCAAATGAGGGCACTAAATCTCCCCGGCGTTTAATTGATGATCATTATGCTTAGGAACCTAAACTCTTTTAATTTCACAGCGATGCAGAGATGAATTATAGAATTACAGTCGCCAATTATCAATCACGCCTTTGCTAGTGTCTCCTGGCTGCCCAGCCGGCTTCTGCTTCCTCTTACAGACCAAGGGTTGAAGAGGCAGGATAATAGCACTGGGAAAATGATTGCAGGAGGGGTCTGCTCTCTCTCTCTCTCTCTCTCTCTCTCTCTCTCTCTCTCTCTCTGATTCTCTGAGAGTGTCTGTGTCTCTGTGTGTCCCTCCTTCCTCTCTCTGTTCTCTTCTCTCCCTTTCCCCCTACCATTCTATTATTCCTAGTGTGCCTCTTTTCCTAAGTTAATAAGTTAATAAATAAATAAATAAATAAATAAATAAATAAATAAATAAATAAATAAATAAATAAATAAATAAATAAATAGACTATTCAGAAAACAAAACCTTTTCATTTACAGCCCAACATTTAATTCATTTTGTTCAGGAGACAGTGTGCCTTCCCCTGTACTGGGCAGAATTCCAACGGCAACTGGTGCCTGACCCCTAAGCAGCTGCCATCGGGCCCGCCTAACCCAGCAACCTGCAGAGGGAGACTGAACGGGATCCGGTAGACTGTAGGATGCCACCAGCGCCAAGGCTGTAGCCTGAGCTTCCACCACCCTGCACCGGGAAGCCATGGCCTCTTCTCCTTTACTGTGAAAATAATAATAATAATTTGAATAATAATTTCCACCAAAGCCGGGAGTGATTTGCATTTGTATAGTGCTCTGCAATTTACAAAGTGCTTTCATGTGCGCTATCTCATTTGATCCTTCCAATAATCCTGAGAGGTCTGTAGAGCAGGTAGTTTTGTTATTCAAACGTTTATCCATTCATTTGACTAACATTTATTGAGTTTCTACTTTATACCAGACCCTGGGGATAGGAAGACCAGAAGAAGAAAAAAAAGGAGCCTCTTTCCTCAAAGGTACACAGCCTGTTGGGACAACCTAGTAAGTGTACAGAATATTAAAAGGCCCAGGAGCAAAGTGCTCCCCTGAACAGCAGGGAGACCGAGGACTAAGCTAGCCAGGATAGACCGCTTCCTCTGCTTTGAGCTTCGTGGTCTTCCTCCAAGTCATCTGACCCATTTGTTTAAAGGTACCAGTTTGGGGGCCAGAGGACCGGCCCCCAGGTAAAGCATCTGCTGTGCGGGCATGAAAGCCTACATTAAAAGAGCAATGGAGGAGGGCACCTGATGCTGGTCTCTGCCCCATCTCACCATCTCACATGCACACACAAGTGCAAGCATACCAGCATCTGTTCATACAACACACAGCAGCAGCTCTGTGAATTCACTGCCATCCTTGGGTCCCCTGAAATATATACATTGGTAAACAATGAAGGTCAGGAGAAAAAAAAACAAACAAACAAACAAAAAAAAAACTTGGAGATCTGCTGACATCAGCAAATCCCTTAAGACCAAGCATATTACACCACACACACACACACACACACACACACACACACACACACACACAAATGAATGGCCAGGCTGTAAGCCAGTTGTCTGATTCCAGCATTTACTACCTTGGAGTTTCTTCTGAGAGGCCTTTACCAAGAAGCCTCTGGTCAAATCTTTGTAGTTGATTGGTTGGTTGTGGTGGTGGGTTTTTGTTTGTTTTATTTATTTGTTTTAGAAAGACTATGTTAAAGCTGGGTTTGGCCTGAACCATCCATTGCCCTATTGGAGTGCCTGTTCTGTCCAAGTTTCAGTCACAATAAGAGCCAGCTCTCAGAATCTCAACTCTTGTCTACAGCTGGCTTCTCAGTCACCACAAGCCCTTCACCTATAGAACAGGATGGAGGTGGAATTAAAGTCACATAGTTTGGGTTCGCTCCAGCAACCAGGTCCCGGAAGGCCCTAAGCAGATGAGCATAGCCTTGGTGGCACTGGATCACACTATCTTTGTCTCTCCCTACAGAGTTAAATCTGCCCAAGCAGAGGTCCTTCAGGGACCACTGTCTGGTCAGAACCCAACACTTTGCCTGGCCAAGACCAGGACAACTCTATCCTGTCACCAGCTGGCTTCCCTGGCTCTAGAGCACTGGCCTCTAGCCACAGGCCAGGCACCCAGCCATGCTATGGAGCCAAGCAGCCCTGGAGTGGAGCGGTCCTGTAATATTCTCATTGTCTTGGAAGGTTGAGGTATAACTTGGACACTGTAGAAATTATGACTCTATCCTTAGATGGGGAAGACTTCCCAATCTGCCTCTGGCCTTGGTGTTTTCCTTAAAAGTCACATCCCACAGCTGCTCTACCACTGTCTTATGTTCCAAGGACAGGACAAGTGTCTTTTGCCTGACCTCCAATCCCCAAGTCATACCTCTTTGCTCCTAAGCTGAACACTGTGTTTTACGCCTCTCTAGACTGTGTCTGTTGTGTATCACTCTCAGCTCTCCCACCACAATCTATAAAAAATACTCCACCTCACCTCTACCACCAGACTACCTCAACACCACTACTAAATCTCTGCCTTCTCAGGAAGTCTGGAAGGGCAGTTCATCTGTCTCCATGGCTGCCCCTGTCTCTTGACCTAAAAATGGAGCCCCAATAGGTATAACCCTCCTGAACTGAAGCTCTACCAGGAGAATTTACCCAAGACTCTCCCAGTGTTAAAACTAAGAGTCTCACCTCCTGAGAAAGCCCTCTAGTCCTTAGGCCCTATGCCTGTCACTTAAGCTGAGATTTGTACTTCCCTACTCATGTGGAACCTCTTTTCAAAGTTGCCTTCTCAACACCCCAGTATCTTCAGAGAAGCATGATATATCTCTGGCTGTGTAAAGAGTTTTCATCATATGGGCCAAGAGTCCAAAAAGATCTGGACTAGAATCATGTGACCACAACTGGAACACATTGGAGGTCACGGAGAAGAGTAAAGAGGGTCTGAGGGAACTAGCAGGGGTCTGTCCCAGTGGCAGTGGAAGGCAGAAGGCCCGGTGAAGTAGCCACACTGCCCTGAAGGTCCCAAGGTTCATTTTTTGGCTCTTCTGCGACACAGGTTGCCTACCAAATCTACAACTTTAATCCTGAAAGAGTACAATGTTTTATGGGTCCGTGGTTCTGTGGCATAAGAACTTCCCACAAATCCTTTACCATCCCAGAAAGGGCAGTATCATTTTATGAGAGGGGGGTTTCTCAGAAGAAGTCATCTTGCTGTACTTCTTCATTCAAATGAAGCCTTCTCTGGGTCCAACACTAAGTCCTTGCAGGCCTTCGGTAACTATGTTCTTCCCTCTCTCCTCTGCCCTTTCCCCCTCCCGATTAGCTCTCTCTGTCTTTCATGTAGCCCACACTAGCCCTGGCCTCAAACTCTAAGTAACCAGGGCTGACTTGAAACTTCTGATCCTCCTGTGTCCCCCACACCAGACACATTACCACTATTTGTCTACATTGCTAGGAATTTGTCTACATTGCTGTGTGGTACTAGGTAAGTACCTGAGGAACTGAGCTACATCCCTAACACCCAGCATCACTTTCTTTGAAAGCTGTGGTACTCAGCTGTCAGGTGTGCCACTGATGTTCACCAGGTTGTTCACTCGTCAGGTAAAGAGAGGGACCTTAAGAGTTGTGAGGCTAAGTGTCTCCATTCTGGAACAGAAGCGGAGCAAGAAGCTGCTGCTGTTTGTGACACTCCTCTCAAGCCCAGTCTCTCTGAGAAGAATAAAAGAAGGTGTTTTTTTTTTAACAGTCATGCCTTCCCATTCAGGATGAAGTGTAGAAAAATATTTCTGGAGAGGAAACCAGAAGAGGAGAGAGTGGAGGAAGAGAGTCAGAGAAGAACACAAAGGTCAGATGGTCTTGACCTGCCAGCCTACACCTCTCCTAGATAACATCTGCAGACCCATTAGACAAACAGTGCACCGCTCACTCAGAAGCAACAATGGCCACTCTTCTCTCTAGACAGCCCCCCACCCCGCCAGGGCCAAACATTTGCTTCTAGCTGCGCTCATAAAATGGCCTCACTTCAGCCCCTGTCTCATGGTCAGTGGGCAGTATGAATGCCTCTTGTCATGGGAAGACAGTAACCTGGACCCTGCTCTCCCACCCCTGCAATGGGATAATCACACTGCCTGATATATCCCCCTTCTTGAGTACAGGGTGGGAGCTGGTGCTGAGCAAGGGCAGGGTAGCCACCTAAGGGCTCTACCAACCTCCTTCAGAGGTGACAGATGAGCTACCAACCCAAATCAACCCTCCTTTCTCCCAAGGTCCCCTCCTTCCAACCTATCTTCCTGGCCCAGACCCCGTATCTTCCTCAGAGCTTCAAATAGCTGTGTCTCGGAAACATGAAGTGCTGTTTCCTCCTAATTACAAAACTAACAGCTGACAACACGTACCCATCGTCTCTCCGCGCTAACAGCCCCATTAGGACAGATCCTGTTATCGCCCTTGCCCCCTCCATATATTTTATGAAGCTGGCTCAAAAGTACTCAGCGTCTGGCCCTCCCCTCCTCCTTCGCTCTCTCTTTTAAGGCAATAGCTTTGTGAAAGCAGAGGGGGGGAAATAAAGCTTTTTACTAAAATGTCACTCTGGAAAAGGGGTGGGGGGCTTCCTAATAGGCCATCAGAGGCTTGTTTTTTTTTTTTTAAGTGTGATAAATTTGACCCGTCTTAAAAAGACAGCCAGTGTTGCTTATCAGCCATGATTTGACCAGATAGCCATTTCAAAAACAGACACTGGTCTTTTTATAATAAATGAAAGCAATAAAAATCAAGAGCTGGGCCAGAACTATAATTAAGAATCAAGCCCAGAGAATGGGGTGTGTCAGTAGAAAGCAGTGGAGCGGTCCGGCAGGCTGCCATGGGCACCATTGGCTGGGGGGGTCACCACAAAGGGGAATTGGGGGTCCACCCTGCAGGAAGGGGGAGAGTGGCTTTCTCCCAATGGTCTTGAGAGAGTCCCATTTCTGAACAAATGGACCCAGGGATCACAAAAAGGGACCCAGTGCCCACCTCAAAGCCCAATCCATTGTCTTTTTGAAATTCAGCCAAGAGATCTATCCCTTGCTCTGCCTACACACAATAAATACCCCAGGCTTGCTACCCCAAAAGAGCTGCCTGCCTAACACAGTCTCCATCTCAAGCCGCTGCTTTGCATTTCCTTTTGGCTTTATTAAAACTGATTTTCTATTTGCACTATAAAAACTGATCTGATTAAATTTCCATTTTTCCCCAAAGAAAAGGCTCTCTCTCTCTCTCTTCCCCTCCTCCACTTCTCCACGCCCTCCTCTTGGTCCTCCACCCCATTAACGCTCTCCACTTTTTTGTACCCCAAACAAATAATTCTTGATTATCCTCCCTCCTCATCCCTCTCACCCTCCACTGGGTCCCCTTCGTAGTTTCCATGGGGATGGCGTTCCTAGGGAAGAGAGAAAAGGAAGCCCACCCAGAGAAGCTGAAAAAGGGAGGCTTATTGTGGAATCCACAGGGAAAGGGGTGTTTCTTGGGTCTGTTATGTGACCGCTCATATTCCATGTGGCTGTGAGGTTGCACGACACATTCAGTGTGACCCTTAGTCTGACTTATCCCTCTGACAAAGCCAAGGTTGTGTGTCTGGTACTCTGAAGGGCCACTTTGCTGAGTCCTTGCATTCAGGATCCCAAACACACCTCCCTTCAGGACAGAGAATGGGCCAAGAATACAATTAAGACCACGTGATATCCCCTACTCTACCTTAGCCTTAAACTTTCTATTCCTTTCCCATGACAGTAACTCATTAACGACCCCGTGAACGGTGTGCCCTGGGTCAGTGAAGAACACACACAACTTCTGTGCTCTGTGCTCTCACTGCCAAAAGAGGGACCATCTCAGAGAGGACAAGTCACTGACTCATGGAAAGAGACCCCTGTGGGGTGAGTGCAGGAACCCGCTTGCTAACCACTGCACTGCACAACCCCGTGAGACAAGAAGACCCTGTGAAGAATCAAGCATCCACCCAGAGGCCCACCACAGAAGAGCTGGGGAAGCAGAGGACTGGGTGAGAGGGCCAGCTGCAGAAGATCCTTCTAAGGACCATCTCCTTTAAAGCTCTTCAACCTACTGTATTCTCCGCCTCCGCCCTGCTGGTCCCCTTGGTGCCCCTGCCCTTAAAGCTGCATTTCTACCCCTCCCTTCTGTGCAGTGGAGGTGGGTTGGCATTTTAACAAGACTTTTCTAAATATTCAGGGAAAACAAAAAGTAAATAATGACAGGAAATATAAATGGCAGGCACAAACTTATTTCCCACTGCACCAGAGCACCTTAGCATTATCAGTAATTAATTGAGGAGTGAGTGAGTGGCTGACTGACTCACTCACTCACTTCCTCACTCTCTGACCAACTGACAACCTGACTCACTCACTCACTAACAGACTCATTCACTTCTTCACTGTCCGAATGTCTAAATGGCTCGCCCACTCACTGAATAGTTTGTCTATTAACCAAAACCAAAATAGGCACTGTCTCGGTTTCCTACCTAGCCAGGGCCAAAGACTCAGCACTAAACTCCAGTGTATGAGTCCTCCCGGCCCACTCTTACAGTAAAGATGGCAAGTGTGACGTACTTGTGACAGAAGTCCCCAGGTATCCAGTGAGACTTTCTGTCCACGCCTTCAGAGGAGGCTGTCCTTCTCACAGATGCCACAACACTTTCTCTACCTACATAGCAGCCATGCTGTGCATACAGGGATCCCCAATTACTCCTAAACACCCATCTATGGTTACTATCCTCTCTAGGTTTGAGCCAAGATCTCCAGGGCCGAAGAGAAAGGAATGCGAAGGTGGCCAGAGCAGGCCCCAGAGCACCAGAAGGCCAGGATGTCTACAGGTCCTGTGTAGTTGCCACTTCTCTGGCACCTTTCTGCGTTTTCCAGAAGCACCCCTCCTCTCTCTCCATGAACTAGCCTGGGTGACCTGCTCTTCTCTGTGCAAGCTTCACTCACTCATGCATTTGTACCAGCTCCATGTTCCCTGATGCGCCTTCTTCCCACCCCATCTGCTGTTTGCTGTCCAAAGACTTCTCCTCTTCAGGAGTGTGATTCCCAGAAGACTTCCTTGTCCCCTGCCCCCGTCACTGTCCCCCAGTATCTGGCCTTGCTTTATCAGCCCCGGCTACTGTGTCAATTTCCTTGCTCACAGGCCATTCTCTTCCGTCACAGTTAGATGTCTTTTATGCTTTCACCCTCTCCAGACCTCTTCATTTAGCACAGTGCTGTGCTGGCTTTAAGCACACCCCCTACACTTTTATGTGCATGTGTAATAACCATTCATGCTGATGGGGCGCAGGGCTATATTTTAACATGTGTACTGCTCAAATTAGGCTCGTTAGCATTTCAGTCTAATTATCATTTTTTTGTGCTCGGAGTCTTTCGGTTCTTCTCCTTAGTTTAGTTTTGTTTGATTGTTTGGATGATGCTGGAAATGCTACCTTCTAGTTCTTAATAGAATATTGTAGATTATTACTTACCAAGCTCCCCTGTCGGCCCTGTCCCCCCACCCCACCCCGACACCCAAGTCTTTTCACCTGTTTGGGTTTGTTGCTATTGTTTTTCTTTTGTTTGTTTTTGTTTGAGACAGAATGTCATGCAGCCCAGACTGACTTTGAACTTATGATGTAATGGAAGATATCTTTCAACTTCTGACCGTCCTGCCTCAACCTCCAGAGGTTTGGGATTGTAGGCCTGTGTTACCATGCCTACAGGTTTATGCTGTCCTGAGGATGGGACCCGAAGTCTCACGCATGCTAGGCTCTGCAAAGCCAGCTCCATCCCTAGCCATCTGCTCCACAAATTTTTGACCAAAAAAAAACACAAACAAAAAAATGTGCTTTAAATTCAAGAAGACTTGAGGGGGGGAAGGGGAAAACGAGAGCCAGGGAAGGAGGGAGAGAGAGAGGATAAAAGCACGCTGGGATGGAAGACACAGCAATGGCTTGTGAGACAAGACACTGAATTTGGTTCTAGACATTTCACGGTGACACAAGGCACTTAAGGAGAGATGTCCTGCAGGCCGCTGGATTTATGAGACTAGAGTCCAGCGAGAGGTCAAGGCTGGAAATGAACATTTAAACGTCTTGGAGAAAGATGGGGACGAGAGAACAGCTGCAAATGGGATCCTGGAGGTGCGAACGGAGCAGCAGAGAAGGCTGCCCCCCCACGCAGCCCCAGGGAGCAAGCACAGCCAGTGTGGGGGTATCCACTGACATGGAATTAGTGGGGTCTGACAAAGCAGGGAGAGAAGAAGGGACCCAGGGGCTGTGTACACACCAGTCGAGGGGGCTGAGCCAAATCAGCTCACCTAGGACTTTCACTCTTCCTGGACAGCTGTCAACACTGTCTCAGAAACAGCGCAAACAGGCCCTGCCCAAATTCTGCTTGGCTCTGGAGTGCTATTCTGCAGCTCCTTACCTACTTACCTTCCCCTTTCTCCTTACTGCCATCAGCCAGCGCTGAAACCTCAAAACAGCAGAGATGAAAGCACAGAGCAAAGACAGGGGTTCATCCTTTCTTGTTTCATTTCCACAACCCCCACCCCCCAACCCCCGCAAGGGATTATAACCCTCTGAAAGTCACAAAGCTGAAAAATGGAATCCCAGACAAGATACCAGGCATCCACAGTCCCCAACTGGTACGTCCTGATTTCTACCACTGTGCACCCTGCAGACAAAGCAGAGACCCAGATTCAGGCTGGGCCAGATTAGGGCCAGAATGTCCTGTCCACACTATTCCTTCCTACTGCTGGTCCTGAAGCCAGCCTCGGGGGCCCACAACACACCTCAGAGCAGACAGCCACAGCCTCACATATCTAGACTGCAGGCAGAGGGCCTAGAGGGATGCTTCAGTCAATAAAGTGCTTATAAGACCCACATTCAACCACCACAACACCACAACATAAAAAAACCCTGTGTTCTGTGCTCTGAATCCAGGTGCTCCTAAGAGGGAGACCTTGCAGCTCAGTGGCCTGACAGTTTAGCCTAATCCATGGGTCCCAGGCCAGTAAGAGACAATCTTCAAAACCAAAGCAAATGCCACCTGAGGAACAACACCTGAGATTGTCCTCTAGCCTACACACACACACATACACACACACACACACACACACACACACACACACACATAAACATACTTTCACACTCTCATACACATATTCTCTTGTACACTCATACACATACAGGCACACATACTCTCTCTTGCACACATACACAGTCTACTGCAGACAGAGATCTAATGGTTCAAACCCCGACTGCTCCCCTCATCTTTAACCCCTGGCCCAGATTGTCCTGAGGATAGGCTCTTCAAGGGTGACACTCTGCTCTAAGAGCAGCAGCTGTGAATATCTCTTTTTCCACACCTAAAATCTAGGCCATTCCAAAGAGACAATTACATGTCCTTCCCCAGCCCGGGACCCTCCACCCCCACCCCCGGGGCTGACAGCTGCTTAGAAACCCCTGGCCCTCCTTGTCCTGAAGCTGCCAATTTCCTCATCAGTATTTTATTTGGCTGTTTTGCTCATTTTTAAGCTGGTGGCAATTGCTATTTAAATTGTTTTGTAAAGTGTCTTTGCATTTACAATACCGGCTGTCAGCAGCCCCACAATAGGAAATGAGATTTGGCATCAAAGGCAAAGACACTACTAAAATACATTTTAATAAATATGTAAATCAATTAATCAATCACCCATCCAGGGAGCTTCGGGATGCAGAGGGCTGAGAGGGAGGGGTTGGAGGATAGTGTGGTCCAAGGGAGCAAGGGAGACTCACCAGCACTGAGCGAAGATGTTGGCACATAACAGGCAGCCAGTCACCCTTGAGCTCCTAACCTCTCTCTGGGTTACCTCCTTCACCCCAACACTACCTAAATGAGCACCCCCAGGCAGGAGCTAGGAGCCCATGAAAGTACTAACAACAACAAGAAACCAATGATTTAGTAGAAATTCCCACCGCCAAAGTGTCTCCCCTTCCAAAGCCGTTTCCTAGGAAAGCCAGAGTTTAGAAAGCACTTTCAAGGCTTCGGCCTGTAAGCTGGACTACCCTGGGGGATCAGCATCCGGAAGAAGAAATGACCAGCTGCTCTCTTTTCCTGAAACAGCATCAAAGGAGAGGCGCTTAAGCTGTCACATACAAATTGGTAAGGAATGTACTGTCCCCTCAGAGACAGCCCTGGCAAGAAAGAAATAAGACCCCAAGGATGGTACTGCGGGAAAGGAAAGAGGGCCACAGGTCTCAAGGATTGGGCATGAGTGTGCTGAAGGGAGGGGGCTGTGCATGTGCACACGTGTGCTGGGGGGGCTGTGCATGTACACACGTGCTGGGAGGGGGGGCTGTGCATGTGCACCACATGTGGAAGCTAGAGGACAGCTGTTCCTCGGGTTCCATCCAGATCCACCTTTTGTTTAAGACAGGGTCTCTAGGCTGGAGAGATGCCTCAGTGATGAAGATAACTTGCTGCTCTTGCAGAGGAGCGGGGTTCAGTTCACAATGCTCACATGATGTCTCATAACCTGAAACTCCAGTACCAGGGAATCCAACCCCTTCTTCAGACCTCCATGGCTCCTGCATGTACGTGGTGTGCATACATGCACTCAAACACACACACACAGACACACGCACACTATAAATAAATAAATATAAATAAATAAAATTGGAAAGACAGGGTCCCTCATTGGGCTGACAGGCCAGTGACTCTAGGAACTTTGTCCCTGTGACCCCAGACCTGAGATTCTATTACATATCATTATGTTGACATTGTGTTCTGGGGATTAAACTCAATTCTTACACTTACAGGGCAAACACTTTACCAATACAACCACCTTCCCAGCTCTCTCAAGGCTTTCTGAAGCAGGAGCCTAAACACACTGTGTCTGGGAAGTGAGAGAAGTTGGTCAGGGTGCTGGACACATAGTTACAGATTCTCCGGTGAGAAACTTAAATCTGGCCCACACAGCCTGAGCTGGGGCTGGTGTATGTCTTCAGCTTGAGCATATGATTTTTAGAAAGAGTGTGCCTGAGCCCTGCTAAGGTGTCATATGACTTTCCATGTGACCTTTGGTAGGTCACTTCCCCCATGTGTTAACTCTCATGAGACAGTGTAGACTTTGGATAAAAATTAACTCTAGACACTCTTCAACCTCCCTTCTCCAGCCCTGTGGGGGGTCAAACCAATACCCTTAAATCACATTTTTCCAGGCCTGGTGTAGTTCCCAGTTAAGTTAGCCTAACCCCGATGGGGAAGGAACCAGCCATTTGGAGTCTGACAGAAGACCCATCCAAGAGGACTTAACAGCTCCCAAGGCCTGGAGGACCGGCACGTGTTATAGTACTAGCCTAGCATGCACACAACTCAGAGTTCAACCCCTGGCATCAAAAAGAGAAAAGGAAAAAAGGAACCAGTTTATCAGGAAAATGGTGAACACCCACAGCTAAAGCCAAAGGTTCTAGCCCTCAGAACACAGCCCTCCCAACCTTCTCCTCCAGAAGAGTTAAGTCCTATTAAAGACACATCTAGATTCCAAATTATCTCATTTTCAAAACTAATGCCACCTGGACCAGAAGGTAAATATTTCCAAGGAGCTGAATATGCATGTACAGCCAACCTTGAGTGTCTAGGCATAGCTATGGGCCAGGTTTCACAAGCATACATAAATATGTGACCGTGGCCTTGGCCATGTGTGTATCAATGTGTGAACCTCTTGGTCAATATGTTCCCACTTTTGGGCAGGTCCTCAAGACTCAGGTGGGTCCCTGTGAGAGGATGAAAGGTACATTAGGTCAGGCTTTGAAATATATACAGGTCACCATATGGTGGGCAGGAGCTTGTGGGCACTAATGGTGCCTGATATCTTACTTACTGTCCCAGAGAGTCAGGTCACAGCACTGCCACATGGCTGCGGTACAAACCACCCCCCAGTTATATCTGTTTTTCCTGTCACCACTACAGTAGAGACCACGTGTACCAGCTCCCTGAACACACACATGTGCTAGAGACGGCATTTCTGAATCAGTTGACCGTGAGGCCCAGAGAGAAAGATAAATTTATTCTCTCTCCCTCTGCACCCCCTTTCATAAGCCTCCTGCCTTTGACCATCAGACAGAACTCAAGGTTCTCAATATTTTATATTCCTAAACTCACAGCAGCCTCAGAGCACTCAAGCTTTTAACTCCATATTGAAAATTATGCCACTGTCTCCTGGTTCTGCATTCTTCAAATCCGGACTGTGACACACTAATACTTGCTCTGTCTTTCAGCTTACAGATAGATTATCATGGGAGCCATGTTCTCAAATACATATACATACACATATACGTGTCATATATACATATATCCTATTGTATATAAATACGTATACATGTACGCATGTACATTATACACACATATATCCTATTGAATATCCCATTGGTTCTGCCTCCCAAGTGATCTAAAGTTATTTTCTGTGTTACATGTATCATTTCTTCTGAAATATACTGTAGGTGTACCGATGGCAAGTGTGTGCCCACCAGGGCTTCAGAGACCCTGACCCAGTTTCTATAGCCAGCTCAAGATTGGTGAACTCTTAGGCCAAGATGGCTGTATCTAATGACTGTCCAATTGTCAAGCTAACTGTCTCCACACAGCCCTAAACATGCCTCCCCTTGCTCCCTGCTCCCTGTGACCACATTGTCTCCACCCGGAGGGCAACACCATTTCTGGAGAGACTTCTGAAGTACTAACTTTATTAAGATTGATTTGGCCTGCCTGCCATTCTGACAGGTCCAAAAGCAAACACGGTAGGGCCATGGGGGAGATTTGGTCATAATTACCATCTTTAATTACTGCTAAAACATCAATTGCTCTTGTTCAATTAGCAGTGCGGTTTCAGGCATGGCAAACTTTGCAACACAAAATAAGCTGAAAATTGATTTCTGAACACTTAATGCAGATCTAAAATTGCTAACCTGATAAGGTTGTCATAGAAGAGCCAACGTGGCTAAGGAGGAACTTCGCAGGGCTGTAATTGCCTCGGTAGGAAGATTAATAACTTGTATACTTACATCTTGTTCATCAAGTGGGAGGTATTCGTGGGGGAACCAGGAGAGGTGGGTATGGTGGAACAGGAAGGCAGAGGGAGGGTGTTAACAAGGAGACTGGCAATTAGGCAAGAGAGAGCAGCAGTCTGCACCCAATGGTCCGTGAACGAGGACATGGCCCTCTGAGATGGCACACAGGAGGCGCGACTGCCTGGGCTGACTGCCAGGGAGAAAAGACCAATGCAAAGCAGGTGGGTTCTGTCTTAGGTGGGTCTCACACACCACCAGTCCTCCCTCTCCAAGCCCTGAAAACCGAGCTCCAAGGCAAAACCCATGCAAGCTTCTTGGCAAGGGAAAGGTAGAATGTGATGGATGAGGAACAGCAGCTGGACCCCAGGATGCTATAGCTGCTCCGCTACAGTGCTCACCATCCCTTGTTCTGATGCCTGGGTCTTCCTGCCATGGGGCTGAGTGGACCGCTGAGTGTGTCATGGAAGGGTGAACAAGGAAGCATTTTATGAGCTACCAAGTGTTCCATGCAGTGTGCAACTGCGAGCATCGTTATCATTGTTACACTGGGCCTGTGGGTGGTGAGGCAACAGGGAAAGAGTCTGAATAGCTTTGGGAAAGACTCTTTGAGTTCTGTCAGTTAGATGGAGGGAAATGAATTCCATTTCAAGTTTGTGAACTAACATCAACTAAGCACAGATATGCACCAGGAATGAAGAAAAACACTAGGTAGGTGGGGGTAAATAGATGAAAAAAGATAGATACAGAAGGAGAAAGAAAAGGGAAGGAGGAGAGATTGTGAAGATTATAGGTAGACAGGTAGGTAGGTAGGCAGACAAACGGACAGACAGATAATTATCCATAGACGGATAGCATAGTTGATGATTGATAACACATACACATGAATAGAAAGATGGATGAAAGGAGATAGAGAAGATGCATAGACACAGGTAGAGAGAGAGATCGAGTATCAGTTTGACTATCTCAACATCGTAAGGTGATAAGTGACAGATGAGAGAAATTAGACCCGATGGAGTTAAGTTACTGACCCCACAGTGAGGCATCTACTAAGTGCTAGAGCTGAAACGTGGACCCAGAGCTCTCTGACATCAGGGACAGTACAGTGAAGCTCTGATCTCTGACCAAAAATATCCTTTAAACTCCTTGGTACTTGTCACTGTCCTGTGCTGAGCCTGGAGCAGACATGAGCAGGATCACAAACATCCTTGTCCTGCAGACATAGAACAGACACTCATCCAACCAACTGTGCTATAACGTGGCCTGCAGACCAACCCCAGCTGCATGTCCAGGGCAGCGAATGAGATAAACTTACCAAGGCTGGCATATTTGGAGCCAGTTTGTCATTGGATCCTATTTCTTGTCATCTCCTTAACTATAGACACAGCACTCAGATCCAAATTTTATTAAGTATCTCCTGGTCCACCCCAAGCTTGGGGAAAGAGAGAGGGTGGCCTTCTAGACACTCACTCTCTACATGGACAGGAATGAAAGAAACTTACAAGTATGAGCCCTCAAAACCAACAGAGCAGTCAGAAAGACTGCCCAGAAGAGATGATATCTGAGTAGGTTTTGGAGATGTCTGGGAGCCAGCCAGGCAGATCAGAGATGGCTATATTCTCCTGGTATCTCTGTAACCAAATGCACAAAGCTGTAAACTGCCCTCTGACCTTCACATGCACGCTATGGTCTGTGCGTACTTCCACATATGCAAACAAGCACGTGTAAAGTAGTAAATCAATATTAAAAAAAATAAATTGAAAAGATGCATAAAGATAGGTACCAAGGAAGTAGTTACTAGTGTATTTTGGGCAGGAAGAAACGGTGAGAAGTCTATGCACCAAAAAGTTACAGAAGAATCCAGAATAACGTCTCCCTTTGATGAAGCTGGCAGAGATACATAAGCTGAGACCAAAAGGCCAGGGAAGGTTTGTGAAGGTCAACTGAGTACTGAAGGATGCTGAGAACACGGTTGAGGTACAGAGTCAGGTGATAGGCAGTTCTCCAAGGTAAGTGCCTTACCTTGGGACAAAAGTCAGCACCCATTTGTTAGAAACAATGAGGACAAAAATGTAGACCACTAGTGGTAGCTGTCCTGAGCCTGTTCTGACAGACAGAGACAGGGACAGTGCAGTGTGAAGAGTCACACTGAAAGTCACATTTGCAAGAGGCAGTCCATTTGGAAGCGGGGCAGGGGACGAGGGCTCTGTTCCAGGATCTTGTCTGTGTCTGTCACTGCCTGTTGTCCAGTGAGATGGGAATCAGTGACCTCACACTGATGTCAAAAGGGAAAGTCCTGGTGGCTGGAATATAATCCAGGCCCATGACCTCCATTTCCGGTCCAAAATGTCATACAAACAACTGACCCCAGAAAATTTCCCCTCATTTAATAATAAACCAACGATTAAAAATAGAACCACTATAGGGCAGGAGGCACAACAGTTCATGAGCTAGAGAGAATCTGAGTTGAGTTCCCAATGCCCACAGCCAGGGGCTCACAATTGCCTGTAACTCCCATTCCAAGGGATCTGTGGCCAGTGTGCACAAATCCTTACATAAACACATAATAAAAAGTAATTCTTTTTTTAAAAAGAAGAGGCTGTGGCTATAGTTCAAGGAAAGAACAATTATCTTGCATATCTAGAGCCTGTGATGGTTTGGATGAGAATGGTCCCCAGAGGCTCAGACATCTGAATATTTGGTCCTTAGTTGGTAGAACTATTTAGGGAGGATCAGGAGGTGTGGCCTTGTTGGAGGTGGTGTATTATTCTGGGTTAGACTCTAAGGTTTCAAAATCTCAAGCAAGACTCAGTCTCTCTCTCTCTCCTTCTCTCCCTCCCTCTCTCTCCCTCTCCCCTTCTCTCCCTCTCCTGTCTCTCTCTCCCCCTCTCCCTCCTCCTCCTTCCCTCCCTCTATCCCCCTCTCTCTTTCTCTGCTGTTATGCTCCCTGTCGCAATGGCCATGAACTCACTCTATGAGACTACATATAAGCAAGTACTCAGAACGTTTTATTTTTAGAAGTTGCCTTGGTCATGGTGTCACTTCATAGCAATAGAAAAACAACAACAGAGTCCTAAACTCAGTCCCCAGAACTGCAAGTAAATAAATATTTGTAAAAGAGAGAAAGATAAAGAATAAATAGTTCATAAACATTCTTGATAGGAAGAAGGATGCTGCCATACAGAAGATGAACAAAATACTGAGGGAATTATAAGCCCTCAGTGAAATAATTACCTCCATAACCAGGAGTACAAAAAAGGATATAAATGTGCCTTAAAAATACAGAAGATGAGCACATATCAGACATCATAAGATGACACTGTTTAGAAAAAAGTGCTAGAAAAAAATGAACAGAAAAGAAACAGAGAGAATGAGGGAAGACAGAGCAGACTTGGAAAAGGCAAGAGAAATTAATAGGAACGCATAAGTTAAAAGGGAGAGGCTAGGGGGTGTGGCTTGACGGGCAAGAGCAGTTGCTCTGCAAGCAGGAGGATGTGAGTTCAAATCCCTTGCACCCATGTAAAACCTAGGCATGGCCACACATGTAAGCAAACACCTGGAACCCAAGTCCTGTGGAGATTGGAAAGAAAAGGGTTTCTGGGGCTGGCTGGCTGCCAACCTACCTCCAGATTCAGTGAGAAACCCTGTCTCAAGGGAGTGAGTTGGAGAACGATAGAGTTGTCCGATAGAGTGGGACACTGAATGTTCTCCTTTGGCCTTCCTGCATGTACCTGTACATATATGTACACATACATCATATAGACACACACAAGCACAAAATTTAAGAAAGAAAATGACAGTTGTGAAAAGCAATTGTACCCACAATTCACACCCCTGCATGAAAAGCAGACATTTAAAAATAATTTATTGTTGCTTTCCCAAAACAAGAAAGAACTGAATCACAGATGAAGAGGCCTACTGTGTCCCAGGAAAACACTGGCACTGAATGGTCACATCTCATAATGAAACCGACTTCAAAGACAAAGAATTCTTTGGACAGAACTGGATCAAATAGTTTTAGACACGGAAGGAAAAGAATTAGGGTCACCCCAGAAGGCTCCACATATAAGGCAAAGGAATAAAAAGTATAATCTAAGAACGCTGCACCCAGGCAAACCCACACAAGGACCGACCGTCCCAGTAGATATGCAAGGATGTGGGAACAGTAGCCTATGGGCCTGAAGGATCGCAAGGGGCAAATTCAAGACACTGAGGGATGAATGAAGGAGAACAATAAGAAAAGAGACATTAAACCAGTGAAACCAGAAGTCAGGCTACCTCTGTCACGGCAAAGACGACAACCTTCATCAGGAAAAAAAAGTTACAGCTCACAAAGAATGGGTTGGGGAAGGAAGGAAAGTAGGCGTCCAGCAACAGTTTTCTTTAGAGATAATCGTTTAGGAACATTTGAAATCAATCAAGTAAGTGACAGAAGTACATGCACATTTTAAAGTGTTTAAAATTAAGAAAAACAATGGCGGTGTGATCAATTAAAAGAAAATGGCGAGAGGAAGTGAAAATATAGTTATTTACTCCCAAAATGTAGCCGGAAGGTATTAAGAGGTATATAGACAGAAATGGATAAAAGACACTGCCCGGGGGAAATTCAAGTCTTGCAAATGAGTAGAAGAAATGCATATATAAACCTCAAGCAGATCAAATGGAAAATGGAATAAAAGATTGAAAAACAATGAGATGACAGTAAAATCAGAAAATATAACACAAAACTCAATTTGAACCAAAAAAAATAGCAAAAACCAAACATGCCTCTTTTATTAATTTATGTAAATGTTATCAGCAAAAAAATACTCTCATACTGGGTCAGAATTAATCTAAAATTTCTTCTAGATCTTAAATGTACAATTACTTTGAGAGATTGGTAGCATATAAGTTAACCAAGACAGCATGCACATACAAAAAAAATCAAGAAACAATTTTTTAGGAGCTGGAAGACTGAACTTAGGATGGGAATGTTAAAACTTGGTCTTGATAAGGAGCTGGTAGCTAGTGAGCACTTAATGGCCAAGAATATTCATGTTTTAAATAGTGGCACATCGACATATTTAAAGTAACAGCACAGCAAACTCAAGAAATTGGGGCACAGTAGGAGTCAAGAGTTATCACAGTTGACCACCTGGCTAGGGCAGAAGTAAACAAAATAATTAGTGTGTGTGTGTGTGTGTGTGTGTGTGTGTGTGTGTGTGTGTGTGTGTGTGTGTGTGTGTGTGTGTGTGTGTGTTAGATTAATGGGTACATATGTCCTAGTCCGGGTTACTTACTACTGCTATGATGAAAACCATGGTCAAAAGCAAGTTGAGGAGAAAGGGTTTACTTGGCTGTGCTTCTGTGTCACAGGTCATCACTGAAGGAAGAAGGCAAGGCAGGAACCTGGAGGCAGGACCTGTTTTAGTTAGAGTTTTATTGCTTTAATGAGACTATATGACTACGGCAACTCTTATAAAGGAAAACATTTAATTGGATGTAGCTTACAGTTCAGAGGTTTAGTCCATTATCATTATGGCAGAAAGCCTGGTGGCATAGGCAGACATGGTTCTGGAGAGGGAGCTGAGATTTCTACATTTGGGTCTGCAGGCAGCAGGAATAGACACACACACACACACTGTGCCTGGCTTGGGCATCCAAGACCTCAAAGCTAGTCCCCAGAAACACACTTCCTCTGACAACACCACACCTAGTCCAACAAAGCCACACCTCCTAATAACCACTCCCTACGATGGAGCCAATTACTTTCAAACCACCACAAGAGCTGATGCAGAGACGGTGGAGGGATGCTACTTACTGGCTTGGTCCTCACAGCCTGCTCAGACTGCTCTCTTACAGAACCAAGGACCCTCAGCTCACAGGTGACCCCACCCATAATTGATTGGGCCCTCCCACATCATTCACTGTTTAGGAAAATGCTCTACAGGCTTGCCTGCAACTTAGTCTTATGGAGGCATTTTCAAAACTGAGGCTCCTCTCTGGTAACTCCAGCTTGTGTTAAGTTGACATAAAATTAGCCAGTGCAACATATGTGTGTGTGTATGTCTATATGTATGTATGTGTGCTTGTGGTGTGTGTGTGTGTTTATGTTTATATGTATGTTATGTATGTATGTATGTTTATAAGTATGTACTTGTGGGGTGTGTGTGTATGTTTATAAATATATACTTGTGGTATATGTATAAGCATATATGTAGTATATGTGATTCAGCTTAAAATCCCTAAAATAAGAAATTTAAACTCTGAAAACCTCAATATACTCCAGAAACTAGAAACTTAAAGGGACTGTATTCTGAGAGTGTAGGATAATAAAATTAGAAGCTTGAAATAAAATCTTTTCACTCAGAACTTTTCATTCTCTCCTGTAAACAGCACTTGGAACAAAGGAAATCAAAACTGAAATATAAAAATACTTTTAAAAAAGGCTTGGTGAAAATATTTCCTGACAGAACCTCTGCTTAAAAAGTAAGAGTAAAATAAATAAAGATAAATAAGCATTGAACTCAAGAAGGCAGAAAGTAAGACTATAGACTTGAGCTACAAAAATTAGAAAGCCCTGATTACTTGATGCTGAGTTAAACGAGAGCTTACATAATTAACACATGACCCAAAAGGTGATTGCGTGCTTTCTTAAGTCAATAAAATAGATAACTATTAACTACTTGCTAATCTCTTCCATCTGAAGACAGAAAACAGAACTATCTCAAACTATAGATCATAAAGAATTTAGAGGATAAACAAGCGTAGAAAGTTATAGAAAGTAAAACAGGAGGTGATGTCACTTGGTTCACACAGAATGGCTTCAGAACCTGGGCAAAGTGATACATTTGTAGGAAAACATAAATTGAGAAAACAGCAGAGTTAGACAAATTAAGAGGATTTTCTACAGAAACCAAGAACAGCTGCCAAAGTTCTCAAGGCCTCCCTTGAAGAGCCCAGGGTGCAGATGTGACGCCATGGAAGACTTCTAACCAAGTCTTAAGAGACAAATAATCCCGGTGATGTGTAAGCTCTTTCAGTGTACACGAAAGGCCAAGGATGAGACGAACCTTTGAAAAACCGAAAATAACATAAAGTGGGTATGATGACTCACACCTGTAATCTCTGCACTAGGGAGACTGAGGCAGGAGGCCCATAAATTCAAGGTGGGTTGCAGCTCATGTTCAAGGTTAGTCTCAACTACAGCATGAGACTCTGTTTGTAAACAAACAAAGTTGAGAAGAGAGAGAGGAGGTAAGGAAGAGGGAAAGAGGAGGAGGGCAGAAGAAGGGGAAGAGGAAGAGGGGAGGGGGAAGGAGGAGGAAATGTGCATATGTCTGCAATCATACCACTCAGGAGTATCCGAGCAAGAGTTCCAAGTTAGCCTTGAGCTCAAGCTCATAGCTCAGGGTACAGAGACCACGTCTGGAGGACAAGAAACAGCAGGAGCTGGGGAGATAGATGGCTCAGTGATTGAGGGCACTCGCTCTGCACAGATGAGGACCTGAGTTCAAATCTCCATCGTACAAGTCAAAAGTCGGCCATTGTTTTTTGTGCCTCTAGCTCCGCGCTAAGGATTGATACGGGTGGTCCCTAGAGCTTGCTGGTCCACCAGCACAATCAAGGGGGTGAAGCTTATGGTTCAGCGAGTGAGCCTCTCTCCAAGCAATAAGGTGGAGAGTAACCAAGGAAGATACCCAACATCTCATCTAGCCCCAGCATACACTCACAAACTCACAAGCACACACACACACACACACACACACAGTAGATTAGACATGAGTAATACATAGGAAGATCAAAATATAACAACACAAAAGGGAAAAATAATCTAATACCAATTATGACTATCACAACAACGCTGCATCAAATTCTAGAAAACAAAACTAATAGTACATGAAAAAAAAATCTCCAGAAACTCAAGAATGGTTATATATTTAAGTCATCTAGTGATTTAGCACAGCTATAGACCAAATGAGAAAATTCAGAGGTCACCTCATAGGCACTGGATGGACACACATACTGGACTTTGTAAAGTTGCTTGTAAAACAGCAGTGAGTGGTGGAAAAGTCTGAAGATGCTCTGTGCAAAATCTGCAGCAAAGTTTAATGCAGAAACATGGAAGCGGGGCTAGCACCAGGATATACAACATTCCCACGATTGTTTACTTGGGAAATACAATACTATCAACTTTTCGATGTTAAAAGTGACATCAAATGTTATTAAGTTGGCCGATTATAAAGTAAATGTTCCAAAATATTTATATTAGAAAAACAGCTGGAGGTTGAGGAAATGGCTCAGTGGATAAAGTGCTCACCAGGCAAGTGTGAGGACAAGAGTTCAGATCCCCAGAACCTATGAAAACAAGACCTGGCAGCACACATTGTAATCCCGGCAGCCCTACAGTAGGCACAAAGGGAGCAGGAGCCGCTCCAGAAGCTCAAGGCTCAGCTATTCTTTATAATAAGATAAATCTTAATGCTCTGGTCTCATTTTTCACTAGTCAGTTGCTATAAGGAAGTTCAATACTCCATGTAGGGAAAAAATAGAGATTCAGATTTTCTCTTTGTTGGTGGAAAAAGAATTTGTTCATTTCCATGGAATTCTCTCTTACTAGCTGGATATTTGACTCTTGGCTTCTTCCACTGAGTGTAGTAGTGGGGTTTCTTGGTCCCAGGTGGCCAGAGGCCCAGAGACCCACAGACCTGCCGCCCAAGCACGCTTAGCCGCCCAGCCGCCCAGGCCCCCAGAAATGACTCAGACACTTATATTAACTTCATGCTGTTTGGCCTATGGCTCAGGCACATTGCTAGCTAGCTCTTACATCTTAAATCAACCCATTTCTATCAATCTGCCAGCCACGTGGCCCATGGCTCACCCGTGCTCCTTACATGTTTCTTCTTGGGCGGCTTCAGCTGGATCTGCCTCTGACTCCGCCCTGCTTCTCCTACCTATGCTTTGATTTCTCCTCCTACTTCTTCTATGGTGCCTGCCATGGGCCGAAACAGCTCCTTTATTCAAAGATTGAGATTCACAGCATACATAAACGCATTCCCACATCAACTGAGTCTCAATTATATAGTCTCTCTCCCTCCTTCTCTCCCTCCTTCATCTCTCTCCTCTCTCTGAATTATTTTCATAGTCAAAAGCAATGGCACATACATGTGGTAAACATGGATGCTCCTCAAAGCTTAGCCGAACACCATGGCCTGTGGCTAATACCACCACACATAATGTTCTATCTACAGCTGAAGTTGCTCAGAGACTCTGCTGTCTGACTTCATTCCTCAAGTGTGGGAAGAAGCTCTGGGGTGTTCCAGAGACCCAGTCATGCCTTAGAGAGGCAGAGACCCAATCCTGTCACCACAAGCCCAAGACTGGCCTCCCCAGAGAACCTCAGCCTAGGCTCTGGGCTTGCCAGTAAGTAAACAAGGAGACCAAACCCTGGTCTTAGGACTGACAGCTACAAGCAGTGGACATCCAGATCAGACTTACTGAGCAAGACCCCCAAACTGTTTGCTTCCAGCTTGACCCCCAACTCCTGAACCAATGTTAGCTATACTCTTTGACCTCATCCTCGGTGGGTCACTCAGAGGAGGAGGTTCTAGGGAAATGACCGTAGCTAAGCCAAGTGGACTCAGTACCCTACTGCCACAACTCCCTGGGGATACTGTGTCCTGAAGGGGATACTGGGACACCAGGTCCCACCCCTCTCTTTGCTTCCAGGCCAGTATGAGGTAAGCCAGTTTTCCCTCCCAAGAGTTTCTGCCAGGATGCCCCACACCGCACCATCAAAGGCCCAAAAGCATTGAAGCCAAGTGACCATGGTCCAAAACCTATACAACTGTGAGCCAAAATGGATCTCTTTCTTCCCTGCAGGCTTGGTTTAGCTCAGGTTTTGTTACGGTGAGCAAAAACTAACCCTGTCTTAAAATTCTGCCTAGGCCCAGCTCAGCGGCTCACCTCCCAACAGTCAAGCCTGTTGGTTTAGGTGTATGCCTTTCAAGTATTACTAAGGTTAGGAACAGACATCAGGGTTTTGTTCTTTTTTCAAATACTTCTGCATTTACCTATTAGTGTGAGAGGTCAGAGACAATTTCAGAAGCTGACTCTCTGCTTCTGCCATTTGAGTTCTATAAATCAAACTCTGGCCATCAGGCCTGGCAGCAAGCATCCTCTTCCTCAGAGTCAGCTCATCGTCCTTTCTTCTCTATGTCTATCATTTATCCACAGGAAATGTATTATTCTTTTATGATTAAGACACACTGAGTGTGCCATCCTTCTCCTGTCCCAGAGCTATCCAGTTTCCCAGATCCTCTATTGTCTTAACAGCTGGCATCAGAATTGCTGTGAGGGGAAAGAACTGTCACTATTTGGAAGATTAGCTTGATAAATATGGGAGAAGAGTGAACTTTCTGAAGGCCTCAGTGGCAGAAGCGCCAAAAGCTGGGGAGAAGAGAAAACCTCTCTACATGGACTTGGAAGGAAACTGTTGTTATCCACACAAAAAGGAGGCTGACAGAGAATAAAAATCAAGAAGAGAGAGGATCTGCCAGAAAAGTGTCAAGAGATTCAAGTGTGTTGGAGGCCACGGCAGCATCCGGAGAGACAGCACCTATGTATACTTTAAAAGATGGTGCTTAGCCAGGCATGGTGGCCTAGGTCTATAACCCCAGTTTGCAGGAGCCTGAATGAGGCAAAGGAATCACCACAGTTCAAGGACAGCCTGGGACACGCAGTAAGTCCAGGCTAGCCTGGACTATGCAGTATGCAGTGAGAGTATCCTTGTTGGTGGTTGGTTTTTGTTTCGTTTTGTTTGAATGATGTTTGTTGTAAACATTTGTATTTCAGCAGAATTAAGCCCTCTCTGCCTCTATAACACTCTTGCCCTGAACTGCTTGGGTGGATGGATTTTTGTTTTCAGTGACAATAATTTAGAGGATTAGCAAACAAATTCTAAAACAGAAGAATGGTGCATACCTATAATCTAGAACTTAAGAGATGAGTCAGGAGAATCAGGAGCTCAAGGCAAGCCTCAGCTACATAGTGAGTTCTAAGGATAGCCTGGGCTATGTGAGATTGTGTCAATTATTAATTGAATAAATGTAAGAACAAAAACCACAGAGAAGTAATTATTTTAACAGGAGAGACATCCCTTATGAGTCCAGACTCAGGCTAGGCAATATTTGGTACAGAAACAAAACCCTCCAAATACAATCAACTGAAACTCCAGAGCCTTGTTTTTCACACACATTCCACACCCATCATGTCGTTTCTCACTGGTCTACCGGTTCCAGCTGGTAGCATCCTACCTGGCTGGGAGCAGTATGGGTTGTCACAGCAGGTAAGCGGACACAGCGTATTACACACCAGCTCTGAAAGCTTCCCCAAGAAGTGACGGGTGTCACTTGCGCTCACATTTCACTGTTCAAATTGAGTCACGCAGCCACGGATGACTCCAAGTGGACAGGGAAATGCAGAATGAAAGAAAGAACTGAGTGTGAACATTCTAATTACCACTGTGATTATTTAAAAAAAAAAAAAAAAAACCACAATACTGTCACAGACACTAACCAATAAGCCAACGGAACAAAAGATCCCAGGAGTATTTATATAAAGTACATCTGGGTGAAGAGAGTATTTAAGATGGCATATGGAATACAGGTGAATTCGTCAGGCATTGGGGGAAAATATAATTTGCTTGATAAAAACATTAAGAAGATTGATTTACCATCCAGATTTTAGTAATACACTGTGTGTCTCTCTTTCCAGCATGTAAAACTTAAACTATCCTAGACAACTAGGCCCCTAAATGTGGAATGCAGAACTATAAAGTTAACAAAGGGATTGTAAAAGGTAGCTATGTGACTTTATTTTTAAATGACTTCTTTAATAAGACGCCAAAAGGCACAAATTATAAAAAGAAAAAGAAATGATGTATTTGACTAGAATAAACCCAAATCTTTTCTGTTCCCAGAAGGACACAGGCAGCTAGGTGACCCATGAAACCCACGACTAAAACAAAGATGTGTGGAGACAGTATATTTTAAGAACTCTTTGAAATCAGCAAGAAAAACACAACCAAGGAAGGGCAAAAAAAAAAAAAAAAAAAAAAAAAAAAAATGATGGCCAGCAATTTATGTAAGGTGAAATTCACAGCGGGTCCATGAAAAGGACATTTGTCCAATCACACAGTAATCAGAGCGGTGCAGAGAGAGTGAAGGCCAGCCTGAAGCCCATCAACACGGCCACCATGACAAGTGCTGGAATAGTTATAAAGGAGACAGAAGCCCACAGAGATGGCAAGAGAGGGACCCTAGAGAGCCAACCCCAACAGTCACCTGATGCTCTGAGTGAGACCCACCAAGGCCCAACACATCTTCCAGGACACACAACCTCAAGAGAGCATGCAAAGTGTCCCTTTAAGGAATTTCAGGAGAGATGAATGTCTATCCACATAGGGGATCAAAAGCAGCAGTTTAGGGCACAACACACTTCCGCAGATAGCAGTAAGAAGATGGGCGTATTTAGTAACATGAGTTAATAAAATAAGAAAAATGTGAGAAAAAGATCTTTTAAAAACATACAAATGAATGTACATATCTAAAACACGTACCTGGGTTTGTTTCTTAAATCTTGAACTTTCAAAATGGAGAGATGTACATTTTTGTTGTTTATGAGTTACCCATATCACAACACTATGTTGCAACAACTCACTCATTAGACACCATTAAGCAGGGAAGGACCCTAATCAAGCCACTCTGTCCTTGGTCCCTGTACCTGTTGACTGTAACTAGAAACACTTTTAGACATGTCTCAACATGGAAAGTCTAGATCCTCATGTAACCTGGAATGTTTCCTCCTTCAGGGGACAGGGCAGATGAGTCACGCTGATCTGTCATTTCAGGGCAATGTTATAAATGGCTGCCTCTGTAGATCACAGTCCCTGGTGGCCTGAGCAGGTGTCTATCACAATATCCATCCTCCTCCTTCCTAATGTCCCCATCAGAGGAGCTGTGACCCTCCTAGACACCAAGGAAACACAGAGACCCACCTATGTCCTTCGGGTGTCATCTGGGATTTAGATAAACAAAGAGAAAGCCATGATGTGTATACCCGAGACTCTGGGATCCTGAGGTCAGGGCCAGCAGCAGCCACCGCTATTAACCCTCCCAATCCTGGAAGTCCCCATTCCCAACCCTAGGCTGACCTCTCCTGGCCAGACCCTGCCAAGCAGTTTGGGAAGGGAAAGGATGAGAAACCCTGTGTTAACCCCACCCCCCTCTCCTGCCAAGAGAGGAAGGGATGGGACAAAGAAGAAATAAAGAGTCCGCAGGTCTCCCTACCGCTCCAGCCGCCCCTGTTCCCCTAGACTCCAGCTGTGAGCCGAAAACCACAAAGCCCTTTCACTCACAACTCAGACAGAGAAAAGAGAAATGGAAAAAGAGAAGGAGGCAGCATCAGCCAATTTCAAAAGGCGGGCTAATTTGTGCAGCCCCGGACAGGCGCATTTGCATAATGAAATGTGCAGAGGATGTTTGGCTCATGTATTTTTTAGAGGGTTTAACTTTAATTTTATTTAGCCTAAGAAGGGCATGTCACTCAAACTCCGCTGGTCATTTATAAAAATATTTCAATTGTGTTTCCAAGGAGCTGTCTTTCTGGCCTAAGTGGCTGGTGCCGGAGGTTGTGAATGCTAATGTAGAGGTCGGGAGATCGATAGGGGGAGGGAGAGAAGGAGAGAGGGAAGTGGGAGGCAGAGGCGCTAAGAAAGAGGCAGTGAGGAGAAAGTGCCAGGCACCAAGGAAGAGCTCGAGAGAGCTTTGTGCAGTGGAGCAATGCTCCCAGGGGAAGCAGTCCCTGTAAACAGCCACCTAAGACACCTCAGACGGTGGGATGGATGTTCCCAGCAGGCCTCACTCTACTCTCTCACTCAGGTCTCTGGCAGGCCCAGCCCTTCCAGTCCTCAGAGTCTGGATTGCTTGTTTGGTTTGTTTGCGGGTTTGCTACCCTGATCTCCCACAGATAAGAGTTTCCAAGAAAGTCATCCTTAGACCAAGCTGTCTTCTCGTTGCTGGATCCTTTCTCCCATCTGTCATCCCGAATCTCACTCAGGGAACCTTCCACTGAACTCAGGGAAGGGAGGGCCGCTTACCCACACTGATTCTTTCTTCCAACCTTCTCAGCAACTTGCCTCCTTCCTCTCACAAAGGCCCCAACCATCACAAAGAAAGTTTGTGACCCCATTAGACCTAATAGGGAGGAAGGGAAGAAGGAAGGAGGTGAGGATAGAGACTCTATCCCTCCTCAGGGCCTCAAAGTACTTCTAGAGTCTAGAAGTCTCAATTCATGGCTGTCAGCTTTAGATCATGAGGCCAGGGATAGGAGAAACACCCTGGCAGAGGAAGCTGGGATGACCTCTTTGCTTCCCTCCTGGCTGTACCTGGTTGTTTATTCACTGTACAAAGCCTGGGCTCCCTGGAAATCTTCTCTTAATCTCAAAGGCTGGGAAAGAAACCTCCAGCCTTATGCACAACTGCTTGACGTCCCCTCTGAACAGT
This sequence comes from Phyllotis vaccarum, assembly GCA_033318265.1. Taxonomy (NCBI): domain Eukaryota; kingdom Metazoa; phylum Chordata; class Mammalia; order Rodentia; family Cricetidae; genus Phyllotis; species Phyllotis vaccarum. The sequence goes on from JARWLC010000012.1 coordinate 84,930,151, forward strand.
TGTCCACACTGATCATCCGCTTTCATCTTGACCCACGGACACAGTCTATGGGTCAGTTGCTCTGAGTCTGGGGAGACCTCCCACAGTCCCAGTCTTGGAGAGCACAATACCTAAGTCACCTGACTGTGAAGCTGAGGGCCACGCTACAGCACCCCTCTTGGGCCAGCGAGATGGCTCAGTCAACAATGGCCTGAATTCAACTCCCAGACCTCCCTCAAGTTGTCTTCTGACTTCCACATGTGCTCTGTGGAGAAAACACATAGACATGTAATCAATAAATGGAATTTAATTATTTTTTTTAATTAAACTTAACACCCAGCCCAGGGCTGCTAGCTCAAACCTAAGAGTTCATGGACTCTGCAGAGGGTTGTGAGGAATAAGGAAGAATAGTTCATAGGTCAACCACATGTGAGAGATAGCTGAGTGGCAGGACTTTAGAAACTGGATTTATCTGGGTTCTAATTGGATTGTGCTAATCTGAGCAAGTGTCTTACCCTCTCCGGTCGTCAGCTTTTTCATCTATGAGGGGGAAGAAAGTGATGCCCACCTGTCAGAATGCTGCAGTGCAGGATCATACATTGTATAAGCAGCTCCAAGGCACAAGGGGTGAGTATGCTGTCTGTCTGGCACATCCCTAGGAGAGACCATGGGGCAAAGTGCCCATTCTGAACATCTTAAAGAACAGCTGTGGAGAAGGGAGGTAAAGCCAGAAGAGTGCTTTGCTTAGTAAATCGCCAATTTACTATTATATATTATAGACACATATATACACATAATTGTTACATAAATAAATATGTTGTATTATTAATGAGAGTGTCTTGAGAAAAACTGTACAATCAGAGACTTCTGGGAGCCAAGGGAATCAGTGTTACCTCTGTAATAATGTCTTTGGAAGCTAAGACTGGAGCCCATGCAGGGATCCTGAAGTGCCCCACATTCCACTGTGAGTCAAGAAGGAACTCTGTCTCCCAATATCTGGCTTCCTTCCCTTCCCTTTGGTGAACAGCACCAAAAGCTTTAGGTGGATGAAGGAACTCACCCCACAGGTCCCCAGTCCCTGGTTAGGAAGGGGCTTTCCAGAGCTGGATTCCAGCTTACTGGTCTTCTATGTGCAGATGGAGGGGATGGGACAGCTGAGACCAGCCTGGGGATAGGAGAAGAGCCAGGGGAGGGGGCTGGCACTGGCCACCGCAGCCCCATGGGACGTGTCTGCATATGGCCAGCCAGGCTTGGCAGCCAGAGCACACTAATCCTGCTGTCAGCCAGGCCGGGCGCCGGATTAGGAAATGTCACGTTTCAAAGGAAATTATTTCCATTTCTCCCCAGGAAAGAAAAAGGCAGAAAGACAAGCAAACTCTCAGGGTCATGTTCTGGGAGACAGGCCAGCATATGGGCACCTCTCCTCCCTCTCTAGCCCCTCTGCTGATGCCCAGAAGTGACTGTGTTCGCCTCACTGAGTTCATCCTGGCCAAGGACAAATGGATTTCACAGTTTATCAAGAGAGAAGGGGCGTGTCACTGCTCACCAGCCTTGACTCACCTTTGATCTCTACTTTCTCGGCCCATTATGTCACAGCTTCCCTTGGAGGTCCCCCTCCCTTATCTGCAGGCTTGGGGACAGCCTCCTGGGATCCTCAAGCCTGAGAGAGAAGTTATCCTTGACCTTCAGGGAGGTGCTGGAAGCTCTGCCCTTGCCCTGGCCCTGAGACACTGCCTCTTATCTGAAGCCCCACACACTATAGGCAAGACGGAAAAATAATAGAACTTCCCACTCCAGAAGTCTCTCTGCAGCAACTTCGCCTCATCTTTTCCTGCCTCATCGGAGACAATTGTGAAGACTTCCTCTGTCTGCCACTGCAAATAGCGGTGTTCCTTAATTACAAAAGTAATGTCACAATATTCCCAACTAATTAATTCTAATCTGGCCCAGAAGAGAGGTCTCGCATACAGTCACCCCTAGACACTTCTGGAGCCTGAGACCAGCTTGACAGATACTGTGACTGAAATCTATTTGTGTGGAGCTATCAGATACTATCTGCAATCAGTATATTACCATATACTCAAGCTTCCGCATTCTTTCATATTAAATGAATTTTCATATCACATTTCCCAACAAGCACTGCTTCAAGTCAACCCTTATTTATTTAATAACTTCATGCAAATATTCTATTATGTTTCAATGAAATATGTCAAAAACTATTACCTTGCACTGGCTTTCGAGTGGGGAGGGAATTCCCCTGGATGGGAGGTATAAAAATGTCCCTCTGCATCTGCTCAGGGCAAAGGTAGTCTTTGACCCTATTACCATGGTTCTCTGTCCCTAGCCTTTTCCAGTCCTAGACACCCGAACACTCCTAAGAGATAGCCCTCCTCCACAGCAATAACCCCTACCCCAAGACCAAGCCTGGCATTGTACACCTACATATGACCTGTGATAGTCTCTCAGTGTTCAGAAGGCCTCATGGTTGGGTTAGTGATCCACTGTTTTTGAGAAAGGGGTCCTGTGTCCTCATTATGGACTGGAGAATCCCATAGACCACCGTAGCCTGTTCATTGCTCATGTGTATTCCAGGCAATGGGTTTGTGCACTTGTGTGGCATGCTGTGCCTTCTGGGGTGCCCATTTACAAGCAAAACCCAAGCACTTTTCAGGCTTTTCTGTGATTGTTTTGTTTGTTTGTTTGTGACAGGGTCTCACTGTAGGTCAACCTTGCCTTCAACTGGCTATCTAGTCAAGAATGACGGATTTGTGATCTCTCTGTTTCTACTTCTGGAGTCCTGGAATTACAGGCATGCACTAGCAGGGTGTGTGGACTCTAGCTTCACACATGTTAGGCAAACACACTTCCTGATGCAGGCTCATGGTTAATGAGTGGCCAGAGAGGCTCCTACCCCAGCTACACTAACTAGCAAGTAGCAAGATATACCTTTTCTGTCAGATTCTTGACCCCAGAGTGGCAAAATTTTCCTTTCTTTGGGCTATCAGGTGACATGGTCATGAAAGGCGTCCTGACAGCTGGACCTGGTGACCATATTGACAGCATCTGGTTCTATGACAATCCCACCAAGTATCCCACAGGGATCTGATGTTTCACCCATCCCTGTGATGTCCAGCAAGGAACTTGTCCCCACTGTTCCCAGCCCTACTATACATACTGTTTGTAATACATTGTGAGAGGACTAATTGATTCCTCAGGAGCCAAAGCTCCACATAAGACACTTGGTTCTTCTTATTAACAGTCCTATCTGTAGACAGATTTTTCTTCGGGCTGCTAGCTCACAAAAAAATGACAAGGAGACTTATCATTAATTATGAAAGCTTGGCCTATAGCTTAGGCTTGTTTCTAACTAGCTCTTATAATTTAAATTAACCCATTTCTATACATCTACATGCTGCCATGTGGCTCCTGACCTTTACTTCTCCTCCTGTATACCTTGCTCGTCTGCCTCTCACTGGCAACTCACCTTTCTTCTTTCCCGAGATCTTTATATCCCCAAATGTCTTGCCTAACCTCTTCTGGCCTAGCTTTTGGCCATTCAGCTCTTCATTAAGCCAATCACAGTGACACATTTCATACAGTGTAAAGGAATATTCCACAAAACCCATTCATAAAGCAGCATGGGTTCCAGGAACTAAGGTGGCATATGCATCTTATCCCAGTCTCTATTTTGAACCTGTGATAGCTTCAAAGTGGGGAAATAATATGCTATATGAAAAAATCCCCCAGTTCTACTTCTGTGGAAAGTAGATAACAAGTCTAAATTCTGGGCCATGTAGAAGAGAGTTAATTTGTTTAGATTGTTCCCAGCAGATTCCTTGTACAAAAGAGCCCCTGATCTTTCCCTGCTGCCCCCTAAAATCTGTGGCACCTGGCTAAGGCTTTTTGGCCACCATCCCGAGCCCCTTTATCACTTCATCAGAACCCCTGTCCCTTGAGTAAGAAGGATAAGGATGGCTCATGCCAAGTCACACACAGTGTGGTAGAACTGACTGGCAGGAGGAGAGGCCAATGGTCCTGATGGGAGGCGGGAGGAGGCTCCTCCTCTCTGTCCCCACCCTACTGTGGCAGGACAAGACCTCTGAGTTTGCCTTGGCTACCAAACTACCAGCAGCATGACAGTCTTAGCCCATGGACTTCCTGCCAAATTAATGAATAGCAGGAACTTTCTAGAACACATCTCCCTTCCATTCCTTCAGACCTACTTCTTCCCTGTAGGCTTCCTGCATGCCTTTTGCTCACTCCCAGTGTTCATGGTTCTCACATAATTCCACCATACCTCAACTCCATTAGGTAGATGTCCTGACCCCTCAGTGCAGGAACTAAGGTGACACACTTCTTGGTTGGCCAAATTGAGTCAAATCTGATATGTCTGGGCCAAGTTTGACGTGGGATATTTTCTGTACACTATGAATATACTTTGTTACCATTTGTTAATAAAGAGGATATTTTGACCTATGGTAAGGCAGCTTAGAGGCAGGTAGGAAATCCAAGCAAGGGAAAAAAGAAACAGAGAAAGGTGGAGACACATAGATGTTGCAGGTGGCCACCCAGATGTCACAGGAATGAATGAGACTCAGGGATAGATCTCTGAAGAAGTTGGAGATACTAGAGGGAATAAACACCACAGTCAAATCTTATCCATCTGTCTTCCAGCTTCCTCAGCCTCACTTCCCTTGGAATGGCTCCCTCTGTGTTTCAATCCTGTCTTAAGTGCCCTTTCGGTAATTAAGGTGTGGCCCCACCACACCTGCTTGGGAGCCTGGAATTCCTTCTATAATCTGAAGTGATCTTGACTCAGTTGGGATTAAGGGTGTAGGTCACCAATCCCAGGATACTCCCTGTGCTGGGATTAAAGGTTTGAATCACCATTCTCTGATTTTCCTAGACTGACTGTGGTTAGAGCTCTGGGACTTCTGGAGCATTTACTAATCCCCCACATAGACTGTGGGTAGATTCCCTCTGATATCTCCAAAACTTCTGAAACTTTTATTGAATCCCCACACCCAGAGAGTAAGATGTAATGGAACACAGGTAAAGCCATGGAGCCACATGACAATACATAGATTAATAAAAATGGGTTTAGTTAAGTTATAAGAGCTAGTTGGTAATGAGCCTGAGCCATAGGCCAAACAGTTTGTAATTAATATAAGCCTTTGTGTGATTATGTGGGACTAAATGGCTATGAGACCAGATGGGCGGGATTGCAGGTCTGGACCTCAGGGCTAGGCCAGGCTAGAAACTTCTGACTAAACAGGTTGGCTATTCCCTCTGCCTCATGATAGCATGGTCCCTGACTCAAACCAGACCATTACATTTTAAGAGCCCACTCACAAACAAAAGCTGGACTCTGAAACCCTGGCAGTTCACTCATTCATTTATCATCCCACAGGCATTTCCCCACCAGGCCCAGCCTTGGGCACCAGACACACCAGACCTAATCCAAGCTTGGCCTTCTGGAGCTGACATTCAATCTCTTGTTTGTCCAGAGGCTGTGTGAATCCTGCCTCTGAGTCCAGAGTGGCTGCCACTCAGCACTTACAGTCAGCTCAGAAACCAGAGAGGAGCCAGGCAATAGCCTACCCACCTCTTATGCCCCTCTTCCTGGCTTCTGAGATTCCAAGAAAATCAGCAGCTACTCACAACAGAAAAGAATTCTCAGTAGTATGAGGGATAACCAGATACAGATAGGTTTAGCAATGGGAAATCATCCAAGAGAGACTTCAGCTAGTTGATACTCAAGCCTCATGTGTGTCAGAGAAGGGTGTGTGTGTGTGTGTCTGTGTGTCTGTGTATCTGTGTGTCTGTGTGTCTGTGTGTCTGTGTGTCCATGTGGCTGTCTTCTGAGTGCTTCCAGAAAAAGAGAGAGAACACCTCATCCTGAGAACAAGGATACTACCCTAGTTTCTCTGGCACCCCACCCAACCACAGTCACAGGGTTAGAGTTTTTCCGTCTAGGGAATGGACCCATCAATAGATTGTCTGCCTGGCTGACTGGCTATGAGTGTGGACCTCCTGTGGCCCCTCAAGGGGACATCAGTACCTCCCTCCTGCTTCTAATCACTCACTGTGACAGACTGACAGAGGAGCCCCCAACACATAAAACTGCCTCTGGGCATAAGTACAAAACAGAAAACAGGGAAAATCATCCAGGAACAGTTGGCATCAGGATCAAACTGCTTTAAACGCTCAGCTATAAGCAATTGCTTTACAACTCTGGCATGGCTGGGTCCTGGCATCAGCTAGCCTGCTCAGCAGACTTGTCCGCTACCTTCCCAGGCTCTCTGGACCACCAGCACCCTCTTCTCTGGCCTCCTGTTTCCTTTCTTTTTTCCTGAACTCTCCCCCCACCCCCCACCCCCCACCCCCACATAACACCTCAGGAACTCCCAACAGTAGAGAAGTCCCTATTTTGGAATGCACTGTTCTAAAACTAATACCTCACACTTCCCAGTTAGGGGCTGGGTTGAAAGATGTTTCCCATGACTCATCCTGTGAGCAGTGTATGGATTCCCTGGAGGCCTTTGCAAAGCCCCATCTCCAGTCATTCTTCCCTTTCGCATAGCATCTGTGATTTCAGAATTGCCTCAGTGTTTTTAGCCCACTGGCTTGCAAAACTACCTGTGTGGTAGGCCTGAGACTCCATTTGTAAGGTGCAGAAAAGGCCACACTTTGGCAGGTAAAGGAGTTGAACCTTGAGAGAAAACTCTATTTCCTCTCAACCTGGTAGCCATATGCAATCTGTCGGTCCATGTTTGAAACTCTCTGAGGTGGGCTCATTAGGGACTGGGGCACGGGATCAGAGAGGGTCACATGCAACCCAAGAAGGGGACCAGGAGGTTGCCAGGCTTCAAAGATGATGTCCTGTTCTATCATAAACCACCCAAACCATGCCTTTTTCACTGAAGTAGCCTTTCTTCCCCAGGACTCACTTTTGATCTAGTCCAGGCAAGAGGCCTGAGTCTGGCCAGGAGCCAAGTCCAAGCTCAGCTCCTCCATGCTGCAGTGCTCCAGGAGCTTTGTCCAGCTGGCACTCTCTGCCCTCCTACAGTTCACTCCCCGGACTCAGGAGGGAACAGCTGCCCTGAGGGAATTGACCAATCCAGGCCTGTCTAGGCCACCACTCATCCCAGGCTCTCACAAATGCTAGAGACCTTCATCTCATTTGTAAAGAACATAACCCTTCCTACAAGGCTCAATCTCATTTGATTCTGGGAATCATGAGGTTGTCATCCATATCCACTTTTAACAAATGAGGGAAACAAGAACTTATGCAGCTTAAATGAATCTCTATGAGTGGAGAATAGTTAAGAAATGATGCAAATACAATTTGAATCCAAGCATTCTGACCCAGGGGTTAACATGACATCTATGACCAAGTTACTAAGCAAGTCAAGAATCTATGGACCCTACTCTTGTGCTATAGCTTTTGAGACCCTTGCTCTAACTCCTGATGGCTAAATAAACAGATGTCCTGGGCTCTGAGACATTTAATATATCATCTCTGTCACTAAATAGTTCACTCAGACCTTGAACTTCTGATCCTGCTGCCTCTACAGCCTAATTGCTGGTAATACAGAAATGTGTCACAATGTCTGATTCCTGCTACTCTGGGGATTAAATCCAGAGCTTTGTGCATGTTGTGTATGAGCTCTACCACCTGAGCCACATCTCTGCATGAACAGTTGTTCTTTTGCTTAAGAGACAATTTTGTCAAGTAAAAGTGAAGGAAGCAGAACAAGGGAAAGGAAAATAAGAAGTGAAAAGATAGACCATTGGGTGGATAGAGGGTTTAGTCTTTCCAGGTTATGAGATGGGAGGGATGGAGCAAAGCATCTGAGGAACCAAGAGTGATGATGATGGTTACTTGGATGCATGAACTTGACTGGGTCATTGGGTGCTCAGATATGTGATCCACCATTATTCGGGACTTATCAGTGAGGACATTTCAGGATGAGATAACCATTGCTATATAGCAGAGCACTTTCTCTGCTGTGGGTAGGTTCCATCAAATCGCCAGAGGTCTGTCTAGAACTAAATGGTCAACCTTCTGATGAGAAAAACCCTGGCCTGATGGCCTTCAAGCTAAGACACTGGGTCTTTCTGGCCTGAGACTTGAACTTGAATACTGAAAATCTTGAGCCCTGGGCCTGTTGGCTTTCACACTGGAATTTACGCCATCAGCTCTCCTGCATCTCCATTCTACAAGATACAGGTCTGGGGACTTCCCAGCTTACATAGTCACATGATCTAATTCTTAATGATACATTTGTAATGAATGTGCCTATTGTATTGCACATTAGTTTGATTTCTTCAGAGAATCTTTACTAGCACAGTGATCAAATGACAGACCAGAGGACTTAAACAGATGGGAAAGGAAGAAAGGACCTGAGAGACCCATCAGTTACTTTCCTAGGTACTGAGACAAAACACTTGAGAAAAGCAACTTGAAAAAGAAGGAACTTAGTTTCACAGTCTCAGGCCGTCGTGACCAAGAAGGACTTGGAGCATGTGGCAGAGGCTCCCCCTGTTTGAGGGACCAGAAACCAGAGAATTCTGAAATAGGAGAATTAGAAATAGGCATCACCTTCAAGGCTTGCCCCTAGCCATCCACGTCTGTCACTTGGCCACAGTCCCCATGGTTCAACAGCTTCCCATGGTGCCATGGAAACAAGGGTTTGAACACATGAGCCTACAGGGAACATTCGTATTGAAACCATAACAGAAGGTAAAGGAATCAAGGAAACCCCCCACACACACACACACGATGAGAATGATCAACATCCTTCTTGAAAAAAATGAAAAGAAGTTGGTAGAGAGCTATGGTTTGACTGTAGGATTTCAAGAACAATTCTAGACAACAAGACCTCAGAGTCACTGTAGGAGTGGATGCCTAAAGTGGAGCAATGCTGACCTGTGTTTGAGGAGCTCAGTGGACAGATTGGATGAGGATTTTGGATGAGTCTTCCATGTGCTCCCAGAGCTTTGGCATATGGACAACGGACACAACAGATGCCATGTGTTCAGTGGATGAGGATGAATGGCCACAAGACCAGTGGGTGACCACAGCAAGGAAGGAAAAAGAAAGCTAAAGCCAAAGAGCCCCAGTCTCTCGGGGAAACTCATTATTAATGGGCCCAGATCTGCTGTGGAGTATGAAGCGACTGCCAACTCCAGCCCAGCCCGGGGCATGCAGCCGGGGAAAACAGCGTTCTACAAAGAGAGCCACTTTCCCTGTTAGAGTTAAAAACTTTCAGAGAAAATGTAAGGGAGTCTAAAAAGACTTACGTATCTTGAGCTGAGGGTACCAGGATTCAGTGGAAATGGCTTGTGAGGAGGGGAAGCTGAAAGAGGTGAATAGGTATGAGACTCTATAAAGAAGTATAGACTGTCAGGGAAGAAAGGAAAGATGGCGGCAGAGATGGCCTCTCAGGCAATATGACGGAACCAATAGAATTAATTCATTTGCTAGATGTCATGTCATCCACCCCTCCCTGAGCACACAAGCACCACTATATTTTCTGGTCTTCCTTACAGTATAACAAGGGTGCTGTCTGGACCATGGCTGATACATGTGAGCAGAGGTGGTCGGTGCCACTCTCTAGCTTGGCAAAGGTCTCGGTATGATAGCACCATGATACAGAGAGGAAGGACATGATCCCCACCTCATTCCTAAAGCAGAGCTTCAGTGAAGAGCCACTGCTGCCTTCAATTGACAAAGCCACTAGAACTGGAGCTGATACAGCGGCACAGCCTGCCCATGTGACATCCTAAGGTGCATGAGTAAGGGCCTTGATGGGATTTGGATGGGTGCAAGGTTTCCATGGGAATCAGCTCTCTGATGACAGGGCTAGCAGAGGAAGGAGATGTTTATAAAGATGGGGCTGGCCCACAGGCTCCTCCACAGAAGGGACTGACTGACCCACGGGCTCCTCCACCTCCCAAGATGGTTACTGAAAAATTAAAAATTAAAAAAAAAATGGATTTGTAGTTCTCAGTCTCATAAGTTGCTGTGGAGGCAGGAACATTTATTCAGGCCTCCATCACTCTGAGATGATCAATTTATTCTTTATTCATGCCATGGTCACACAGTGACCACTGAATATATTTCAGACTCTGCTTGGTGCCAGAATTATGAGCAAGCAGGATAGTTTCCAACCCTCTGACTAATGTAGTTCCCCCAAAAGGAAATCATTTTGGTGGGACACAAAGCCTTTATGTGTTCTCCTTGCTGCAACATTCTGGTGTCAGCCCCTATTTTCCTGGAGTTCCCAACAACTAGGGGTTCTACTGTAGTTTCTAAGCTCCTCAGAGGCTTTTGTGTTGAAGGCTGGGTCCTCCCCCTTAGGTTCTGTCAGGAAATGGTGAAACCTCCAGCAGGGCAGCTCTATAGGAGACAGTTACATCCCTGGCGCACCCTGAAGAGGATTTTGAGATCCCAGTCCCTGCTTCTCTCTTGCATCCCAGCCACTGTAAGGTGGGCTATCCTTCTCTACCACCCTAGACCCCATACTGCCACAGGCCCAAATAAGCAAAGCCACTGACCAGCAACCACAACCCCTGAAGTTATTAAAACACTGATTCCTAGTTGGGTTTCTTGGGTATTTTGTCATAGTGATAGAAAGTAAACCTGGGGCCCTACCTCGGGGCGCAGGGGGGGGGGGGGATCCTCTTCTCTGATCCCTTCTAGAATGGTTTAGGATAAAGACACGATGCCTTGTAGCCTCAGAATTAAAGAGACAGACAAAGGGTTGAAGGCCTATAGCGAGTTTGAAGTCAGCTTGAGCTACATGAGACCTTGCTGCAAAAAAATTTAAAAAAAAAAAGGCCCTCCATCCCCATTTTGAATGCTAGGTTGACGGGCCAAGTCTACTTTAAGCTGCATCACTGTGCCCTCTCAGCGGAATAACTGCCCAGGAGGTAGCCGAGGATACAAGAGAGGGACAATATAATAGCAAAACTTTACAAATGACAGAGTCTGCCCTGGGGGACCCTAGCCAGGTCTGAAACTACCGCTAAAACCCTCTGGGGTCCACAAACCACCACTCCATCTCATCTCTACCCACCTCCCTCCCTTCCTGGTACCTCACCATCTCACCAAGCCCGTCCACTATCTGCACAGCCTCCCTCCCTGTCAGCCACTCTCTCTCAGGCTTCCTCAGTCTGCCTCCTTTGCTCTCTCCTGCCTGTCTCAAACTCTCCCGGCTCTCTCCCTCTTTTCTAATCAAATCAACAAATCCTTATTGAGTATGAGCCCTGTTTTCTCTGCCTTGCCCTAGTTAGTTCTCCTGCTGTTACCCTGTAGCCACCTCCACTCCCCAGGAACCAGCCCCCACAGGCTGTTCTCAGCCAGCAACAAGACCAGGGACCAAGAACCAAATGTGTCCCTCACCCAAATCCCCAAATCCAGCCAGCAGGCCTCCTCTCCCTGGGCTCCTCCTCCCTCCAGGCAGCCCAGGGAGCTTGCATTATTTAGAGAAATTATTTAGCATTCTGCTTCTGCCATTCCTTGCCATGGCACCAGGCCCTGATATGATGTGATAAAAATATCAACGTTAAATCGACTCTGACAACTGTTGTTTATTTGCGGTGTCACTGGAGCTGGGACCTGAGTCGACAGCTCCTGCAGGACCCAAAGTGCCAGCGGCAGCAGCAACAATGACTCCTGTGGAAAACTCTCAGACTCCTGGTGTCTGGTGGTTGAGAGGGTTAGCCTTGGGGGACCTGTGCTTCAATCACCCCACCTCAGGTCAACTCCACTTTCCTTGCATCCCTTACTCTAGAAAGTACTGATTTTGCCCCCTATGGAAAGTTCTAGCTAAACTACTACTGAGGCACAAGAACACACATAGCTTTCTGTGAGTACCAGGTCACACTATGACAATTGTTCAAGTTCATGTCCATTCTGACAGATGTGAATCACACCTTCAAATCACAGATTTGAATGCTGAGGCTTGAGAGGCTGGGGAGGTTGAGTAGTTCTTCACAGTAGCAAGCAGAGAGCTTAAGGGCAGGCTCTGGAGGTCTGTCTGCCTCAAGCCCATGGTACCACAATAATGAGCCAGTAGACAGCATCCAGCATGCAGGGACCTGGTTCCATCCTGAGCCACTGAGCAGGGATGAGAATGGTCTCTGAAAGAAGATAAAGGTAAAGCTGTCTCCCTGATATATCATTACTGGCTTGGGTAGCCAAGCCATGGCCCTGGGAGATAGAGAGTGGACAGCCTGATTTCCTGTAGGGTACATGATGAGAGGTGCCACCTACTCCCCAGACCTCCCTCTCCAAGCTAGGTGTATTCCCTCCAGCAAATCTAAGATGGAAAGAGTAGCCTTGAGTTGCACGAATAGGAAGAAGGCCCTGATAACAACGGGAAAGACATAGGAGACAGCTGTGCCTTCCCAGGATACTCAGGTGACCACAGCCCTGTGGTAATCCTCCTTTTCTGGTAACACAACCAAGGTCTGAGCATTTAGTTACTGGTCAGCAAATGGCTGCTAGTGGACCCAGGCTGGAGGGTGGTGATGACCTCTGGTAGGTGTCTCCAGGATATGGATAGTGGTCCTGGGAAGAGATCTATCTCATCTAGTTCTTGAGAAAAGGACTTAAGGCTTCAGATAGTACAAAGTCAAAGTCAACCATGGGCTGAGCATACTAGTACATGTATAGTACATGCTAACACATGCATAATCCCAGACAGAAAGATAAACTGATGAGTTCAAAGTCAGCTTGACTACATAACAACCCACACCCCCCAAAAAGGCATCAAGGACTTGGAAGGTAGTCTAACAGTAGAGTACTTGCCCAGCATGGAAAAGTTTTTTAATTCAAATCCCAGTGCCACCAGGGAGGGGAAGGGAGAAGTCAGTCATGTGGAGAGGGCTGGCAGCTTAGGCTACTGGAGCAGAGCTGCTTCCTTGAGATTCAAATGTCCAAGTTAAAACTGCAAAAAAAAAAAAAAAAAAAAAAAAAAAAAAATCACCTGACTCTGTAGGGAGCTGGGTTCACTGCTGAGTGTCATGCTTTAGAGAAATTTAGAATCGAAGTGTGGCCAGGATAGCAATGAACTTCAGGTCACACCATAGGAGAAATACTGTAGAAACTGGGCCCATCCGATCTATAGGATCAAATACCTAAAGAACTGTTAGGAATGGTTTGGCCTTTGGGGCTTTGCAGTGAGTGGGTTCTCACACAAAAGTTAGGCTGACAGACACTTTCCTGCCAGGACTCACACAGATGCCGCTCCTATCTGCATAGCTCAAAGGAGGAAAGGAATGGACAAAGGTGTCCGTGTCTAGAGCTGACCAGCCATGAGACTCTGACCACCCACAGGTCAGGCCTGCAGCTGAGCTCACAACGTATGCTTAATTTTAGGCCTCTAGGAGAGCTCAAGGGTAGGAGTAGTGAGCTCCCTGTCACTGGCAGTATGTAAGTAACGACTGAGTGAAGAAGGCTCAGGGGAGAAAAATCTGCTATAGAAAGGTCCAAACATTAGAAAACAACCCGGTCACTTCCATCTCAGAGTTCTTAAGATTCCAGAGTGAGCCAGGGGGAGGAGGTCAGGCTGCTCCACACAGGTGCCTGCGCTCCATGGAGAACTGGGGAGGTCTGTTTAGCCTTCCATAAGTCCACTCACCATGCTATGTGAGACCCAGACAACCCTGGGGTGCAACTGCCCCATTAGCCTCCAAACCCTGCCTAGGATAAAAACCTCCAAACGGACTAATAAAAATAACCCAAATGGAGTTTATTTGAGCAGCAGAAGGAGGACAGGTGTCATTAATTGTCCCTGAGATGATCCTCAGGCATCATGCCCCAAACACAGCAATACAGTCTCGGCACACAATGGCAATTAGCCATGTGAAGCCTGTGTTCTGCGTAGAGGGCGTATGGGGAGAGAGCCCCAGGTTGGCCCTGCAAGGCTGGCCCAGCATGGCTGATAGAAGGCAAGCACTATAGAGTCACAAACATCTGACCTATGCTTGTTGCCAGTTACTTGTCTTCTCTGGGCCTCTATACCCTTAGCTCGGGTGTAGTTCAGAGGCAGAGCTGTTGCTTAGCAAGCTTACAAAGCCCCGAGTTCTAATTCCTACTATCGCAAAAACAACTCTCATAGGCTTTTTAGAAGGATTTCATACAACAGGTAACACTGGCCTGGATATCCTGCGAGGCCTGGGAAAGTCACTATATATGGGAAGCATCATTCTCTCTCTGTAACAGAGTTTATCATCAGGCACTCATGTCTTACACTCCAGGACTTAAATGCTCACATCAAAGCCTGTTGTGGCCAAGACAAGCCAACTCCAAATGTGGGACCTTGGCATGGTGATCCTGTCAAACCCAGACATCATTGCAAACACCCACCAATCTCCTGCCTTGAAAACCCAAAGACCTAGGGAATCACTTTTGATTTACGAAACATTTTAATATCCCTAGTCATGGGCCCTCCACCTGTGCCCTGTGCTAAAGACAGTTCACTTCTAGGAAGATAAAAGGCCTCTAATTGTCTCTTTCTCCCCTAAAATATTGATCATAACAGAGTGAGCCTGAGTGTCTCATCTGCCAACAGCTAGCGTGTGGCTGGCTGCTCTATGCCAGCAAGGACGAAGGGAGAGTGGGGCTGGACTGGAGCTCAGGGTAGAGCACCCACTTAGTTTGCATAAGGCTCTATCTTCAATTTACAGAACCACAAAAATAGGAAGCATCCCTGTGGTTCCAGATCGGGGACCAGGAAGGCCAGACAAGGGATAGGATGGATGAGCGAACCAGACAGCATCATGGTTCTGCTTTATCAAATATGACAGCTAACACGGACTGTCATTTTGTCCATATTTAGAGTCACCTAAGAGACAAACCTCTAAGCATATCTGTGAGGGAGTTTCTAGACTGAGTTAATTGAGATAGGAAGGTACACCCTAATTTTGAGTGGCATGCAGGGGTCCCAAGATGAATCAAGAAGAGAACGCTGAACATCAGCATTCATTTCTCCCAGCTTCCTGACTGAGGATCTGATACAACCAGGTACCTTGTGCTCCAGCTGCCCTGACTTCCCTGGCAAGCTGTGAGCCAAAACAAGCTCTTCCTTACATTGCCTTTGCCAGGCATTTCGTCACAGCCGTGAGGAAAAAATAACTGTTGCAAGGACCCACCTGACATTTCCAGGCCACTCACCCCTAGTTGAAGATAAAGGACTGAGACACTCTCCAAACTCACATTCTCCGAGCTTCCTATGCTGTGTGTGTTGGCCTACCTCACCCTCTGCACCCTTTCCTGCTGCCTCATCCCGCAAAGCCAACCTCCCTGGAATCTGCCCACCTCGCTCCCTTGTTCTCTGCATCCCTGTGAACTCAGTACAGGAGATGGCCCTCAGAAGATGGAAGGTGGAGAGATGGGAAAGGCTGGCCTATAGCTTTGTTTCTGTTGCTGTGATGGAATACTCAGATGAGGACCAGCGTGGTGTTTAGTTTAGCTCCCAACTGCAGGCTACAGTCCATCCCAGCAGTGTTTCGAGGCAGCAGGAACTTTAGCATGAGCTGAGGGGAAATGAAGCCTGCTTACATTCTCCTTTTGATGCTGACCCGTGCCACGCACAGTGGGCTGCTTCTTCCCACATCCATTCAGGCCATCGGGTCACAGGTAGACCTGTCCATAGGCTTACCTAATCTAGATAATGCCATACTGAGGCTCTCTTCCCAGATGATTCTAGATGTGTTAAATTGATCATTGAAACCCCCACCCCACCCCACCAACTCCATGTGAGCTCTCCATAGCCACAGCAGTTCCTCCCTGAGCCTCTCAGGCCTGGCTGGTAAGCCCCTCCCCATTCTCTAAGGCACTTCACCCTTGCCTGAGCGTCTGTAAATAGTCCTCTGTTCCTAATAAGTATCTGTTCTTCCATTAAGTCTGCAGTGAGTGTTAGGTCTTAGTGATGTCACAGTACCCAAATCAGACGGGGATTTGCATAGAGATGGGACGGGTTCCACTACTGATCCCTCTTAAAAACCCCAAGGAACCAGTCAGGGTTTCATTTGCTTAACTTGTGCATACATCCAGAGAGAAACAGGAACTTCTTAGATTTTTGGCCTTTTCAGGAGTCTGGGGAAATACCTGAATTACCTACTGGAGTCTTCAAAATTCCCCGGTCCAACTCATCAAATGCTGCAGGTATGGTTGTCAGCAACATCACGGTTTCTCCCAAGGGGCCACTGGCTTGGAGGAGGGCCAGGGAAACAGAGGCCCAAACATCATCCTCTGCCACCAGATTGGACAGGCGTCAGCAGACAGGCTAAAGTCACAGGTGCTAAATATGGACAGGATTCAGCTGAGTCCTTGATTCCACCGTGCAGTTCTATCAAAGGAGGGCCTCTTGAAAGGATTGCTTTGGCTCAGAGAGAAGCTGTCAGGATTAATTTCTAATACTTGCTACCATCAGTAATCTGGTTATTAAAAAGAAGAAATAATAAAATAATGAGCAGAACCCACACCAGCTGAGGATGATGTTCCCTCCTCCTGAACACATGGGCACACAGACACATACACATACACACACATACACACACACACATACACACACACTGAACGAATGCATAGGTATACAGGCACACACACACACATGCACTCACACACATGCACATGCAGGCATACAGGCACTCACATGCATGCATGCACTCACACACATGTACATGCAGGCGTACAGGCCCACATGCCTATGAACACCCATACCCACATACACATCTGCTGTATAGGAAAGCTCACAAGGACAGCAATGACTACAAGGACCCCTGACTGCCAAGGGCAAAGGTGAGTCAAGGGGAGGGCTATTTCTTTAGCCTCAAAAGATAGTTATTTACAAGAGGTAGCCAATCTAAATAAAGCAGTCTAGAGCCAAACTGCAGGGGAGGGGATCCAGTGCCATTGAAAATAAGTATTAAAAGTGAAAATCTGCCCAAAATGATTTCTGGAATCAAATTTAATTGAATGTTGTCATGTAGATCTTGCATTTGAATATAAGCAGATTATAAATTGTACTCCAAAGACTTCAAAACCCACATAGTACCATCAGGCAAACAGACTTCCAGCAGGAAAGGTCTCAGAAAGGTTGTCTGGCCGTCAACGTTTTTATATGGGGCCTGCTGAGTACTGAACACAGACTCAAGGACATCAAGTTGAGTAGCTGTGGCCACTTCCCTAAGCCCTGTCAGATGCAGAAGCAGCAGCCAGTAGCTATGTGTGGGGATAGTACTAGCAGGGTGCCATTAGGGTCTGGACAAGGGGACAGCACCTCTGTGTACCAAACCAAGGGGACAATCAAGATGGGCCATACAGGGAAGGGTTTCTAAAAGGAGATGTGCTAAAAGCATCCCAGGCCCAGGTGCTGCTACAAAGAGCAGCAAACAGCCCTGTTAGGCCAAAGCACCATGGGAAGGGAGGGGCAATGGGAGCTGAGCCAGCAGGACCTAGATCACCATGGCTTTTGAAGGCCAGGCTGACGTGTTCAGATGTCTAAAAATAAGTGCCAAGCTGGCAGGACCATGAGAACTTAAATCCGTGGTGTTCAAGGATGTTGTGTTTGGGTTTGTTTTTAGTTGGTTGGTTTGGTTTGGAATCTGCTATGTAGAGACCAGACCTCCTGCCTCTATGTCCTGAATGCCGAGATTATAGATATATGTCATCACACCCAGCCCTAAATCCATATTTTAGAAAGACACATTAGGAAAACAAAGCCTGGTGCTCTCATGACTGCAGGGTCCTGGGGTGGGGGTGGGAGATGAGGACCAAGAACTCCTCAGGATCCCTTTTCCACTTGGGCAGATGTATTAATCAAAGATGAGAACTCATGAGACAAGCCACAGAAAGTCATAGTTTCAGGAGTCCCGATGGAAACCACACCCTCCTTTCCTATCAGTGGCCAAAAGCAGGTAAGGTTGATAGATAAAGAAATAACCCAATTAAGTAGGTTTCTAGGTTATAGAAACTGTGGCTGGCCCAAGGTGTGGGGTATGGCCATCTGTTCTGGAAGGGACAGTGATAGAAAGAACATGAGAAGAAGCAGGCAGGGCTCATATATACAAGTCCAAACCTGTTTGTCCTAGGGAAAGGTCAGGCCAGACCAATGAAGGCTTGGAGAAGTTCTGAGACACTTAACAAGCAGTGGAGTCTTTGTCACTTGGCTCCAGAGAGAAGTAAGCTGGGCAGACAGGCAAACGGCAGAGGGGAGACAGCCAGAACTGAGTGTAGGTGCTCCTAGAAATGAGTCACAGAGGGGCTAGAGAAGCAACCTTTGCTGGTGGCTGTGTTTGCAAGCAGGAAGGCCCTGGAATGAGAGAGCAAGGAAGTCTAGAAAATGACTGACTGGATTTAGAGCAACCATGAGAACACACCTCTGCATGTGTCTGTGGGGATGTTTCCAGAAAGGTCTAACTGAGAAGAGAAGATTTGAACCGAATGCCAGCGGCACTGGACCAGTGGCTGGAGCCCTGGGCTGAAGGAGAAAGTGAGCTGAGCAGCAGCATTTTCTCCTTCTCGGTCTCCTGACTGTAGATGCAACATGACTCACTGTTTCATGCCCCTGCCTCCATGTCTTACCAACCACAATGTGGACCAAAACGAACCCTTTCTTCCTTCAGCTGAGTTGACAGGTGTTTTGTCCCAACAGGAAAGGTAGTTAGCACACCACTTTGAGTGTGTTCCTTGGTGTATACAGGAGGGAGGGAGTGTTTGTCTCTAGGTGTTTGAATAGACCTCTACCATCAAGCTTACAGACACAATAACCTCTAGGATTCCAGGCTGAAAAAGGATGTAGTAGGGAGGAGTGAAGTATCCCATTAGCATCTCTGGGGAGGCAGGTTCCTCACAGGAAGTCCGAAAAATCATAGAAAGAAAAAGTCAGCAGCAACAGCCCTTGACATGGAACCAGCAGAATCGAAAGATTGTACAATGCATCATCTAAAATGTCTAATTGTTAATGGAAAATTACAACAGGAAAAGCAATAAGATAGTGAGCCAAAACACAGCCAATAGAAACCCAGCCCAGGTATGGGATTCAGCAAAGACTGCAAAACAGCTAGTATACCTATGTTTGAACAATTAAAGGAATTAAAAGACAATATAAAGACATGACTCAACAAATCAAGAATCTTAATAAAGAAAAGGAATGTTAAAAACAGAACCAAGAAGTTAGAGGATAGCTCGGTGGCTACGAACACTGGATGCCCTTCTAGAGGATCCTGATTTCCAGGACACATATGGCAGCTCACAACAGTTTGTAACTCCAGTTCCAGAGGATCCAATGCTCTCTTTTCTGGCCTCTTAGGACACCAGGAACACACATGGTACACAGTCATACATGTAGGCAAAAATACCCATGCAATAAAACAATAAAATTAAAAAAATTAAATAATTAAAGCAGAATCAAATGGCAACTCCGGGGTTGAAAATACAGGATACCCCATTTGATGGGTTCTACAGTAGATCTGAGATGTCAGAAGAATCTGCAGATGTGGAGATAAATCCATAGAGATTGTTCAGACTGTGACACAAAGAGAAAGACAGATGAGAAATGGGCAGAGCCTCAGACTTGAAAAATAATGATGTCACTTGTACAAGCATACTGCCAGACCTAGAGGAAAGGAGTGTAAGAGCCGCAGGAAAAAAAAAAATTGTGTGAAGGTAGCTGTGAGGTTCCTAGTACCACTCCTCTCAGCTGATGGGATGTGGGGAGCATCCCTGTGAGTTATAGGTGTGAGGAATAGAAAGTGTACCTTCTGTGTGCTGGGCTGTATCTGCCCCCACAGTCAGACTCGGTAGACCAGGAAGTAGAGATAGACCAGATACAGACTCCAGCTAGAGCTAGATCCTTCAAAGGCCCACCTCCATAACTTACTTCCTCCAGACAGGCTCCACCTCATAAAGATTCTACACCCTCCCCAAACACTACCACCAAATGTGGACCAAGTGTTCAAGCACATGAACCTGTGAGGGGCATTTGAAATTCAAACCATGTAACACTAAATCCCTAGGCTCCAGGCCCAGCGACTGCTTCCCATGCTGGCAGTCAGGCTGTGCTGTGACTCCCATGATCCACTTCCTCACAGGTTTTCATTCACTTTCACGAAAAATCAAAACCAGATGAGGACTCTGACGCCCAAGTAGGTTGACCAGTTAGCCTGAAGTCACATGGCTGGTGGCTGACTCCAAAGTCTATGCTTTTCTCTGTCGGGCACATCTGCTCTCCAAGTTGTCACCACCTCCACACTCCTCTTCTGAGGGGGCTGTGGCCCATCACCACACATATTCCATACAGGAAGCCCTGCACTATAAAGAAGGTTCATGCTGGCTATCCCAAAAAGCAGCTCCTGCCCCTCAGACTGGAAGCCCTAACTCCACTCCCAGCTCTCTGTCCACTGTGTGCCCCAAAGCCCAGAGTACTTTCAAGCAGAGAAAGGATTCTCCTGCCACACAGATCCTAGTCAGGATGGCACTTAATTCAATCTGGCAGCCCCCTCCCTCCAAGAACAAAAGCTCAGTGGAACACTAAGGAGACCACAGTCTTCTTTATTTTGCTCCCCACCCCCACTCCAGGAGGTTCCGGTGGGAGCTACAGGACTACTTTCCCTGGCTTCCTTTTGTGTTTCTGTCTGTGGGATGTCCAAAGACCTGAATGTCTAGCTTTCCCAATATCCTCTTTTTAAAAAAAGAACACTAGTGCATGAATTTTACTTCCCAGCCGTGTGGCCCATGAAGTAGAAGAAGCATTGCTCAAATTCCTCAACATAAACTAAAGAATGTGAGTCTGTGGCAAAGCAGCCCCCATCAGTGTTTGTGAGCACTCGTGTCTATATAACCCTTTAGACCATCATACATGCCGTTTTCCTATGAGTTTCCCCACAAAACAACCTATTTTCCTCTTTTTACAATTTTAATCTTTATTTAATTTTTGGAAGGTTCCCTATGTCTAAGTGGACAGCCCCATGTTCCCGAGCCCCTGGACAACACTAATTAGACTGCTGGACCAGAGCTATATAAAATCAGTAGGAGTTCAGAAAGAGGTCCAAGGCAGGAGTGATACTGCAGACCTGAGGAGGCTTGCAGGGCTTGGGAAGACATGGGAGGCCCATGGGGCAGGAAAGAAGGTCACACCCATGGATCGAGGGCTGGAGGAAGACACACGAGTGGCCCCTGTCCAGGGGAGGGTGGAACTAGGGGAAAGTTGTGCAGATGTGCTGCCCAAAGACTCGGGAGGGTGGCAGCCCTCAAGCCCAGCCTGTTGCCAGCAGGTTCCAAATTAAATAATGGCAACTCTTTTAATTTCCTTGATGACAGCAGTGGCTGGGTAGGCAGTGTTTCTGACATCCTAATATTCAGAGTCGCATCCTATGGGACAAATTCCTCCCTGTCTTCACCTAATGATTTGTACTGGGGATCCTGGAAGGGCAAGGAGAGGCTGAGCCCAGAACTGCCAATTAGCAGAGGTGAGAAGGTTTGGGGAAGCATCTGGGTTCTATTGGATAATTTTGGGGTGCCTACAACAAGCTTCCAACCTCCAGAACAGTTTGTATTTCTGATCACGCCTCCCCAAGAAAGCTGTTCATTAGAGGTTTCTGAGCCATCAATCCATGCCTGGGCTGTTCTGGCTCTGGGAGAGAGTCAGAAATCACTGCAACTCAGGCCCTACCTCTAGGAAGCTCACATCCCACCACCCAAATGTGGCACTTTCCCAGCATGCCATATGTCCTAGTGGCTGGAGTCAGTAGAGTCAGGCACCTTGATGACACACAGTCTGGATTCTACATTTTGTTCTGCAATTTACAAAGAGGGTAACCTTGGCAGGTGTCTTAGTTAGGGTTTCTAATTAAGCAAACTCCAAACTCTGTATCTCTGTGAAGAGACACCATGACCACACCAACTCTTATTTAAACACACACACACACACACACACACACACACACACACACACACACACACATATTTAATTAGGGCTGACTTAGTTTCAAAGGTTTAGTCCATTATCATCATGGAGGGACATAGTGGCATGAAGGCAGACATGATGCTGAAGAGGTAGCTATATCTCAATCCTCATACAGCAAAATGAGACTATGTACCACACTGGATGTAGCTTGAGCATATGAGACCTCAAAGCTCACCCACCCCCCTAGTGACATACTTCCCCCAACAAGGTCACATCTACTCCAACAAGGTCATATCTTCTAATAGTACCACTCCCTATGGGCCAAGCATTCAAACAGTCTATGGGGACCATTTCTATTCAAACAACCACATTCCACTCCCTGGCCCCAATGGGCTTGTAGCCATAACATAATGCAAAATGCATTTAGTCCAACTTTAAATAGCTCCATAGTCTATCACAGTCTCAACAATATTTTTAAAATCCAAGTTAAAAGTGTCTTCTGAGACTCATGCAATCTCTAAACTGTAATCCCCTATAAAATCAAAATAAAAAAGCAGACTCACTTATTTCCAACATACAACAGTACAGAATATACATTACTGCTCCAAAATGGAGGAAAGAGCACATTGTGAATAAATACTAGACCAAAGCAAGACCCAAAACCAGCTAAGCAAACTCCAAACTCTGTATCTCTGTTCTGATGTCAAAATTCTCTTCTAATCTCCAAGTCCTTTTCAGCTTTGATGACTGCAACAAACATCATTCTCTTGGGCTGATTCTTCTCCGTGTTAACAGCTTCGCTTAACAGGTATCCCATGACTCTGGCATCTCCAAAATCTCAGAGTCTCCAAGTCAATCCAGACTTTACCTTCACAGCTTCACACAGTGACCTCCTTTGGCCTCCATGCAGGGATACCCCTGACAAATGCCTCAACAGTTTTCCTTGGTCACAGAGGGAGATTCCATACACTTTTTCTTGTATCCTTAACTCCAAAGCAAGAATTATGTGTCCAAAGATGCCAAGTTCTGCTGCTTGCTGGAGTTGGAACATGGCCTTCGGAACATGGCCTTCTCATTCAATTACATCTTCTCCAGCTTTCTGCTTTCAATGGATTCCTTCACTGACTACACTTGGCTGTCCTGGAACTCGCTTTGTAGACGAGGCTGGCCTCAAACTCAGAGATCCGCCAGCCTCTGCCTTCCCAGTTTTGAGATTAAAGATGTGCACAATCACACACAGCTCTAAGCTTTTCTTTAGTTTCTTTTCACAAGTTGGAAGCGTAGCTGGATCGGGTCTTGACCTGAGATCACCATTCCCTTGTTCCATTTCTTAATCTGTTTATCTCCTTGAACACAGGACTTAGCTCCGTCCCACTTCCCGGTGCTCCTTTTCTCCTCAAAGTGTACATTTGTATTTTTCCTTGCTCAACTCTTCTTTTCAGTATAGATCTGTATGAGAGTGACGACTGATAACTACACAACAGAGTCAATACTAATTTCCTTCGTCAACAGAATTAATCCAAAATTCTTCAATTTAGCCTCAGTCAACTTTTCAGGCAAAGGCAAAAATCAGTCACATTCTTTGCCAAAATATCACAAGTACATACTAACATTCTACTCATCTGAAACCTGTTGAGTCAGGACTTAAAGTTCAAATCACCCTCAGCACCACTGCCTTCGATACTCTACTAGTATAGCCTATTAACCATTGCTTAAAGAATTTCACTAATTCCTAACACAAAGTCCCAAAGTTGAAATTCATCCAAACAAAAACATGGTCAGGCCTATCACAGCAATACACCAATACATCACTCCTGGTACCAACTTCTGTCTTAGGATTTTTATTTCTGTGAAGAGACACCATAACAATGTCAATGTTTATAAAGAAAAACATTAATGAGGGATGGCTTATGGTTTCAGAGACTTAGTCCTTTATCATCATGGTGAGACATGGAAGCATGAAGGGAGACATAGTGATGGAGAAGTAGCTGGAAATACTACATCTTGATCATCAGATGGCAAAAGGAGCCTGTGTGCTACACCGAGCACGGCTTGAGCATATGAGAACTCAAAACCATCCCCAGAGTGGCACTTCATCCTATAAGGCCACACCTACTCCAACAAAGCCACACCTCCTAATAGTGCCCCTCCCTATGGGCTAAGCATTCAAACACATGAGTCTTAGAAGGCCTTTCCTATTCAAACTACCAAAGCAGGCATGCTCAATATCAGTCCTGCATTTTTTTTAGTTGGGGGTGGGTGACAAATAGAGTTTTCTGTGATCCAGACTGACTTTGAACTCACCTTAAATTTTTTTTAAACATTTTTATTTATTTTACCTGGTGTGTCTATGAGAGAGAAAGAGAAAGAGAGAGAGAGGAGAAAGAAAGAAAGAAAGAAAGAAAGAAAGAAAGAAAGAAAGAAAGAAAGAAAGAAAGAAAGAAAGAAGGAAGGAAGGAAGGAAGGAAGGAAGGAAGGAAGGAAGGAAGGAAGGAAGGAAGGAAGGAAGGAAGGAAGGAAGGAAGGAAAGAAAGAAGGAAAGAAGGAAAGAAGGAAAGAAAGACTATAAACTATTATATTAGGAAAACCTGTCCACTTTGGGTGGCACCATTTCCTAGGCAAAGGACCTATATTGTTTAAGAGTGAAAAAGCAAGCTGAAAACTAGCACGCACACATTAATTCACTGTTCTCTGTGAATGGCATGTTACTGATTACTTCAAGTTCTAGCCTCCATGACATCTCCACAGCGATTGGTTTTAAGCTGGAATTAAGAGCCAAATAAGACCTTTCTCCCTTAAGTCACTTTTCTTGTGCTTTTTTTTAAATTTTCAAAACAACCAGAAACAAAAGTAAAACAATTGGTTTGTCCCATTCAAAACTCGTGTTGAAAGTGAATTAACCATTGTGACAAGATGAAAAGGTAGGGACTTTAAAAAGTGTTTAGGAACTCAGAAGTTGGCTCAGTGGATAAAGGCCCCTGCTGCACAGGTCTGACAACCCAAGTTCATTTCCAAGAGTCTATGGTAAAAACAAATAAACAGACAGAAAGGAAACTATGACAAGGCAAGCATCTTTGACCCTAGCATTCCTGTGGTGAGAGGGAGCCATGAGAATCCTCCAGAAGTTTGCAAACTGGATAGCCCGGGGCGGGAAAACAAAAGTGATCCTGCCATCCCCACCTACTCCCAGGTGTCTTCATTAGGTCACAGGAGGTTGGTTTTCAGAAATGGATTAACCCTATTCCAGGAGGAGTGAGTCCACTATTAAAGACTGCCTCACTGCCTACTCCCACTGTCCTTCTGCCATATTGAGACGCGTGAGGAAATATCTCTCCAGAGGGTCCTGTCATCTTGATCTTGGATACCCCCACTCTCCACCTCCAGCCTCCAAAACTGTGAGCCTATGCATTTCTGCCCATTGTCGATGACCCAGTCTGTAGCATTCTGTCAAAGCAGCTGGTGACAGCCAGTGGCAGAAAATATAAAAGGATGGGGCTGGGCACAGGGAGGACCAAGTGACTGGGAAGAGGGTGCAGAGTGGGGACAGGGTAAGCTGGTGCTCCTGGGGTTTTGTGAACTACAACCCAGATTGGAATCAGATCTTCCCAATTAGCCTTGAAAGGGGGAAAAGCATCTCCATGGACCTGGAAGGAAAAACAAAGAGAGAGAGAGATGATGGAATACCCCGAGGAGCCACTGAGGGCTGCTCTGGCCTTTAAAATGCAGGGAGTATGGCAATCTAATAAACACGGCAACAAAGCGTTTGTCACCAAGCTAATTTTATTAGAACAGATCTCAAATGGCTAATTTCCTTTTACTAATGAGCAAATTAGTTGAATCTCTGATCTGCTTTTAAGGCACTTATACTAATAAAACATGAGCGACAGGGAAATTTGCTGTGAGATGCGGTGATACGTGCGTTTGGGGTGAAGGGAATCTGCTGCCATGGAAGACTGCTCTGCTACGGCTTTGTTCAGAAGTGCTTCTGGGCTGTGCAGACTGCCTCAAAGCCATTAAGAGAAGGAGGTGTAGTGACTTGGACATGGCCCAGAGGAATGCCTGGAGGAGGAAGCTTTGGAATATTTGGGGCCTGGCTGGCCAGTAAATAGAGTGGGGTGATACTCTGAGTGGGGATAGCACAGTCTCATGCCTTCACCCATCTCTGCATCTTTCCGGGCTGGAGAGGTGGCTCGGTGGCTGAGCAGAGGTTGGCCCCCCAGCACTCACATTTGGCAGCTCATAACTGCCTATAATTCCAGTACCAGGCAACTGCACTCATGTGTACATACCCACACATAAGCATACTCACACAGACGTAATTAAATCTTTCAAAACTGGTGCCCTCAATCCTTCCTTAGCCATGTGGTATTTGTACAGAAGGATCTTCCAAGATGCCCCCAGTCCTGTCACAATCCAGAATGGCCCTCCCCAAAGCTGAAGACTTTTGGGGCACACCTCCTTTCTCAGGGCCAGTACTGAGGTTCCTGGCTCTGGTCCTTGCCCAGGGAACAAGAAGCACAATCCACAGCATTTACTTCTTCAGCAAAGAGGCTTTGATTGAGACTGGTATTCAATGGAACTAGCAGAGTAGGGTAAATTCCTACCTGAGGAAGAGGTGAGCAGGAAGGTTCTGGGCCCATCAGAGGTGGTAACCAGACTTATCTGAGCAGAGAGGCAATAGATGAGGTCTCCAAATTCCTCCTGTAACAGCTTACTTTGGTACAGAAAACAAGACTGGGAAAGCTCTCTGCCAGTTAGATCAGAGAAAAGGTTTGGGAGGCAGGTGGCAGCGGCCATAAATTCAGAGCATCCCGTTCCCATGTGGCTTTGCACAGAGGAGGAAACAGGATCCCCCAGAAAGGTGATTCAGATGGAAGCAGCCCCAACCCAGTTGGTCCAAAATAGGCTCTGGCAGCTGCTTAGTCTGAAGGGGTTAAAGGAGTGGAGACCAGTGTGGTGGGCACACTCAAAAAGTGAACCTGACCAAATACTCCTTAGGTCCAGTTTGGAGTGGAAGGGGCCTAGCAATTGAATGACAGCTCAGTCACAGAATTTGGAGCAGCTGCCCTAGCCACCAGGGTGACTCATGTCTGTCTTATGGCTTCTCTCTATTGTAAAGGGTTCCTCTTTCCCAGGACTCACAGGAGTTGGGTCCATAGAGGATAGGCTGAAGACCAGCCACAGTCCACAGAGGCCTGCTGCCTGGAGTCTGTTGACCACATGTTAGGAGCTGTCTTTCCTTCTAAGACAGTAGTTCTCAACCTATGAACTGTGGCCCCTTTGAGGGTCAACACCCCCCCCCCTTCACAAGGGTGACCTGAGACCATCAAAAAACACAGATATTTACAACTCAGCAGTAGCAAAAATCGGAGTTATGAAGTAGCAACAAAAATAATTTTATGGTTGGGGGTCACCACAACATGAGGAAATATAGTAAAGAGTATCAGTGTTAGGAAGGTTGAGAACCCCTGTAGTAAAACCTGGAGAAAGCATGAGGACAATAGAGATGGGGGGGGGGTAGTCACATGCATGGGTGGTGAATTAGTTACATTTCTCATTACTGTGACCAAATAGTTGACGACATACAACATAAGGGAAGTTATTTTGGCTCACAGTTTGAGAGGTTGTGGTCCATTATGGCATGGTGGAGGAGTTCTGGCAAGAGAAGTCTGTGGTGGAGACTCTTCACGTCTCCACAGACCAGGAAACAGGGGAGGGGACCGCACAGGGACTCTACTCTATGGGATTGTAAGGCTCATGTTTGGGGTGTGTTTTCTCACCCTCTCCATTGAGCCTCTCTGGAAATGTCCCCATGGACAGCTCAAGAAGGCCCTCAGGGCCTCTCAATCTAATCAAATCCACAACAGAAATTAACCATTCCAGGAGTTCTCTCATAATTGAAAAGGACAATATCAAAAGAAAACAGCTCTTTATCACCACCCATGAGAAAGGGCCCAACAGTGATGCCTACAGAACCTGAATCCCTCTGGGGATAGCTGGCCCAACACCTGCTGTAACTCACAAATGCACAGCCCCACCCTGGCAAGCCTTGCATCTCCAGTCCCACAGCTATCCATGCACACAGCCTCAGTCTAGCACCAAGCCAAGTCTACTGCAAGATTTTCCTGGGAGAGACCAAAAGGTAGGGTGAGATCCAGAAAGTGCCAGAGGTCAGATAGGCATCAGGCCCAGGGCTTGCCATTCATTCGTTGTAAAATCTCGGGCTGCTTTCCTCTTGAAGTCAGTGGCTGTGACCTGCTGTAGAAACCACAGTCACAGACTTTATCTGTGCCTCTGGTATCTATCTGCCTCTCCACATGCCAAGTCTGCTCCCCTCCCCATCTTTCCACACCTCCCCCCTCCCCATGCAGTCCCCAGGGCCACCTCTCTGAAGTGCACTGGCCTCATTCATTATTCAGCCATTTCCTTAGTTCAGAGGCCTAGGGGCCAGAGGGTTGGAATTTTGTGCTCTCTTTCATCTCTCACGTTGTGTGAGGAATGCAGAAATGCTGGGCTGGTGTCCAGAGCAAGGCCAGAAGGCTAGCAGTACAGGGTCTGCATGAACCTAGATGCTTTCACTCCAGGTATCCCAGCCTCACAAGGCTGCCCCTGCCCCCACTCTCCTGCTAGAATTACTCAACAGCCAGTGCATGTCCCTGCTGGGATTTGACACCACCCCCCAAACACACACACACTCTAGGGAGTCCTGACCCACAGCTGCCCTATCCTTGTTTCTAAACAGAGAGCTGGGATTTGTCCCAGTGTGTCTGGGTTTAAGTACCAGCACTTTACAACGGAGTGGTGAGACCAGCCTTTTCTATAAACAGCATGAAACTCCTTAAGGACCACCTTCAGGCCAATGGAAGCTTGAAAGCCTCTGAAACCCCAGGGCAGAGGAAGAAAGACCCCTTCCGAAGTGATGTTGGGATATAGAACACATCAACTCTGAAGCCAACACAAAGCCCAGGAAGCAGCCCTGGAGGGAGCTTGGAAAGTAAAAGTCCCCTGTGACATACAGACAAAACTGGGGCATGGCTTGCCTCCCCTAGGACTGTTCAAGACTATAAAGGTATTGGCCTTAGTGGTCCTAAGATTCAGAACTAGCCAAAGAGCAGGTGCTTAATAATATACTTAAACCCAGAAATCAGCCTAGTCTGGCCTGATTCTAGTTGCCATGGTCCAATCCCACGCCCCTCACTGGACCTGCTGGAGACCCCTCTACCTCTCCTCCTCCCCTCCTGGGTTTCAAGTCAGCTCTAGTTCACCAGTCCCATCTAGGCCAAAGCTTTCTCCTTCTCTTTAGTTTTGACCCTTCATCTCTCACCTACAGCCCCCCAAATGCCGCTGCCACTGAGTCCTGCTTTGCCTCCTTTCAGACGGTTCACTCAAAAGCAGTCAAAAGTCTGATAAGGATTTGCTTAGTTGTTGTGGACAGAGCAATGGCATCAGAAGCAGGACGGATGCCCCCTTGCTGGGATAAAGAGAGAAAGAACATCACTAGCCCCCAAACTCAGTCCAACAAAGGACGTGGACATAGTCAACAAGTGGCCAGCGAGGAAGAATTACGTTCTCCAAGGCTTCTGCTTGAAGGAACTAGGTGGGGTTCAAGGGCTTGGCTGTCAGCAGTCTCTGGATTCTGGAACTGAGTAGGCCTAAGAAAAGGGGAGCAGAGTATAAGGATCCCCAGGTGGCTCACTGAAGAATGTTGTAAATGAGACTCTCTGAAGCCCAAGAAGTCAGCATGAGGCCAACTGTGTGTTAGGAGTCATAACTCCTAACCTCCGAGTCGTTACTGTGTCTTGATCCATATTCCTGCTACTATGACAAAATGACACGGACCAAGTGTCTTAAAGAATGTAAAATAATTCTCACAGTCCTGAAGACTAGGGCACAGAACTTGGTAACAGCCCTCTCAGGGTCTCATCTCATGGGAAGGGCAGAAGGTCAGACAGCAGGAGAGAGAAAGGAAAAGAGATCCAAACTTGCTTCCATAATGAACTCACTCACATGGTGACGCCACTAATCCAGTCAGAAGGGCAGAGCCATGACCTAATCACTTCTTAGAGGTCTCATTTCCCATGACTACTGCATGGGGATGAACTTGGAGAACACTTTCACATCCATGCAGCGTTCTCTACCATTTATGTCCACAATCACCCTTGATATTCTGTGTGTGTGTGTGTGTGTGTGTGTGTGTGTGTGTGTGTGTGTGTCTCACTGTCTCTCCTTACACACACACACACACACACACACACACACACACACACACACACACACACACAGCAGGACTGTTTATCCAACCTGAAATGGGGAAGGCTGACAGGACAATAAAGAAAGAACTGAACAGTCAAGAACATCAAACCAGGAGACCAGGAGTCCAAAGGCCACCTGTCCAAATCGGTTTTCTCATATAGAGTGTGTATAAAACCAGCAGCATGGCACCAGATACACCGCAGTGCACAGTGCCTCCAAACTCTCTCTCAGCAACCCACTGAACACTGGCCAGTGCTGGGAAGCTGGACCAGCCCGTAGTCTGCAGCAACGGTATATCTTCAATCCAAGTTCCTCTACATGGGAAAGGAGGCTCCTTGACTTTCCTCCCAACAGTCATTCACCCATCCGCCTCGTGTGCCCCAGACTCCCAGAGGTCCCAGCCTGTGCTGCCTAAAAAGGTTGTTTTAAGAATCACATGGAAGTTGAACTCACAGCTAGAAAATAATGGTGCAAAGGAGGCATGGCCTGGGGCATCCGAGAGGAGGACAGGAGGGACCTTCCTGGATCCAGCCCCCTGTGGGAAGACACAGGGCCCTGGTTGAGTAGGCCAGGCTTTTCCAAGGACCTGGGGCCACCTGTACCATCCCTCTGATCGGAGCAGGCTTGCAGCTGCCTTCAGTTGAGTTGGTAATGGGGCATTTTGTAGTTTTTACCTTAAGATCTCCAGACCCCTCCCTCCGCTCTCTTCCATATTAAAGCCTCCCTCACCCAGCTTGTGTAATATCCAGAAATCAATTGCTTATCTTCCTATCTGTTTAGAAATGAAAGTGGCACGTTGAGGGGGCCTGCCAGCCGGGAGGCAGCCCCAGGCTGAGCTGCAGGCACCGGGGAGGGAGAGGCCCGCAGCTGGCTTCTAAGCAGGGTTGTAAAGGAGCTGAGCCTCTGGGATTTCTGGGGCCTGGGGCTGGAATAGGCCCCAGAGTAGAGCTCTCGGTGACAAAACTGCCCTCTTCCCTCCGTTGTGCTCCCTCATCCCACACAGGGCCTGGAAAAGGGTTGGGTCTGAGCACTTTGAGCAAAAGTTAGTTGGTGGGGGGGTAGGGAGGAGTCAGTGAAAAAGAATTCAGGTTCATCCGCAAGCTGCTTGCACGCCCTTGCAACTGTCTACAGGGCTTGAGCTTGAAGGGGCTCTATAATTAGGTGTGGTTGGAGAAGCATGGCCTAGTCCACCAGGGCCCTGTGGTGTCCTAGAGGAGGCCGAATTTAGGAAGGAACCTTCTTTCCTCCTCCCTTAGGCCCCAAGCCACACCTCCTTTGCATCACTGCTTTAGACTACAAATCCAAGTTCCATTCGATTCTCAAACAACCTTTGTAGGCAGGACAGGCTGGGACTTCAGAGAGAAGGCAAAATGGCCACAATGAGAAAAGCCAATGACCCTCCCTTTCCAGGTGGAAGAACGTGCATTCCTCAACGTGCTGTTAAAGACCTGCTCAGCCTAAGTGAGCCTCAGGTCCAATTAGGAAAACGGCTAGAAAATTCTGAGCACACACACATGCATGCTCACATATATTCACATATGAAACCTAAAAAAACTATAGAGATAATCAAAGTCTGTGGTTGCCAAGGGTTCTGAGGGGAGAGAGATGACTGACTGGAGTGCAGGTTGGAGGGTCTAGGACAGCAAAATGATTGGACAATATTGTAATAGCCCATACGCAGCATTACACATCGGCAAAACTCACAGGCTACACAGTACAAAGACTGGATGTTAAGGCAAACTACACAATATTGATGTGTCAACACTGGCTCATCAGTTGTAACAAATGTACCACACAAATGCAGTGTGAACAACACAGCTGAATTTGAGAAGCAGGTACACAGGAGCATCAGATTCCACTGGACTTTTCTGTAAACTGAAACTGTTCGAAGAATATACTAGTTGAAACCCATACCTAAAGACAAAATTTATAAACAACTCAAGTCCTCTGTTGAGCCTATGACAAAGAAATTGTGTGGCCTGAATGTATTGAGCTGTAGTTTGGATCTTAGGAGACCCTAAAAGTTCATGGGTTAGAGATCAGAGGTTCGCCTCGACTTGTAACAAGATTGAGAAGTCTTTAAGAGGCAGGACCTAGGGCTAGTGGGAGGGCTCAGTGGTTTAGAGGACCTGCTATTCTTGCAGAGAGGACCCAAGTTCTTCAGGGACTTCCAGGGGATCCAAAGCCCGCTTCTGAATTCTGTGGGCACCAGGCACACAAGGGTTACATACATACACACAGAAAAATATTCACACACATAAAATAAATAATAAAAACATTCACTCACGTTAATTTTAATTTTGATTTCTTTTAAAAAGACAGGGCTACTGGCAGGTTTTAGGTCACTGGGAGTATTCCTTCAAAGTGGATGAAGGGACTTCAGATTCTTCACCTTCTTCACATCCTGTTTTGCTCTGTTATAAGCTCCCTGCCACAATATGCTGCCTCAATAGATGTTCAAAGCATCAGAGAAAGCAATCATGGACCAAAACCTCTAAAACAACAAACCAAAATGCAACCATTTTTCTCTTTATAGCTGACTATCTCAGGTGTTTGTTACAGTAATGAAAAGCTGACTAATACACCATGGTATACTACTCAGCACTGAAAAATGAATAAATCATCCACAGCACTCTAACACAGAGAGAGCTCTAGGTTCTGGTGACAGACACTAAAATGGTGGATGGCTCTAGACAAATCACTTACAGTTTATGTAGGCCCTAATTAAAGTTTCTCACTCCAGACTACCAGGTAGCTCTGTCCTTGCCACAAGGTGGGGGCTAAAGTGGATAAGCTTCCTCACCTTCCTAGAAGGAAAAAGCTCTCTACAGCCAGTCACTGGCTCATTGGTACCCTGATGACTTCACACACCACACCACCCCCACCCCAATCCCAACCCCCACTCCCAAGTCTAGTCCCCTGACAAAGGCTCAGCCAGTCCTGCTCTGTGGACCAGGAGCCCATGCCCAAGGAGCAGCAGCCATGTCTCTGCCCTTGGGATCCTGGCTTCTCCTCTTTCCTCCTGTTCCAGCCCTCCACTTGTTCTCCTGATGTGTCCATACATCACCAGGAATATCCTTTAAGAGGAGGAGGAGGGGGAGGAAGAGGATGAGGAAGAGGAGGAGGAGGAGAGAGAGAAAACAAAAAAGAAAGAGAGAGAAAGGAGGAAGGAAGGAAGGAAGGAAGGAAGGAAGGAAGGAAGGAAGGAAGGAAGGAAGGAAGAAAGGAAGGAAGGAAGGAAGGAAGGAAGGAAGCCATTTTCCTCTGAACTAGCAGAGTCCAGTTTCATTGTTCCTAATATCACCAAACAATTTCTGAGCTAGAACTGGAGAAGGAAAATGGGCAATTGGGCAGCCGTCATCTGACAGGGCAGGGATAGGGCCTCCCAAGAAGAGAGAGGCAGGAGTTGGCCTAGATTCAAGGCAGGGCTAAGACTCAGGATTAACTGGGGTTCATGTAGACATTGCACCCTGATATCTTTTCTCTGTATACATCCTACCCTGTACTGGACTCGAATAGAATGAAATTGATTGGTTGATTGATTGATGATTGATTGATTGAAGATAGGGTCTCTCCATGTAGCTCTGACTGCCTTTGAATATTTGCTGTTTCTGCTCCAGCCTCCCAAGTCCTAGGGCATATGCCACCACACCTGGCTCTGAATAAAATTTCTTTACCAGCTGCAGACTCTCCTGTAAGTAACTGCAATATGCTCAATATCCCTACCCTCTTTGCTGTGAGTTTCTACTACAGAAATTTCACACTGAACCTTTAGCCTGTCTAGAACCAGGAAGACTTTGCCAGATTCTATCCGCCCAAGGGCTTCTAAGCACCCTTCCTGGGTCTCTTCCTGGGGGATCTTGTAACTCAACACAAAGGTTAGTTAACCAACTCCCCCCCCCCCCCCACACACACACACACTAATAACAAGATGTTGGTGCTCTGGCTGTCAACTTAGTACCTTTCACATCAATTTAGTTCCTAGGTCATGTGATCCAGAGATGTATCTTTGAGCTCTGAAAGCTAGTAACCAACCACCTTTCTCTAGCCTGTATATGGGCAGAACCATATTTATTTGTCATGAGTTTTTCAGTCCCATTCCAGGCACACAGTAGAAGCTTATCACATGTTAAATGAACAGAACATACAGTGGCTAATAATTCCAAACACAATGTTGATTGGTTGACACCATAAATTATCTAAAGTGTACCCTCAGGGGAAAGGATTCACTATGCATGGTCCTTAGCACTGAGCAATCTGATGGATCTCTGCAGTGATGGAGATGGCTTGCATCTGCTGCTGTCCAAGGCATAGCCGCTAAGTGTGTGAGCTATCTGGCACTTAAAATGTGGCTGCTATACTTGAGGAATCAAATTTAAATTTTTAATTAATTTCAAGTTGCATAGTCACATGTGGCTGGTAGCAACCACATTAGACAGCAGAGTTCCCTAAATAGGTGTCTCTGGAGATGGTGCTGGGACTTATAAATAAAATAGCATGAAAGCTCTTGTTATTGTCGTATACAATGTAGAATAATAACTAAAGCCCGCACTCGGGGCTGGGAGATGGCTCAGTGGGTAAGAGCACTTGCTGCTCCCACAAAAGATCTGAGTTCTATTTCCAGCATGCATGTGGTGGGTCACAACAATCTATAACTCCATTTCCAAGGGATCAGGTGCCCTCTTTTGACCTCTGTGAGCACCAGACACACTCCCTCACAGAAAGAGAGTGGGGGAGGGAGGGAGAGAGACACAGTGCATATAGACACACACAAGCAAAAGCAAACAATTGATATACATAAAAAATAAAATAAATAAATATTTAAAACGGACTCTGCAGCCATGCTGTCTAGTATTCAAATGTACAAATTAGCTAGCTCCGAGCTTTTGCCCTTTATCTGGAGAGCAAGAATAATATTGACCACCTAGGATCCTTGTGAGGGTCACATGGGTTAATACATTATGACAGTGCCTATCACATAGCAAACACTAAAAAATATTGCTGAGGATTGAAGGTAAATCTCGATGCACAAACATGATGACCTGAGTTTGGATCCTGGCACGCATGTGAAGAGCTGGATGTGACTAAACACACCTGTAACCCAAGTGCGGTCCAGGGCAAAGACAGAAATATTGGGGTTTTCTGTCTGCCAGTCTAATCCAAGTTGAATGAGAGGCCCTGTCTTGAGGGATTAAGGTGAATAATGATCAGTCAGGACTCCTGACATATTTATATAACTTCTCCACAAAAAAAGCATCATGCATCTATCTATATACATGTCTAAAACACATACACATACACTGTTTGAATCTGGATGTCAGTCTACAAAAGAATATTTGTAGTGGAGTCATGAACCACTATGTGACATGCATCACTGGGCAGTTGTTGTAAAAACATGAAAAATTACATCTGCACAAACCTAGATGGTGTCACCTACAACATACCCAGGCTCTGTGGTATATGCTTTCATGTATGTGGTGGACTGTAGAAATGTCATTAGACAACATGTGACTGGGTTTACCAATCACTTATGAAGTCTTGTGCGCAGTGCAAAGAGCCTGACTGAGATCCAAAATTTCTATAGTAAAGGAAACAAAGAAGCCAGTGAGACAGAGATTGAATCTGGATGTCCCATTCTAGATACATCCCCAGTTTCTTCATATGTAAACTGTGCCCTGGCATAGTATTTGTATCAGGAACATGCCAGGGAGATAAATGAGACAATGTAAATGGTCTATGTTTAATAGAGTAGTTCCCAAAGAGGGTCAGTTTGCCATGTTACAAGACAGTTGGCAACATTTGTACGTGTGTGTGTACGTGTGTAACACCATGGGTCACAACTAGGAATGAATATTCCTGACATCTAGTGGGTAGAGAAAAGGGGTACAGCTGCATCCTGACTTTCAGGGCATACCTCGCAGCAAGGATTATATCACCCCGGTGTCAGTGGTGCTGAGGCTGAGAGCCCCTGGTCAGGAGAATCCTGGGTAGTGCTCTGTGTGATGATGTAAGCCCAGTATGGAAAACAGGAGGGCTCAGAGAAGGAATTCCGTTTTTCACATCACAGTCACTGCTTGTCACATGAAAAGGCTGTGCCTGGCATTATGGAAGACAGAGTGACAACCCTGTAGACACATGGGATGGGACTGAACTGATGCATGCTTGTGGAAGAGGAGAAGGAGCTAGTGGCTGAGTTGTCCTGGGTGGCAAAAGACCAGGGTGGGGTTGGAAAGTGGGTGATAGTGCTTGCTATACAAGCCTGGAGACCTAGGTTCACCTGCCTGTAACCGCAGCCAGGGCAATTGAGACAGGAGAATCACTGGGGTTTGTTGACTCTCAGCCTAGCTTTGGGTTCAGTGCAAAAGCCAGTCTCAAGGAAAAAGTGGAGAGAGATAAAGTATAACAGTTGACGACACCCTCTTCTGACCTCCAAGAATGGGCACAGGCACATGCTTCCATGTACAAGTGCTTTTACGCACCAAACCATTTCATTAGCCCCAACAATTGTTTTTTTGAAGTGGGCTGAAATGGAGAGGCTGATTCCAGGTCACTAGGGATGTTCAGACTCTGTACTGGGTACTCACAACCAAAGGAGGGCCAGCAAGAGAAGACCAATTCAACACTGGAGAAAACAGAATCATAGGTGAATTCGGAACCAGGCCCAGGAGCTTTAGAGAAGCAATCAAGGAGCAGAGAGGGCTCCACCACAGGCAGGAGCACGGTCTCGAACTGAGGAGAGTGAATGAGACCCCGACAGACATCAGAGAAGCCGGAGTGAGCAAAGCCACGGGGTGAGGACAGGATGGGTCTGGAAGCAAGGACAGGATGCTTGGTATGTACAGATATTCGGGGCCTGGGCAGTGGCCGTCCTGGAACCTCCTCTAGATGGGGGACTGTGTCAGCTGCTTCAAGGGGGATTAGCAGGGGAATTATTTATGGTGGTAACAAGCAAGCAGTCATTTAGCTTATATCCCACATTATACAAACGCGAACTGAGCACTGCGAGTTAAGGCCCTAATGCCACTCTAAATTAAATTCATCAGTGTCTTAATTAAGATCTATATTTAGTTCTTAATTAAAGGGGAGAGAAAAATCCACGATGTTGCATAGCAGAGATTTGGAATGGAGATAAATCATCTTTCTGCCAGGATGCTGGGCACATGCCCACCCACTCTAGAAACTCGGGCCCCTGCCAGAGCTAAAGCCTTCCCTTCTTCTTCCCTTCCTTCCTTCCTTTCTTCCTTCCTTCCTTCCTTCCTCCCTCCCTCCTTTCCTTCCTTCCTCCTTCCCTTCCTTCCTTCCTTCCTTCCTCCCTCCCTCCTCCCCCCTTCTTTTGTCACTTTTTCAAGTTTCTATACCTATGTATTGAAAACCTACCATGTGCCACATACCAAGCTCTGATACTGGGGAACAGCAAAAAATAAAATAGATAAGACTCTACTCTCAAGACTCCCACAGTCCAGAGAAGGATGTCAATGGACACACAGGTCTCAGCTTTGAGATACCCTGGATGCCCCCCATTAGCAGTACCCTGGTGTGTGACCCTCTAGGCAGTGCCATGGCATCAAGGTAGCATGAAACCAGCAGATAGCTGTTCTGTAACACAGTGAGCAATGATTCCGCCTGTGTCCTTGAACAAGTTCTTTTGCCTCTTGTACGTCCTATAACTTTCTCCCAAACAAAAATATGCAGTGTCACAGCCTGAGGAAGAGTCACCAACAGAGCCACCAGGAGACACGTGTTCACTCCCAGCTGCTCACACACCTGGCTCTGTGACTTTGGATATGTCACACTGTCTCATAGATCACTACAGGGAGGTTCAGCTGAGATGGGATGTGGGAGAGACTGTGCATAGCCTCGTACCGTACACATGGAAGCGTTTGTTTTTATGGTATCCTCAAGACATTGCCATCAGGACCACCAAAGCTCTGGAGGTAAACAACTTGTGGGCGATTTAAAGGAATCTCATGATGGGAAGTTGAGGGATCAGCTTCTGGAATTCACAGGGCTGAGGTTTGGGCTTGGGTCTCTGGGTTTCAAGGACAAGCTATGAGATGGAAATTTGGGTCTGCTAGTAAGGAAACATTAGCATCATATTTTCAATCCCATGTGCACAGCTGGCTGTCCAGTTACCTACATGAGACTGGAGAATAGGAGGGGAAATGCTCTCATGCCTCCTTTCTCCCAGCCAGACCATAGCCTCTGTGCCTTTCTGGACCTCATCCTACCTTGTCACGTCCCACCCCACCCCCACCCCAAGCAGAGGATGAAGACTGATAGTCAAGAGGATGAAGATGGTGCTTGGGAGAGTCCTACCACCAGGATCCAGCAATCTCAGACAGCTTATGGGATGCCCTCTTCTGGGACGGTTCCAGTCAACAGTAGTATAGGAAGGAAGGTGGTAGCCATAGAGATCTGGGCAGACTCACAGTCTGGGCCCTGGAAAGGTCAAATAGGTTAACCAAATAAGCAGAGCCAGACGATAGTCTCCTAAGAGAGAGGAGAGCCTGACCAACCAGCAGCCGGGGTCTTAACATCAGAATACTCCTGGTTCCCTTTTCAGTACAAGTGTGCGGCCACCATTTTTACCCAAGGGAATATCTTGGAGGACTGCCTGGCCCCTCACAGTGTGTGATACAGAAGGGGTGCTCCTCAAAACATGACGATACTGGCCGAGAAAGAAAGACGAAGACAGAAGGAAGGAACAAATTGGAGAGGGGGATTTAAAATAAAGAAAACAGCAAAGAATCAGCGAAAAGGAGATCAGGTAAAGAAAATAAAAATTAAAAGAAGAGAAAAAAGAAAAGAAAGAACAGGTGCCACTAGTCCCAGTAGGGCTAACAGAATAACAGCAAGAAAGGCACAACATTTGGAAAGCAAGGAAGAGCCCTTCTGAGTGATGGGAAGGTGTGTGGCAAAGCAAGCCAGATTGGCAGGGACCTGCCTAGGAGGATCTTGAGCCCCAGCGGTCCTCCGCCCCCTCCCAGCCCCAGAACTAGCCTCCAAATGACTCTTCCGGGTCCACCATGCACAGAACACCATTGGGCATCTGGAGTACAGGGAAAAGGGCTCGCTGCCCCCACCCCTTCCCCCGCAGCCTCTGCGGCCAGGTCACCGGACCAGCACCCCCTTCCAGGCGCCGAGGTCTAGGACCTTGCAGAGGCATCCAACAACCGGCAAAGTTAACTTGGCACAATCGGCACATCAAAGCGGCACAGCTGTGGCTCGCGGAGCCGGCGTCTCTTTTCTTCTCGACGTTCCCTTCTCCCCGATTAATCAGCGGCTACAGCGCGGGCGCTTTGATCCCCGAAATCAAACCCTCCGTCTGATGGGTGACTTGATGTTATGCTAATCCGAGCTGATTGAGCTGAGATAATTACACTTCATCCAGGTTTCCTGGGAGTTCCGAATAAATATTGATGCACATCTGTCCCCTGTTCAGGTGTAACCAGGAGCTTTGCGCTGGCAACAGTTTCGGCCGGCGGGGGAGTGCGTACTGCCGCCCAACGCCAGCCTTGGCCGACGCCCGCTTTCATCGCGGCTTGGCTACTCTAAGAGCCAATTGTGGGAGCCTCGCAGTGCAGGCCCCCAGAGGCCCCCAGCATAAGGACCCAGTTAGGAAACTTTGAGGGGACCCAGAATAGAGTTACTGCATTGCCATAAAGGCTGTATGATCTTGGGCATATGGTTTAACCTCTCTGGGAGTGGCTCAGCGCCTAGATGGCCCTATAGATTTCGGAGAAAATTGAGGATGAGTCACTACAGCGAGCCTGAATAGGAATCAGCAACCTTGGCGACAACAGGGCCCTCCGCACTGAGAATAGGCATCTGGGAGAAGGGCAAAGCAACCAGCCATCATCCCCCACCGACACGTGCAGTGCAGTGGCTCCGACTGTATAGAAATGAATAATAAAGAGCGTTTTGGTGGCTCTGCTCCTCCCCGCGGGCTAATTAGGTTGTGTTTGTAAAGCACTTGGAAGACAAAACGCGCCCCAAGTGTTAATTATCATTAGGCCCGTCCCAACACGCTTCCTGAACAGAACGGGAAACCTGGACTGTCCCCCGTTGCCAGCTTGCGCTGCAGTGGCTGAGAGCCAGGACACTGCCAGAGGCTCAGCACAACCCTCACCGCTTACAAACCCTCTGACCCCTAGGGGAAGAGGAGGATGGAATTGTGAGGCAACTCTCAACTACTTAGATTCTCAGACCAAATAGGAAGAGGAGTTCAGAAAGGCCTGCCCCTTGGTTTCAGTTCATTTCAGAATAGAAACCCTATACTATTACTGGGCAGTGCGACTTCCTCCTACCCCAGGGCATGGCCCCAAGAAGGGTGTTTACTTCCAGGGTTTGCCCTGGCTGCCCCCGGAAATACTGTCCCCATTGACCAAATACCCTGTTGCATAATATAGCACTCCTCTAAGGCCCCAGGCCAGGACTGAAGGTCCAAGAGGTACATACTGAGCCTAATTCTGCTTGTCCCAGGTCATAATTCTGGCACATCACAACTTTGCCCTCAGAGACTATCCTCCAAGTTGTAAAGACAAGACTGAATAATACAGGTACTATTTCTTACCATCTTTATCGGACATATGAACAATTGGCCCAGAGTGCCTAACCAAGGGTCCCCATCACCCAACTATCTGAGAGTAAAGCCCAGGGCTCCTGCTCCCCGCCCCCTACCATGTGCTTCGTGGATACACCTTGCTGCTCTGGTGAGCACACAGCAACAGTGCTTGGAACTCTGACCACAGAAGAGTAATGAAAAGCCATACGCAGAGCCTCTTAGACCAGATGGATGTGTTGATATACATGGTCCTGATAAAAAACTAACCAAGAACCAACTCTTGGAGGCGGCTTGGGGGTGGGGGTGGGGCGTGGCCAGGGACACACTGTGGGTAGTGTCAGGTAGGGGAAGCATACTTCTTCTTGTACTTTCAAGTCTACTTCCAAGAGTGGCTGATTGCATTTACTTACATACATATAGTTCTTCCATTCTCCTTCTCTTCCAACTACTTTCCTACAATTGAGTTTAGCCCTCAGCAAGCCTATTTGTTGGCTAGGTTTGAGTACCCAGACACCTTTCTTGCATAAGGAGGCAAGCTTCTTGAGTAGGGTAAGGAGAGGGTAATCTCCATCCTCGGTAGAAATGATAAGGACCACAACGCAGAATTGAACTTCACCTGCCCCTTTGAGCCCTATAATCTAAACATGATGTTCAATAATGTTTGTTGATCCTCGAGCAGCAGTAAAAAGGGTAAGCCAGAAGCCTTATGTCTATGAGAAGGAAGCAGAGGCAAGGAGGCCAAACTCATGGTGCTGAGCTTCTTAGGGTGCGTGAGAAATCCCCAAAAGCTTCTTAAATGGCCCCTACACACACACACACACACACACACACACACACACACACACACACACACCATCACTTATACACACTCATACACACAACACACATACCCACTCACACACACATGCTCACACACACACATGTATTGTTGGTTGTTTACTTTTTGGGGGGACCTGCCACCCAGCTCCCAAATAAACATACACAGAGACTTTTCTTTCTTAAGAATGCTTGGCCTTAGCTTGGCTTGTTTCTAGGCAGCTTTTCTTAAATTATCCTGTCTATCTTTTGTCCCTGGGCTTTACCTTTCTCTATTTCTATATACCTTTCTTTACTTCTTACTCCATGGCTTGCTGTGTGGCTGGGTGGCTGCCCCTTCTTTTCTCACTCCTTGGTCTCTTATTCCTAGAGTTCTCATCCTATTTATTCTCTCTGCCTGCCAGTCCCTCCTATCTTTTCTCCTGCCCAGCTATTGGCCATTCAGCTCTTTACTAGACCAATCAGGTGTTGTAGACAGGCACAGTAATACAGCTTCACAGAGTTAAACAAATGCAATATAAAAAAATACAACACATCTTTGCATCACTAAACAACAGTATAAACAAATATAACACATCTTAAAATAATATTTCACAATACAAATGCACACACACTCACATATGCACACACACACACATACACATATCAGGCAGTTCAGAGAATGGTATCTTCCAGCCATTCTTTTGAATAGGAATTTTGATATCCAGGAGCTGGGCACTGTACAAATATATATTTCCACCATCATTCCCTTTCTAGCCACATAAAATAGAGGAGAGATTTGTTCAAGTGGAAAATGTCTAGGGAGAGGCAGAGCCACCCAGGAGGCCTGCCCACTGGGAAAACACTTTGGCCCTGCCTGAGGAGTGCCTCTGTTTCCGAGACAGATTGTAGCAAGTGCAAGAAAACTGAGAAGTACTGTAGGCTCTAAAATCTACCATAAAGGCCAAGGTCTACCACAGTCCTGCTATAACCATAGGCCTACTATTGGGCTTGAGGCCTACCATATCTCAGGGACTGTGGCCTACAACCAGGACTGTGGCCACCTCAGGCCTCTGCAGGGACTGTGGCCTACAACCAGGACTATGGCCACCTCAGGCCTACTGTAGGGGCTGACCTCAGGGGCTGAGGCCTACTTCAGGGGCTGAGGCCTACTTCAGGGGCTGAGGCCTACTTCAGGGGCTGAGGCCTACTTCAGGGGCTGAGGCCTACTGTAGGGGCTGAGGCCTACCTGCAGTAAGCCATCCTGCTCTTCTGCAGGGATGGCCAAGGACAGCACTAGCCTGAGGACATCAGTCCCAGTTTTCCTCCCAGGACTTCCGTAGAGAGAATAATAGGCAATGTGCCAGACTCAGAAGACATGCCACCTGTTGCTGGGTCAACCGGCAAACTGGCATGATGACTGTCAAAAGCACTTGACGGGACTGCCTGCCTTATTCACTAGTCACCAGAGGCTCTGGGTCAGGTTCTCTGAACTGTTTTAATTTCTTTTAAAATCAGAAGAAAATAAATGGCCTTCCAGAAAGAATGGGATGTTTTAATACATAATATAAATGTGTCATCTGTATAACAGAGCTGTCAGAAATTCTGAGGGTTTTTTTTTTCCTGTTTATTTATTTAAGAAAGACACCCATGAAAAGTCAAAGTGCCTAGGGTATAAAAGTCAGATGTGAGGCCAAGAAGATGGCTCAGGAGGTAACAGTACTTGCTACAAAGGCTGAAAATTTGAGTTGGGGTTATCATATCCCCCCATGGCAAAGAAAGAACAAACTCCTTCAAATTATCCTCTGACCTTCACATGCATAGCAAAATTTCCCCCCCCCACACGCACCAAATAAATACTTGTTAAAAATATTCTGAAGTTACTGTAATGTAGCCAGGACCAAAGGATGAGGAAGAAGAGGGGGGACTGTCCTGGAAACTGTTCCCATGCTCCTATAGAAACATGTGACTTCCTGTGGCGGCCAGATTGCAGTGCACCTGCCCCTGTGGTATAGGCTGAGCTAACAACTAAGCCTGCAGTTGTGGTGAGTAAGACTGGCAGTGAAGCATCCCCACAAACACCCAGCAACAGTTGCTATAACTGGGCTCCCAATGAGAAGGCCTGGATGCTGGACGGGAGGGTTTAGCTCTCATGCCTTTCAATAGGAATAAATGAATGTAAATGAGATTCAGGTGAGTGCATTTGCTTTCTGATCAATGTTTTGGTTTCTTTTTGATCTTGTACTGGGCATTATTCACCCTCTCATAAGTAAGGAGAGAAGGGAAGGAAAAAAAAAAAGATATCAGTCTAGCCTGCCCCCCACCCACTTTCTCTTGCCCTGTGGCCTCATCGGCACCCCCATAATACCTTGCAAGGCCCCAAACTTTGTGTGTAGTGAGCAAGTGGTGCCACCTGTAGTCAGGGGCCATGTTCACTAATCCAGAAATTAAAACGCCTGGAGAAAACAGGCTAATCAAATTATACATTCCTGAGAACCATTTATAAGCCAGGTACATTCTTTAATCTTAATTAGAAATCTGAGCAGCTCCCACCGTCTCTGTAATCAACATTTAAACAGCACTGACCCCCATGGAGCTAACCTTGAGACTCACACACAGGTCTGCAATGAGAAGGTGGGGCTGCCTTGTTACTAAAAACAGGGGTGCTTGGAGGACTCTGTGCAAGACTGAATCGCTCAAGGCTCCTTGACACCTGGGTACCCTCTCAATAAGGAACAAATGCCTCCAGTCACCTATCTGACCTTCCCACCTCTCCTCCAACTCAGGAGCAGATGTAGGGTCCTGCGTCACTCATTCAGCAACCAGAATAATTTCCCGGCCAGCCTGTTCTCCACACACAGCCAAGGCCTTCCTGCGTTGCACTTCCAGTCATACTGATGCCTATGCAACTGCTAAATCCTTAGAGCCTTCCCATTATAACCCAGCACCTGCCTCTCCCACACTAGCGTCCAGGTTTTGTGGCCCTTGGTCCCGCTCTCCCTGAGTTCTGAACTGCTGGCATTCCCTGAACATATAATGGCCTTTTATTTTCTGAGTCTCTCTGCATACAGCCTATATACAGCCAGCAGGGCTTCCCTCTGGTCTTAACAACCCGGGAAGCCTCTCATCAGCTCTTAAAAGTCTGCAAAGAAAAGCAAAATCCTTAGTTGTGCATGTGGAGGGGAATACAAAACTTTTTGTATATGCAGAAAGTATCCTCCGAGTGTAACAGTCACAGGACAGCTAGTAGCTGAAACTTGTGGAGTGGACAGGAAGAACACTGGGGCTTCTGGGGGAAATGGAGATGGGTTAGGAGGAAGCAAACTCATTAAGTAACTTACTTGGAAGGAGAGATG
This sequence comes from Phyllotis vaccarum, assembly GCA_033318265.1. Classification (NCBI taxonomy): domain Eukaryota; kingdom Metazoa; phylum Chordata; class Mammalia; order Rodentia; family Cricetidae; genus Phyllotis; species Phyllotis vaccarum. Next base: position 84,975,021 of record JARWLC010000012.1, read on the forward strand.
GCTCAGCAGTTAAGAGGACCCAGGTTCAATTTCCAGAAGCCACATGACAGCAACTGTCTGTAGCTCCAGTCCAGGGGCTCCAACCCTGTCACTTAAATACACATGACTGAAGGCAAACACTAATGTACATAAAATTAAAAGTAGATGACTACCTGTGGTCATCTCTGCCTGGGCCAATTATCAAACCAGTCTATGCTTCACACAAAAAGAGCTCTCCTCCACAGACAGCGGCTAGAAGAGCCTGGCCCATCTGCTTCTTACTGAGAGAATGTCTTTCTTATATAAAAAGAGAGAGAGAGAGAGAGAGAGAGAGAGAGAGAGAGAGAGAGAGAGAGAGAGAGAGAGAGACTGCTTTGCAAAGCTATTCTTACCTTGTGGCACATCTGAGGAACCTTCTGGAAATCTTCTGGCAAAGTCTATTTGAGTGTGGTCAATTTTGGTCTCCATCAATCTACACAGACACCTGTGCGGGGAGGTTCATAGCCACGTTATTCACACGAGCCCAACTAGACACAATCTAAATGTCCACTGACTGGTGACTGTCCCTACGCACCACATTATACCTACACAGTGTAGGACTGCAATGTGGTGAGAGGTTGGGGGTTGGGGTGAAGGTGGGGGATGAAACCAGAGTGAACCTCAACATCATAATGCCAGACGCCAGACCCGAGACCGTGGGTCACACATTTCAATTTACATGACTATTTCCAGGACAGGTAAATGTATAAGGGCTGGGCCAGGCAATGGCTGCCTCATGCCGAGGCAGGGATATCCACAAGCACATGTGGATCTGCAGGAATTCTACAGATGAAGAACGGGGTCCTAAAACCAGATTGCGCAATGGGATTAAGTTAGTAAAGGGCATTCAGCTGTTCGCTTACAGTGGATGAACTTTATGATATGGGTAAAATGAACAATAAAGTTGTTCATCGGGAAAGCTAATTGATAGATGAGCGAGGGCTGAATCAACAGGCCGACAATGAAACAAGATCGCAGTAGGGACAGTGAGATCCAGCAGTGTGCTGAAAGGGCATTGAAGACTTTCCACATCTCTGTATGCTTTCATTGTGGAGGAATAAACTTTAGTGGGGAAATGGGGAAAGGAGGGCTTTTGGAGGCCTCATCTATCTGGAGCTGTTCTCCCCGGCTCTCCCAAATCCACACATAACCCTCAGGAAGAATTCACCACTCTTCTCTTCGTTATCTGTGCCAAGCTAAGGCGGAGGAAGGCCTTTGTTGAAGGAACTGAGATATAACAAAGCTATTCTTACCTTGTGGCACATCTGAGGAACCTTCTGGAATTCGTCTGTGCTTTGGTCTCTGTCCACTTGCTTATTTATTGTGCTCTGGATTTTCTTTGTATTTTGGTTTGTCTTAAGTAGTTCAGCAAAAATGGCCTCACCCGTTGATGTCTAGACAGACCTCAACTTTTATTATACAAGCTCAGAGCCACTGGGAAGGAAAGAGGGAAATAGCCCAATCTCTGCCTCCTAGGACTCAAAGTCAGGAGGACCTGCTGCTACATCAAGCACCTATTTAATACAGGCCTATAAAATTGATTTGAAGAAAGAAACCATCACACCATTCATTCCCTGTCTGCCTCTCACACCACCCAAAGGTCCGTTTGTGTGTTTCCTCATCAGTCATGTATCCAGCTGTTAGTATGACTGTTCCTCACCTCCTAAGGTCCTCTTTCCTCCTTGATTTTGTGCACTATTTATTGGCTTTTGTGTCTGCATCCTCCAACCTCCCTCTCTGAGGCTTGGATCCCTTCTGGGTTTCCTATAATAGCTAAGGCCTCAAAAGCCTGCACCGAGGCTGGGGAGATGACTCAGCCATTAAGAGCACACACTGCTCTTGCAGAGGACCCCAGTTGGATGCCTAGCACCCACATCAGATTGTTCACAACCACCTACACACCCAACTCCAGGGGATCTGACATTTTTGCCCTCTGGGACACCTGCACACATATGCACATATACCCACACCCACGTAGTTAAAAATTAAAAAATATCTTTATTTAAAGTCTGCCACCAAAGCCATTGTCCCTTCCCACTCTTCTTCGCTCCTTCCCTTTGCTTCCAGTTCAACATCACCCAGTTCTCTCCTACAGCGACGAGAGGCACACCAGAGGTCATGACCTTACTCTCCCATGCTCTTCCCTCCTAGACAAGCTTCTGGAGTATTTGAATCCCAATGGCTTCCTCTTATGTCAAAGTCAGCCTGGTTTGCAAGACCCCCATGGCCCACCTCCAGCCTCCTTCAGCCTTCTCCAATGGCTCCACCACTTGCCTACGCCATCTCCATCTGTCAGTTTGTTCCTTCTCTGCTCTCTGGATCAAAGGGCCATTGCCGCCTCATGGACTGACAGAGCCCTCAGCCATATTGCTGAGAAGCTCTGGGTGACATTGTAATTAGTGATCTTTGTACTCAGAGCTGAAGGTCTTTTCCAGGCAAGGACAAACTGTACCCCAAGTAGGAGAAGAGGGCTTCTACGGGCCCCTTGCAGGCAGGAAAGCCAGCGGGATAGAAGGAAGAGTGTCCAGTTCACGTCCCATCTCATTGGCCCGCTTGGAGAGAAGAGTACACCAGCTTTGCTTACCGTTTTCAAAAGGCCAGTTCTTATATAATAGGACAAGGCAGGTGCATAACGAGGGGTAAAGTATCGATTCCTCCCACACTGCCTCATGCTCATTCCCAGGCATAGAGCCAGCTCTGCACAGATATATCCATGTCTATCCATATGGCTCTGAATTTGCAAGCAGCTCCCTAAAGGGAGGCGTTAGTCAGCAGTCTCTCCCTTCATGCAGCCCCCCACCCCGGGCCATTTTTGTTCCAACTCTACCAAGACCCAGAGCTTTTCTTCTTATCCTGAGCATCATTCCCCAGTACACTTCTCCAGTTTACAGATGTGCTGATGGTTCTAAATAACCAGTGGCTCTTGAGCTGGAGTGGTCCCCAATATTCCACATTAGCAACCAAGCTCCTAAGGTGCCAGGCCTCAGACACTGATACAGGACAAAGCCCAAGGATAAATCCCTGTATTCCCATTCTGACCAACCCTTCCTTTAAATTAAAGAAAATAAATCAACATCTTAAGACAGCAGATGTCCATTAAGACTGCCTTACAGAGAGGAGACAGTACTGGGTGTTGAGCCTAGGACCTCATACATTCTAGGCAAGTACTCTCTCTCTCTCTGAACCAACACCCAAATTTTTAAAATTTCCAGTTGATGATTTTCCAACGCAATGCCCCAAATGTCTGGTTTGCCTGCACCAACTAATTCTTTATTTTCCAACTTGTTAACTCAGTCTCGGAGTGGCTGTCCCCATGTCCCTATGGATATCTGAAGTTCTTCCTGACTCCACTCCCACCCTATCCCCCAAGCCACCCATGTATACAACCTCAATGGGAACAGAAGTGAGGAGTCTGCAATGGGTCTGAGCTCTGCATTTGAGATGCAGTGTCTTAAAAGGTCCTTTCCCAAATAGTTCCCGCCCCCCAACTCTACACTTAAAGCCAGAAGAAAAAAAGGTCAATGTATTATCATAAATAAATCTCCTCATCAGACGGGAGGGCACAGGCCTGTTTGCCCTTCTCCATATCAAGTCACCCTCAGCAGATAGCTAAGCCTCTCCTTGCTCTGGGATTTGGTTCTTTTCTCCTCCCGAGTATCTGCCTCTTCCTCATGGCCCTAGCTCAGGCGCTTGGACCACAGGGTCTACTCATGTTTGCCTTGACAACATCAAAGAAGCCTTCAGATTTGGAACCCTCACCAGTGGGACTAGTTAAGCAGCTTCTGAGAGATAATGCCTGAGAGACTAAACATCTCTAGATGCCTGGCCTTCAGCGCCCCCTGTTCGTCTGCACCCTTCTATTTTGTCTTATCAGAATAGAGGTCAGAGTCACCAATCTCTTGTGAAGCTCTATCAATAAGTCCACAAGGTGTCACAGCAAGTTTCTCATGGAGACCACCTACACCTCCCGATGTCACCCTCAACTTTCACCCCACCACCACACCTATCCAATCTGGTCTCTGCTTGTAGTCTCTGCTTCATGGAACATTTCTCATACTGTTCTTACTAGCATCCAAGTCCATTTTGTTTCTCTAGTCCTGGCCCAGCACCCAGCACCCAGACCTAGACCCTTGAGAGTAAAGTAACCCCCTGCCAGCTGAACAAAAACCTCATGCCTCCAACCACCCCATTCCCAGAAGACTGAACATTATCCCTTGATTCTAAGAGCCAGAGAGGTACTAAAAGAGAGAGGGCCTTCAAGCCAAAAGCCTGGTCAGAGTCTCTGTGCCCTGAGAGAAGGGACACCAGCCAAGTTGACTTCCTTAGCACTGACGCAGGAGGCCAGCTTGAACTTTCTCTCTTACTTTCTTGGTCCCCAACATTGTGATCAGGTCCCCACTTCCCGACCCCATTTTTGTCTTCTATTATCTAACTCCTTGCCCTTGACCCTAAGGCTGTAACAAGATGCCGTTCAAAAGGGTCCGGCATCTGTGAGGTGTACATGTCCCTAGTTAGGCACCAAAGTTGGATTCAGATGTTTGGATTGTGGTTTTGGTCCATTGGTCTCAGAGCTACACTACTTCTCTTTGCCTCTCTGTGTATTCTCTTTCCCTCAAGTGATTCTAGAATTTACTGTGGCTCTATTCTATAGACAAGGACATGGGAGTTCCATGAAAGAAAGTCAATCTTCCAGTTAACGGCAATGCTAGGATAGAGTCAGTCAGACACACACACACACACACACACACACACACACACACACACACACTGGGCTCCCATGTCACCCTGCTCCCTTGTCTTTTTCCTAGATTGCCCAATGGGAAAGACCTGTGAACACAGACACTCCATCCATGAAGATGCTGGGGCTATAGTGATGGACAAAGCAGTTGCCATACAGTCATGATATCTGGAGTTCATACCAACCCACACAAGTGCCGGGTAGGCATGCACACTCAGAGCATCCCTTGAACAAGATGGCTAGCTAGTATCAGCAAGCTCTGGAGTTCCATTGGGAGATTCTACCTCAATGAATAAGGTGGAGAGGTGGTCAAGGAAAGCCCCCAACATTAACCTTGGGTCTCTACTGAGCACGCACATATGTACCAGCACCTACACACATGTGTGTACTTTTATGCACATTCAATCACAAATAAACATACAGATAAAAATATAGACATAGGCACAGACATATAGATAGACATTAGACACACAAAGATGCTGTCCCCAAGGCGCTAAACACTAGACTTCAGGCACACTAAAAGGACCTTTCTGACAAAACTCTCACCCAAAAATAATCAACCCCATCCAGTCTAGGAGACAAACCTGGTCTCTGCACAAGACCACAGCCAATGGCAGACTACTCTGTCTCTGCCAGTAAAACAAACCTTCTGTTCCTGTAGGCTCATAACTAGCCTGAAGAGCCAATCCAAGTGCCTCCTCCAGCCTTCTACCTCCATTTTTTCTCCTTCCTCAGCCTTGGATCAATGGCTGACAGCGTATTTGAATTTGTTCTATCAGTCTGCAAGCTTATGAGACAAGTTAATGCCTTGGTCATCCTGAATCCTCTGCAAGGCACTCACAAATTACCCCCAACCCAGTCTCAGGTTGGGAGTCCTGGCACTCACCACAACTTCACACTGAGCCCAGGCCTCAGACCTGATACGGCATCTCAAGAGCTCAAGATCCAGAATAATTGTATTGAGGAGAGAAAGTGGGCCCCTTGCTCTGCCCTGCACTCCTTCTTCCAACATAAAGCTGAAAGCTCCTACACTGAGCCTGCAGGACCTCAGAGCTAAGGATGATACAGAAGGATGTACAGCTCCATCAGAGGGCCATCATCCACCACAGGTCCTCTCCAGAGGATGACAGAGGGTCCCGATAGAGATCACCTGGTATATGGTCACAAGCCTGGTGGCACAGGCCCACTATCCCAGCTGCTCAGAAGGCTACAGCAGGAGTAATAAAATTTAGGCTAGCTTGAGCTACAGTGTGAGCTGAGGGCCAACCTGGGCAGCCTAATAAAATCTTGTCTCAATTTTTTAAAAAAAAAAATTAAGTAAAAAGAAGGCCTAAGTTCAGTAACAGAATAGTTGTCTAGCATGAGTGAGGCTTTGGATTCAGACTCTGTACTTAAAAAAAAAAAAAAAAAAGTCCAAGTAGACACTGAGTCCGATTTCCACAGGTATCAATGGACACCCTCCCCAGGATAATCAAACTCTATCTCTAAATAAGGATGGGGACTTAGCTATTGGTAAGGACCTACGTATAATACATGCTAGATACTATCCATGTGTGGTAACAAATGAATGACAAATGGAACCCCTGCCCTCAGCTGAGATTCAGACTTTCCTGGGGGAAAGCTGACCCCACCTTAGGACTGCATGGAGAAGGCTCTGCCACAAGAACAAGAGCCCTGCTCAGCTTATTGGGAAATCAATAAGGAGATGGGCCAGGCCCTGGGCAGGCTGACACGCTGTACACAGGCCTTCTGCAAACACAATCACCTCCTCAGTTATTAATGGGCCTCGCTGGCTGCCTCTTCATTAGCGTTCAAATATCAACAGAAAACCGTTTACTTACCATGGGCTCCTGCTCGCGCCGAGCAAATTTGGACAGGGCTAGTCAAACAGGGAGCTTGTTGCTGGGCTAATGGCAAAGCCCAGTGTAAAGTTTAGCAGTAGCAGAAGCAGACAGAGAGGGCGCAGGCCTACACCTGTCCCCTGGGGGCACCTGGTGAGAGAGAAGCCAGTGAGCAACCTTTATCTCTTCAGATCTTCATCCCTATCTTTAAACTGGGCCTGATGGGACATGGAACGCTACATGGGCCAGGGTCTGAGACCATGGATTTCACAGCTACACAGGACTGAGATCCAAATTGTAGGACTGAGTAACTCTGTGGCCCAAGCCTCGGTTTCTGCCTCTGAAAAATGGGCAGCTGAGAGACCCGAGGTTTTGATATACTTGACACTCTCACCCAACTCTGGGTTCCCACAGTACCTCACACACATGCAGCCATCAGCCCAGCCTACCCTGAGGCGGGCATCCTTACATCAAGTGGCCCAAGCTTCCTTGAATGTTTACTGTAGGGATCCCTCACACGCTCTTATATCTGTTCTCTGGATATTGGTGGAATATTGGCTGAGATGGTGGCAGACAAGGAGAAAGAGGGACCATTCAGCCTTCAAGAAGGGCAAAGCAGGGAGGGAGGTATGAGAAACTGTGACATAAGAAAACAAGGGGTGGCCAGTGATGTGGGATGTCGTTCTGTACACTGTGAATATCGTTGGTCAATAAAGAGACTGTTTTGGCCTATTGCAGGGCATCTTAAAAGCAGGGAGGCAATCTGAGCATTAAAAAGAGAGAGAGAAAGAGGGCAGAGTCAAAAGAGATGTGATCTAGCTGTCCAAGAAACAAGATGTAAAGAAATAAGTAAGCCACCAGCCACATGGCAAAACAAATTAATAAAAATGAGTTAATTGAGATGCAAGAGCTAACTAGCAATCATCCCTAACAACAAATCAACCAACATGTAATTAATATAAGCGTCTGAGTTATATCTGAGGGGCTAAGCAGCACCAGGGCTGCAGGTAGGTCCAGACCTCAAGGTTAGGCCAAACCAAAAACCCATATTACAGGCCAGTGGCGGCATCCTTGAGGATCCTTGTAACCCACAGCATGGTGCTGGCTGGCACCACACGCACACACACACACACACACACACACACACACACACACACACACACACACACACACACACACACACGACGTAGGCTGGTAGCTCTATTTTCTGTGACAGGGATCTCATGCCCCCATAAGCCACCTTTTGCAACATGGTTCCCAGCATTGAAGCAGCACACCTGGCCCTCCTCAATCTCAGCCAGGCCTGGAGAACACAAGAATACAAGTCATCTACTAGTTTGCTTACAACGCATGCACCGAGTGCCTACTCCATAGAGAAGTGGTTGAGAACGATGCCTTGTTGCCAGGGCACAGTATTCTGCAGGATGTAAAAGGACAACGTTCTTATATACAAAGACATAGTTAGATGGTGCCCCGTAGGAAAAATACTTCAGTGGAGGAAAGCCTGAAGGGGGCAGAAAACGTATTTAAATTCAAGTGCTCAGAGAAGGCCTGTCTGAAGAGGGGGCATTAAAACTCAGACATTAAGAATAAGGACTCTTGGGAAGGTGGGGAGATGGTTCAGTTGCCATATAACTATGATGACCTGAGTTCATAATCACATAATCACAATACCCACAGACAACAGTGAGCATGGCAGCACCAGCCTTTAGCCCTGGCACTGGGAATGGAGGGTCCCTGGAGTTCAGTGGCTGCTCAGTTTAGCCACATCAGTGAGCTCTAGATTCAGTGAGAGACCCTGTCACAAAAAAAAAAAAAAAAAAAAACAAAGTGGAGGGCTATCAATAAAGGCACCTAATATCCACCTCTGGCCTCCCATGCATGTGCACATGTGTCCACCAGCACCTGTACGTGTACACACACACACACACACAAAAGGACCCTTAGCTTCTAAGCCTAACACATACACACACACAAAAGGACCCTTAGCTTTTAAGCCTAACACACACACACTTACACACACACACACACAAAAGGACCCTTAGCTTCTAAGCCTAACACACACATACACACACACACACTCACACACACATACAAAAGGACCCTTAGCTTTTAAGCCTAACAATGTATATGTGGTACCTAAATAATAATGACTCTAAGGATAGGTACTCAACAGTCACTGCTCTCCAGGCCATTATCTAATAATGAAAACATTCTGCTCACACATGCACACTGTAAATGAGCCCACATAGGTACCTCCCTACACATACTCTTGTTCACACCTGCTCATTTCTCTCCTTGGTGCACACACATATCTCCCTGTGGATCTTTCTCTCCATAGTGATGAACACACTCACAAAGCATGTGACTGTCGGTCCTGCTTCCCAGCCACACTAAAAAATGGCCCCACTGCATGAAACTCAGTTGTGTACTTGTGCTATGTCTGTGTCGCCATGCTCAGCCCCCAGTCTTTGCTGCTCACTAGTTCACCTGCTTTTTTAACCTTGGCTAATGCACATAGCCACCCCAGGGTGAATGGACCACATTTCTCTCCCAGAGAGAGAGAGAGAGAAATTCTGCTGCCTGAATCATTTGAATCTATGGCACTAAAAGGTCTCCTGACCAGAAGGAACAAGAAAATGTCACTGGCTGATGGGGACAATTTTAATGCAAAATGCCACCTTCTAATGATTGCACCTTTTGCCGCAGCTGCCAGCAAAAAGACACTTAGCTCTTTTCCAGGGGTCGAACTCTGATCAAACAGTTTTGTACTTTCTTCTACCTCCCCATTCTCTCAAAAGTATGGTCTTGGACTCCCCCAGAGCCAACCCAGACTTCCTACCGAGGAAAGGAGAAAAGGCCCAGGCAAGTAATCCAGGAAAGTTTAAACCAGGCCCTGGCGGTAGAGAAACTCCTTAAGGCTTTCAGTGACCCCTGTCTACTACCCATCTGCTGCATGTCCTCTGAATGCTGCTCTCTCCTCTTCAGACAACTGAGCCTCTCTTGGGGGATACAGATGAAGTCCATCTTGGTTACCACTCTGTCACTGGGATTTAACTCAGGGCAGACTCATTGAAGATGTCCTATAATACTTGCTGAGTGGATACGAAACATGGAGTAGAGACTGAAGGGAAGCATGTTCCTCTTCAGGAGAGCAGAGGAGGCCATTGCTGCTCTTCTTGGTCTATATTAGTTCCTCTCCTCCTGAGCCATTCCAAGTGGCCACTGCTGTCCTTGAACTCCGTCAGTGCCCCACTTGATGGACACCTACCCAGCCCTGTCTCCCCCCACCCAGCATTCACCCAGCCCCATCCCTTCATCCAGTATCCATCCAACCCTATGGGCTCCATGCCACCCCACCCTACCCCTGCCTTCCTATATTCACCATTATCCTTGGTTCTCTACCTGGAAGGTCCTGTTTCACCTTCTATCCTGTTGATGCCTCAGTCCCCATGATAAAGAACACTTTCAACAGTAGACAGACTTCCAAACCGGCCTCCAAGACTCCCTAGGGCCAATAAAACACAAATCTAGAAACAACTTTAAGGAATTTTGCAGGTCCCAAATCAGGTGACCTTGAGCCTGATCTAACCACTGAGCCCGTTCAGAGAAGACCTTCTGGGATAGTGGAATTCTAACCCTTGAGAGTTCTTAAATTCTATCCCCAGTTCCAAAAACTAATTTGTTAAACTTAAGTTAAAAAGAGGTTCCTTTGATGGTCAAAAAGGACAAGCTGGGCACCAGGTGTCACGGAACACACCCGTAATCTCAGTTCTGAGGAAGTTAAGGCAGGAGGATTAAAAATCCAAGGCCAGCATGCCTTATATTAACCAGATTCCATCTCAAAAAAAAAAAAAAAAAAAAAAAAAAAAGGCTGAGGGAAGCCAAGAAACCGATTCTGAGGAAGGAAGGAGGTGGGGAGCATATGGTCAGAACCTGAACATGGCCTCTGAGAGCTGAAAGTGATCCCTGCAAACAGCCAGTAAAGCAATGTGCTGTATCCCTAAATCCCAACACTGTGGGTGATCTTAGAAGTGAATGTTTTCCTCCAAAGCTTCCGGAGAAGACCTCAATCTAACATCTTGAGTTCAAGCTCAAGGATGCTCCTGGCCTCCACTTCCAGCCTGCAGAGCCTCCTGAAGAGGTACTGTGGGTTCTGTGGATGATGCCATGGTTTTCCTTCTTTCCTTTTTAACTGAGCTAAAATGTACCCAAGAAAAATCTCCCTCCATAGCCCTTGTCAAGCGCTCAATCATCCAAACACCTACTCTCTGTGGAGTCACCATCACACCCTGAGCCTTTCACATCTCATAAAACAAGTTGGTATGCACCCACTTAAGAAGCATTGACAGCACACTGGAATACAAGCCTCACGAAGGATACCCAGGAGGTAGAAATCACAAGGAATATAGCAGTTGTAGCTTATGTGTTGAATACCATGCTCCTGGCTCCACTGGTATTTTTTCATATACGATCCACTAAATCATGAGGTCAAATTCTTGCATTTTGAAAATGGTGAGACAAACTGAAACGAATAGAAAGGAGGAGGGAGAGGGCCCATTCAGGAGAACGCTGGCTTCACAGATGTAAGGGCCTGAGTTCAGTCAGCCCTCACAATTCATGTAAAAGCTACATGGCTGTAGCCCTTGAGCTGAGAAATAGAAACAGAGAATCCCGGGAGCTGATCAGACAGCCAGACCAGCTGAAACACTGAGCTTCAGGTTCAGTAAGAGACCCTGTCTCAAAAAGTTGGAGAAGAGCCCAGGGAGGGCATACTGATGTCTACCTCTGGCCTCCATTCACATCGATATGGGCCAGTGCACTCCTTCAAAACACACACACACACACACACCTTGGATAAGACTAGGGAAGACACCAGATGGCAACCTCTAGCCTCCACATGCATGCACACTCACACACAAAAGTGTACATATGCATATAGACACTTACATACAACATATACACACAAATAATAACAATGTGAAGAATGACTAGAGAAGACACCAGATGTCAACCTCTGATCTCCACGTGTATGCACACCCATATAAAAAATGTACACACACATAGACACATATGTACACACTACACATGAATAACCCAAGCCACTGTACAGAAAAGCCATGTGGTCACCCACTGGGTCAAGCTCCACTGACCTGTACCCCTTGGGGCCAAGAGAGGGAGCAAATCTGTGCAATTGGATCTCACAAATGGATACCCAGCTCAGCTATGATCAGGGCTGGGTAAAGTTCTGCAGCGCATCCTTGGAGATGGGACAGCTCTTGATGAGAACACAAGAACTGGTTTATGAGACGAAATCAGGACAGATGCTTAAGTTGGAAAAGTATGTCACTTCAAGCTGAGTAAAGAAGGAAGGGTGAAGCCTAAGGGGAAGCCCAGGAGGAGTGGACCCCACGCCAGCACTCCACCCCAAACACAACTGCAGCCCCGCTCTCCCTTTTAATCAGAGTGTCTCTTCACTTCAATATATTATATGTTAAAGTTTAGCAGATGAGATCTCATGCATCTGAGATCTGAGGCAGGGGGCACTACCAGCTGTAAGCGAGGCCAGGCTACATATAGTCCTGCCTGAGTATGTTATGAGATCCTGATGAATGAGGAGATGGGGGGGGGGAAGGAAGAGATCTATTGCTAAAGTCTGGAAGTCATCAACAAACCTTATTTATTTATTTGTTTGTTTGTTTATTTGTTTATTTATTTATTTATTTATTTATTTATTTATTTATTTATTTATTTATTTTGCTACAATGATAGCATAATTACTACAAAAGCTCAATGAGGTAAAGTTTCTTACATAAACTCACACAGACTTTTACCATCGAGCCAAGGCTTGACCACAGGGCTTAACTCATATTTCTCTGGGTGGCTGGTCAGAGTCCCTTTTAGATGGCTAAGACCTTAAAACTCCCCAGGCCACTCTCTGCTATTATATTTAGGCTGGAAGGCAGCCAATCAGAGAGAGCCCACCCAGAGGGCACAGAATGACCTGGGAGTAAGTACCTGGAGTGTCAGTCCCACTCAGCTTCTACCCATCTGAACAGTAAGGCAAGTCAAATTCTTCCCTTGGGCCTCAGTTTCCCTATCCATGCAGGTGTAGATCAATCTGCTGCTCCCTATTATCTTGGCATTGTGTGGGTCCATGCTCCCAGAAAGGCTGGGTAAGAAATAGCTCATCCCAGAGGCTAGCTGTGACTCAGCATTTCCTTCCAGCTCTTTCTATGACATCCATCCCTGCCCCCATCACAGACATTAAAATACAAAGCAGTCACAGCAGACAGACAACTGAAGTGAAGGTGCAGAGACCATGAGGCAGACGTGTCAGCACCAGAGGAAGTAATTTAATAAGGACCCGCTTGGAAATTATATCACCCCAAATAATATAATAAACCCTAATTTACTCACATTTATCTTCCAGAGTTTTTTTTTTCCCTGGGATGCATAATCTTGCCTGCTCTACAGTGATGGATTAGCGCAATGGAAACTCCACTGGGAAATAAAAAAAATACATCTTGTAGTTTCTGACGCGTTATTATTCAGTGTTATCTCGCACGCCTCATCCCAGGCCCATTACTCATGTTCACTAGCCCCCCCTTCTTAAAAATCAGGGCCAGAGGTAGGTCTGCTGGCTCCCAGCATTCCTCAGCCATTCATCTTGCACGGCCAATGTTAGGGGTTACTAAATCAGGGGAGAGGTAGAAGGAGAGAGAGGTGGCCCCTCAGGAAGATACTCAAAGAGACAAGAGTGTTTCTGGTGGTCTATAGTGAGGGGTATCTCCATTTTCCCAGGGTGGAATCCTCCAACTACGCCTACAAGTCCCCTGAAGTATGAACGAACATTAGAATCCATCAGGACTGGCCTCCAGTGTTTAAGGGTGAACACTCTTTGGAATAGGAACCCATCTTAAGCAAGTAGGGATCTGACAAGATGATGAGGGAATAGCTCTTGGAACCTGAAAGGATGGGGGGGTATACAGCCAGTAGGGGAGTGGAGAATCTGTGGCCAGGCTATTTGCTATTATCTATCTATCTATCTATCTATCTATCTATCTATCTATCTATCTATCTATCTATCTCTATTTCTCTCATCTCTCTATCTCTATCTCTCTATCTCTCTCTAGCTTTATCTCTCTATCTTTCTATCCATCTCATTAACTTCTATGTCATTCTCCCAAGACCACCATTCAGTCAACTGTGTTTTACTTTCTTATTCCCAGCCTGGCAAAGATTCCACCCTGGTCTAGGTAGCTATGGAGATTGAATGGGAAGAAGGATGGAGTTGAGGTCACATGAGACCTTTTTTTTTCTGCTTTTTTTGCCCAAGGTCTCCACGCCCTGTTCTCCAAGAAAGAATGCAGGTAGCATTCCAAGGGCTTTCTGCTACCAAGTAACTGCTCTAGGCTCAGCCATGCTCCTTGTCTGTGAAATAGATGTGGTGACAGGAGGACAGGAGACATGGATGCAGACATGTTTAGCAAAGTTGTGTGACATTCCCTTAGGTCTGCCCGTTTGCTGACGAAGACCCTCTGCCTCCTTTCTTTGAGAAGCAGCAGGTCCCCAAGCACAGAACGGAATAAGCGAGTCACTTGTGTGCCCAGGGCCTCCTTTCCCAGGAAGAAGAAGGCAGTGGTCCTCAATCACTCTCCCCAGGAGAAGACAGCAGAAGAGAAGGCCTCAACACCCTGGGAGATGCCATGCATAATTGCTAATAAGCAGGCGTGACCAAGTCTTAACAATAATTAAAGTCACCAGCTGAGAACTTGTCCATTTCGGGGTCTAATGGTTTTTCAGCACATTAAACATTAAAGGGGTAATCACCTCGCATGCACCAGTGCCCACGAGGCCAACCTGTCTTTCCTGCTGATGACAGGGAACTGTAGGCAGAGAGAGCCCCAGGCAGAACCTAGGAGGAGAAGAATCTCTTCCTCTACAATGGAGTTCTGGGCATAAGACTCCATCAGGCTAGAGAAGCCAGTCTCAGATGCATGGAATGCCTCCAGAGGGTCTTGCTTTGTATCTCAAGGAATAAATCTTGAATGGGGAGAATCTGAATGAGGCCAGGCTCCTAGGTCAAGAAAGCCCCCCTTTCCACCCTCCCTCCACTGATATTTCTTGAAAAAAAGAAGCTCTTGTGCCCCTCAATGCCACTTGCCTGCCTGGTTCCCACTAGAGAACCTGTACCTCTTCATATAGAAACAGAGCAGGTTCAGGTAAACAAGGTAAACTGAGTTCCCCATAACTCCAGGCACCGTGGTAAATTCTTTTTCTGTTTCTTCTTTAATCCCATGGATGCTCTAAGTTGGATCTGGCTGCTGTCATGTTTTAGCTATGGGTAGGCTTAGAGGAATGATTCATTCACCTAAGATCACTCAGTTATAAGAGGAGGTGTCGGTGTTTAAATCCAGACTGAACTTTGTCCAGGCCTGTGCTCTATAGAGAAGCCCCCAAATGCAGATGCATTGGCCTGACTCTCCCTTGAGGTCATTCTGAACCACGGGCTTGGGACTTTTTTCCTTTCCAACATCATCTTAGAGATAGAAGAAATGGATCTTGGCCTGGATTTGAAAGACTTGATTCCTGATCTACTCCTGCAGGCATGTGGATAAAGTGCAAGTAGGCATTTAGTCCCTTCCCTGGTGAGGTCCTCTGGGGTAACCATGTGCTATTTTTGAGCCCTCTTGTTGACAAATTTCCCAGGAGCAAGGAAGACACTGGTCAAGATGTGCATTCCACCGTGGCCTGCAGGAGTAGTTCTGCCCAGGAAAGTTTATGGTGTTTGTCTTCAGGGAGTCCCATTTCTGATCTTCTCTTGTTGCCCCTTGGGTGCTACAGGGCACTTTACTCTAGCACACCCCCAGCCCATTCCTTCTGGACTCTAGAACTTTCCAAGCCTTACATCCCATCAAGATGCAAGCTGACCTGTGATACACCCTCTCTGCTAATTCATTTGCATTTTACAAGGTCATTAAGCTTGTCTCAGCCTCTAAAGGTAACATGTTTGAGGGAAGAAGGGAACAAAATAGCCTTCTAAAAACTCTGTGTTAATCTCCTCTGCTTAAGTAGACCCATCTCTAAGCACAAAAGTCAGACTTGGTAAGTGGTCTGAGTTAAACTTCATCTGTACCCTAAATTATATCTGTCTTACAAATGATAAGAGTCCACTACCAGGGGGTTTGGGTTTTGCAAAGCACTTTTGACCAGAGCCTGAATTCTATCACACTATCTGACACTTGGAACTGAACCAATGTCTTGATCATGTTCAAGGATCTGATCTCATCACAACCACATTTACACATACACACTCATCAGGGCCTTGTTGTGGGCAGCACTATCTCTCTTGGCTAAGAAGCATCATTAATCTGGAGCTCTCTCAGCCACTGTGCTGAGACAGAAAAGGCAGTCTCTTGTCATCTGGGGGTAAGCCTCTGATCCCCTCTGTGAAGTAAAGGCACAAGCACACTAGCTACAGTGGGAACCAGTATGGGAATACAGATAAAAACATGGTGCAGATATTCTTTCCTTCTAGAACTCTCTGGCCTACATCAACATCCTACATGACAATCTTTCCACACTCCAGAAGAGCAATTCTCTCTCCTCCATGAGGCATCACCAACATCAGGAAACTCATGAATAGCTTCCCTGGGATTTCTCAGCACAATATGTATACAATCCCTTTCAATTCTTAACTCCCCACACGGTGTCACATTTACCTCTGCATTCACCTTCCCTCCCTCTGGACTCAGGCATCCTCATGAGCATTGCTAACCATTTTTTCTCTTTGTGCTCTTCATGTGGGGTGCATGACTGCATGAGGCCAAGGCCAGCTCCACAGAAAAGCTATGTCGTCTTTTTCATCCAACACTATAACCTCCCTGCCCTCTTCACTGACTGCCCCTGCAGGCTCTTGCCTGACTATGCTAAGCCCACTCATCAGCCAAGCATAGCCATAGTTTCTTGCATAATAAAATATGATTGGTAATAATACCCTGACAGATTTAGCCTAACATCCCAGCACCATGAAGCTTGCAGCAAGAGAATCACAAATTCAAGGTCAACTTTGGGCTCTACAGGGAGACCCTCTCGAAATAATTCAATAACAACAACAACAACAATAATAATAATAATAATAATAATAATAATAATAATAATAATAATAGTGCCTTTTGTGGGAGAGTCTTGGGGATGGGCCATCTTAGTTCATAAGCGGCACTCATTCTGGTAGCAGCATGACCCTATGTGATGGTTCCTACCATTTCCCACCCATCCTGTTTTCTGGTTGCCATAGCCCTGGTGTCATTCCCTTAGGTGCTGCCTTCACTATCCAACTTGGCTGGAGCTTCCTGGAAGAATTCCTAGGCAGGTCTTTGCCATCACCACCCTCATCCAACACTACCACTACACACACTCACTCACTCACACACACACACACACACACACACACACACACACACACATGAAAGGGAAGGAGCTAGGAGGCTTTTGATAAGGGCATTTTTCAATCATCCATGCTGCTATAACAAAATACCTCACACTAGGTAAGTTTAAAACTAAAAAATCTATAGCTCACAGTACTGGAAGCTGGAACATCTAAAATCCAGGTCTGTGCAGATTATGTGTGTAGTAGGAGGCTTCTGGCCTTGACTTTCGGGCCTAGCCTTAAGGTTTAGGCCCAAAGACCCACAGACCCGCAGAGACACACAGATGCATATGATAGTGTTAGGCTGATCGACCTAAGGCTCAAGCATATCACTTGCTAGCTCTCTACCCTTCATCTAACCCATGATTCTTCCTGTTCAGCCATGCAGCTTGGTACCTTTCTTTAGAGCAACATAGTTGTCCTCTGCTTCTTCCGGCTTCTCTCTGGCATTCTGCTCTGTGCTTCCTGTTCTCAAGAGTTTTCTTAGTCTGGTAGCCCCGCCCACACTTCCTGACTGCCTTTGGCCAATCAGCGCTTTTTATTAAATCTGTGGGTGGGACAATTATTTACCATGAAACAACACAATCCCCTACATATGTGTCTAGAGAATTCTGTTCCTTGTGATTTTCTTTCTATGTTCCTATAAGATATAAGTGACAGGAACAACCCCTCAAGTCTCATTTATATAGATACATATCCTTTCATGAAGGTGGCACCCTCATGGCTGAACCACCTCTCAAAGGCTGTATTTTTAAATACTATCACTTTGGGATTAAGTTTCATCAAATGAACTAGGGAGGGGACACTAACATGCAGAGACTATCAAAGTGCCCAGCAATACACTAACATCTATGGAGGAAGGGGTGTGTCCAAAAGCTGGAGCCAGGCCAGTCAGAGCCTTCTTAAAGTCTCTGCCAAAAAGAGATGCCAAGTAGAGTTGAATACTCTTTTACACACACACACACAAATTCTCTCTCTCTCTCTCTCTCTCTCTCTCTCTCTCTCTCTCTCTCTCTCTCTGTCACACACACATTACCCCAGTCTCTTTTTTAAAAAGATTTATTTATTATGTATACAGTGTTTTGTCTGCATATATCCCTCCATACCAGAAGAGGGTACTAGATCTTGTTATAGATGGTTGGGAGATACCATGTGGTTGCTGGGATTTGAACTCAGGACCTCTATAAGAAGTGCCTGTGCACTTAACCTCTGAGCCATCTCTACAGCCCTAACCCTAGTCTTTTCCCATCCAAATACTATTCAGGCCTGAGATTGCTTAGCTTCACAGAACAGTCCATTCAGGATGGCATGGTCAGGGATCTCACACCAATCCAGCCTCAGGCCTTGGAAGATTCCACCAGTCTAGTCTCTCATCCCCACCCCTTCCTCTCTGCTCCTCTAACACATTGTGCCTCCCTTTCATGCAAAAATCCCAGTTTTGCTCCTGGTGCAGAAACAGAATTATCTATAAGGACTTGAAAGGACAAGCGTGTGTGGAGCCAAATGACAGACGCTCTCCGCTCCTTTGATAAATTCCTTGTCTGATCCGCACTCTTTCATGAGGTGGATTACACTGTATCAGAGCTCTGAGCAATTTAGGAAGTTCTGTAGAAGAAGCCAGTCACTCCAAAGGGAGCCTCCCACCTTCAGGAGGCCAGATCTCTAACCCACCAATGTCAGCACCTCCCGATACTTCTTATGCGTGTCACTTTACAGGCTGCAGCCTCCTTTCCCCACTCACGGTCTCACTGACTGTAACCAGACCCTTTAGACTCCCGCTATCCCCGTGTTGCCAATGATGGAACGGAAGCTTACAGAAGAGGCCACAGACCAAACCTCAGCTTCATCCTAAGCATTCGGTGTGTTCCCCATCAATTCCTGCCAGCGTCCCATCGCACAGGGCACAGAGATGACCAGGACCAGGAAGAGGAGAGAGATCAAGAGAGAGCTGTTTTTCTTTGCAGTGCTGGGGTGGAGCCAGGGCCTTGCCCATGTATGCACATGTTCTCTCATGGACCACAGTTCCCACCCTGGTTGAGGTCTTCCAACCGTACTTTATGCTGTGTAAGAATCCTTTCAACGGTGTACAGATACTTGCCTTATAAATAAATATTCTCTCTCTCTCTCTCTCTCTCTCTCTCTCTCTCTCTCTCTCTCTCTCTCTCTCTCTCTCTCTCTTTTAGAAACAGGGGTTCTCTGTATAACAGCTCCGACTATCCTGGCTACACTATCCCTTTGTAGACCAGCCTGGCCTCAAATTCACAAAGATTGGCCTGCCTCTGCCTCCCGGCTGCTGGGATCAAAGATGTGAACCACCACTACCTGGCTATATTGTTCATTTTCTAAGTATCTGTCTCATGTAGGGTGCTGCAGCAGGCACTATGGCGAGAACCTGAAAAAAAAACTAAAAAGATATTGTTCAGTATTTACAAACCTGACTCAAGATACATACACATTTACCCATTTCACACACAGTACACGTGGCAGGTGCTGGTGGTACAAATCCCAAGAGTCAGGATGGTCAATGTGGATGAGAACCTCCTATTCTGGGAGCTTGTGTGTTTGTGGATAGTCTTTGTTGTAGAATATTATTTTAAGATGTGTTCATTTGTTTCTGCTGTGGAACATTTGTTTAATGATACAAAGATGTGTTGTGTTCCTTTATGTTGGTTGTATTTGTTTAACTCTGGGAAGTTGTGTTACTTTGCCTGCCTAAGATACCTAATGGTCTAATAAAGATCCAAACAGGAAATAGCAAAGCAGGAGAAAGGACAGGCAGGGCTGGCAGGCAGAGAGAATAAATAGAAAGAGAAAAGGAGAGAGGAGCAAAATCAAGGAGCCAGAAAAGAAGGGGCAGCCACATGGCCACCCAGCCACATGGCCACTCGGCCACCCAGCCATGCACACAGCCACCCAGCTACCCAGCCACCCAGCCACCCAGCCACACGGTTACACGGCCACACAGCCATACAGCCACATGGCCACCCAGCCACAAGGCCACACAGCCACACAGCCACACAGCCATACAGCCACATGGCCACCCAGCCACAAGGCCACACAGCCACACAGCCACACAGCCACACAGCCACACGGCCACCCAGCCACAAGGCCACACAGCCACACAGCCACACAGCCACACAGCCATACAGCCACACGGCCATACAGCCACACGGCCACCCAGCCACAAGGCCACACAGCCACACAGCCACACAGCCACACAGCCACACGGCCACCCAGCCACAAGGCCACACAGCCACACAGCCATACAGCCACACGGCCACCCAGCCACAAGGCCACACAGCCACACAGCCACACGGCCACCCAGCCACAAGGCCACACAGCCACACAGCCACACAGCCACAAGGCCACACAGCCACACAGCCACATAGCCATACAGCCATACAGCCACATGGCCACCCAGCCACAAGGCCACACAGCCACACAGCCACACAGCCACACAGCCACACGGCCACCCAGCCACAAGGCCACACAGCCACACAGCCATACAGCCACACGGCCACCCAGCCACAAGGCCACACAGCCACACAGCCACACGGCCACCCAGCCACAAGGCCACACAGCCACACAGCCACACAGCCACAAGGCCACACAGCCACACAGCCACATAGCCATACAGCCATACAGCCACATGGCCACCCAGCCACAAGGCCACACATCCAGCCACAAAATAAGAGTAGAAATAAGATCACAGAAGTAAGGAAAGGAAAAATCTCAGAGGCAAAAGGTAGATGGGATAATTTAAGTTAAGAAAAGCTGGCTAGAAACAAAACAAGCTAAAGCTGGGCATTTATAAGTCATAATAAGCCTCTGTGCGCATGTTTATTTGGGGGCTGGGGGACCCCAAAAGAGCAAAGAGTAAAAACAAACAGCTAGCTACAAGTCATAGTGCATGAAGCATTTACCATGTATGAGAAACTGAGCCATGTGCCCTGCCATATTGACAGACAAGGGAAGTTACAGGTGCGCATGTTCAATAATGGCTGGACTTGGAAGCCTGACATACTGACTTCACATCCTCTGCCTGCAACTCAATTGCACCCTGAGTGAAGAAGACCTAAACAACATATGTCCATCAAGTGTGACCATGCAAGTCACTTGCCCCTGAGCTGCCCGTATACATACTTAATAGTCCCTGGGCCCTAGTGAGCAACCCCACACTGTCATCATAATTTATAGGCCTATCATATTCAAATTTGGCTTCTGTCCTCTGTGGCCCCACTGCACTTTCTCCCGGTAATGATTTATTGTTCTAATTGAGACTTCACTTAGAATGAACATATTGCTACACGCACAGGAGGGTCTAAAAGCCCAGAATTCAAGACCAAGTATGGTCCAGGCCAGAGTCCTGACCCTTGGTGTGCAGCTACAGTCACTGAGTGTCAGAAAGCTTACCTAAGAGGGAGGAGACATTTCTCTTGAAAGACAAATGACCTTGTGTTTCATGGAGGAGGCACCGATACTCGG
This sequence comes from Phyllotis vaccarum, assembly GCA_033318265.1. Classification (NCBI taxonomy): domain Eukaryota; kingdom Metazoa; phylum Chordata; class Mammalia; order Rodentia; family Cricetidae; genus Phyllotis; species Phyllotis vaccarum. The sequence continues at coordinate 84,996,535 of JARWLC010000012.1, forward strand.
GGACTTTTGGATCTGTGAGTGAAAATTGTGCCCGGATAGGTCAATGCTGTCAGGGAAAGGGGCCCCAAGTAGAGAGGTGACTCTGTCATTGCCAGGGAATGTGCATGTGACAGTGGTTCAGCAGATTTTATGAGCAACCTGGCTTTCCTGGGTCATCCCGAACATCTCTGTTGCCCTGGACAGCAGCACTGTCTTTCTGTTGACCCCTGCAACACCTTTCTCTGCAGCCGGTGCCCCAAAAGGGGATGCATGATGGTGAGACAGAGTCAGGGAGAGCAAAACTGTAGAGCTTTGCACAACTGTGTGCTGTGCTCAGAGGGGAAGCAAGACAGGAAGTCAGGGTCATTCCGATAGGATGACATTCCCCAAGGACCCACTTGGGGAACAAAAGAATGAACAAGGGCCAAGCATGTTGGTACGTGCCTATAATCCCAGGACTCAGGAGGCAGAGTTTAGTAGATCTCTGTAAGTTCAAGGCCAGTCTGCTGTACATAACAAGTTCTAGAACATCCTGGGCTACACAATCAGGCCTTGTCTCAAAAACAGCATACAATAATGAATAAGACTTAGGCCAGCCTCACAGGGGCTCCAGCCTGGACAGGGAGATGTCTATTATAACAGACAGGTCCCCAAAGCTGCATACAGCCTATTACAGGACCGAGAGGAAAGAGCTTTAATTTCTGGCCCAGAATATGGGGAAGGTTTCATGGAGAGAGAAGCTTGAAGATAAACCTTGAACCTATGGTTAATTTTTGACAGGCAGGACAGAGGATGTGGCATACCTCAGCCTGGAGAAGCTGTGAGAAGGGGAAGAGTCATCAAAACTTGGGGTGTGTATGTAGACTTCAGGAAAGCCACTTGGCTGAATGATAAGACACAGGAAGTATGATGAGCAGAAGGTTCTGAATGCCAAGGGAAGGATTTGAAGTTCATTTGGAAGATAATATGACTTAGCAGTAGTATTTGATTTGGGTAGTTATATGGTTAAAATTGACAATAGTCAGGAGAATGAAGAGGTTATGGAGAGGCAGAGGACACTGGATTTCACTAGCCTATAAGAAAGGAATATAAATCAGGAAGCCAAGTGCATCAGTTAGGACTTAGGATGGTTAAATGCAACAAAGACCATAAATAAAGTGTTTCACACCAATAATGCTTTGTGAGAAAGCCATTGTGGGGTGGATACAGCTGCTCCAAGACTTCCACAGATTCAGTCACCTCCACTCTCTGCTCTATGGTCCTAGCATGTGGCTTCTATTCCCAAGGTCACTTTATGGACTAGAAAAGCTCCTGGAATTCCTGCCAATGTCAGTCATAAAGGAAAATAGAGAATACAATCTATAAGATGGACCCACTGTACCCTGAATGCATTCAGAATTGTTGCCAAGGAGACAAAAGAGATGGTTACTAAAGGCCACACTTGGTCTCTGGTACAGAGAATCAGAGATGTATGGACAGGCAGAGTGGTGCATACCTTTAATCTGAGGAGGCCCTATGAGTTCAGGGCAAGGCTGGTCTACACAGTGAGTTACAGGCCAGCTAAGGCTTCACAGTGAAATCCTATCTCAAGAAAAACTTAAATGAGCGAGAGAATGAGAATTCTGAGGCATAAGCATGGGGCTAGTGTAATAAGTTTCTGGCTCAGACTAGCCCCAAGATCTGGACCAGCAGTCTCAAAGTTCCAAAGAAACTTGTATTAATTTTATGCTGATTGACCTAGGGCCCAGGCATATAACTTACTAACGCTTTACCCTTAAACTAACCTATGATTCTTATTTTGTTCAGCCATGAGGCTTGGTACCTTTTCTCAGAGCAGCATTTCAACTTCTTACTTCTGCATCTACTGACATTTCATTTGGTGTCTGTGCTGGTGTCTCTCTCTGCTCTCCCTGTCCCCAGAGTTTTCTTAGTGATAGCCTGTCCACACTTCCTGTCTGCCTTCTGCCAATCAGCTTTTTATTAAACCAGTAGGTGGGACAATTATTTACAATGTAAAAGAACATAATCCTACCACATTTCCCCCCCTTTTTTTTCTTTTTCAAACAAGAACCCCAAATCTAATTTCCTTTGTATAGTCTTTTTCCCTACCATTATCTATAACAACTTGTAACCAACACTGTAAACAAAGACAAACATCCATAATCTATTTTGGGGGAATGTGGGCATAGTTCTCTAGGCTATTTCCTGCTAATTGGGGGCACTGGCAATCTTATGGGGACCGAAAGAAAAATTTGGGATTATAAACAAGTCCTTAGTGAAATAGTCTGTAAGGCTGTGTCATCCAAGTCAGTCTCCTTGAAATTGTTTGGGATGCAGAGCTCAAAGCACCAGAGGTACTCAAGAAATCTGGATCATCTAGGCCATCTGTTTCCATTGGAAACTTTTCAATGGGGTCTTCCTTGATCAAACCTTATTTTCTTTAACTGGGAATAAATCCACAGCCTCTTATTTTCTGTAGAAAGAAAAAGAAAACCTCTTCTCCAAAGTAGCATATCTTTTGATTTCAATTTTAAAGTCAACTCATTTATAAAATATATAGGTAGGATTAATCCAGAAGTGTTTATAATCAAGTGGCTTTTAGCAGCTTTTACTACTTCATTTTCAGTCAAAAATACTTAAAGACAAGACAATAACATACAGTATCCAGATACTCTTTGTATTTTCCATCTTTGTGTGGCTTGTTTTTTTTTACTCTATTTCCTTCTTAAGGACTTTCTCTAGTCTTTTTCTTTTTTCTCTTAAGCCTACGTATATTTCTAAACATACTCTAAACAATTTAGAGGGTTTTTCTTTACGTCTGTCTTTACTGTATATCTCTTATCTTTTTCTGATTCTGACCACACCTTTTCTTGGGTTGGCTAACTCCACTCAGCTCCCTCTATTTCTTTCTGTATCTGACCACATCTTTAATCTGCCAAGGTGTGCCTAAGGATTAAAGACTTCACTAGGGTAGCTGTCTGGCTCCACCCAGCTCCTAGTCTAGCTTCATATAGTTTAGCTACTTAGCAGAGCTACTAGTAGGACCCACAATTACTACTCTGGCAAAATTTAGGGTCCATATAATCACCAAGTAAAGCATTTCCATCTGTTGCTCATAAACTTTATTTAAGTATTTGGCAGCACAACCTCTTAAAAGATTCAAAAGTTTTTTTCAGATAACAGTGAGCCAGAAAGCCTCTCTTTAAAAAGCCAAGCTTCTGCAAACAGAGCTGACCCAAGAAAATGTTGCTGCTACTAAGAAGCCATCTTTGACTCTGTTCCCTTTTTGTCTATATAAACAGAAAGCCTAAATCCATCATATCCAGCTTGTTGCTTACACTGAGGCTCCTGTGAGACTTCAGGAACCGGCCTTATTGCAGCTCAGGCTGCACTCTGAAAGCCCACCATTTTGTAATTCAAACCCACATGACATGACACAGTGTCTCTGAACCACAGCTCATGTGAAAGACACAATTCGGAAGCTGCTTTTGACTTCGATTCTGTGCTCCAGAACCCTTTTTAATCTTTCTCCAGATTTATGTGGGTGTATGTGCCCCATGTTGAGTGCCATTTATAGTAATAAGTTTCTGGACCAGCAGCCTTAAAGTTCCAAAGAAACACACAGAATCTTTTATTAATTTTATGCTGATTTATGTAGGGCCCAGACATATAACTTACTAACTCTTTACTCTTAAACTAACCCATGATTCTCATCTTGTTTAGCCATACAGGCTTGGTACCTTTTCTCAGAGCAACACTTCAACCTCTTTCCTCTGTATCTGCTGGCATCTCATCTGTTATCTCCCCTAGTGTCTTTCTAGGTTCTTCTTATTCCCAGAGTTTTCTTAGTCTGGTAGCCCCACCCACACTTCCTATCTGCCTTCTGCCAATAACTTTTTTATTAAACCAGTAGGTGGGACAATTATTTACAATGTAATAGAACATAATCCTACTACAGGCCAATAAGCAAAAGGTGGAGAGTCTAGGGAAAGAGTAGATGGGGGGAAAAAATGAAGATTCTTAGAAACCTCTTAAAGCAGTTCCCTCTGCTGGAAATCAAGTGTTCAAACACTTGAACCTATGAGGGACATTTCCCTTTAGACCATTAATGGGATTCTGAGGATGCTGAAGACATTTTGAGATTTGATAGAATGCTGGGGAAAAGACACTTGCTTCTCCAGCAATGAGGGACTCCGCTATCTTATCAGTCTCCGGGCCAATTCTTGGAGTTTTTTCTTGGCCACAAAAGAGAAACCCAAGTAACCGTCTGCAGTCTCCTCTGTTCCCTTCTTCTCCACACTAGCCAGTGTCCTCCCAGCACACAATGCCTGTGGTGCAGCCAAGCACAGCCATGTACTCCTGTAATCCTAGCTCTTGGAGTGGAGACAGGAGGATCAGACATACAAGGCCGTCTTCAACTGCTAAGAGCCCAAGACCAGACTTGAACACCTGAGAAGTTTTTAAAACAAAGAAAAATCTTGTGGTGAATGGTGCATCTTCTTTACCTATTTGGAAAAGTAATGCCTTTCTCCAAAAATCTCATCTTAAAACACTTCTGCTCAGCCCCACCCATGGTATGTTATACAGCTTCAGCTTACAGATCAGAGATATCATCACATCAGCCAATGACTAAATACCTGACCAGAAGCAACTTGAGGAGAGAAAGGCTTTTGAGGAGATACAGCCCATCATGAAGGGGAAAGAATTGGTAACACTGTGGCAGCAGGAACATGTGAGGAGACATGCTCACATGTTAACAGAACAAGAAACAGAGAGGGAACAGAAGCAGAGACAGAAAAGGAAGTAGGGTGGGGCTATAAACTTCAACACCCACCCCCTGGCTGCTCACTTCTTTCAAGGAGGCTCCACCTCCTAAAGACGTCACAGTTCTCAGGGCTAGACAGAAGAGCAGTTCAGAGTACTTGCTACTTTTTTAGAGGGGGTCACAGTCAGGTTCCCAGCACCCACATCAAACAGCTTACAACTGCCTATAACTCTAGCTCTCAGGAATGTAATGTTCTCCACTGGCCTCTGAGAGTAACTACACACATGTTCATATTTATGATCACAGACATACAATAAACATAAAATAAAAACTCTCAAAGCAGTGCCCCCCTGTTAGGAATTAAGTGTTTGAACACTTGAGCCTATGAGGGGCATTTCCATTCAGACCATTAGGGGGAGTCTGAGGATGCTGAAGAGGTTTTGTGACTTGGTAGAATGCTGTAATAGCATGATGTCTACGGCAAAAACATGGGAAGGGAAGGGAGGGGAGGACACCACTTAATTACCATGTTTGTCCAGCACATTATAGATGCCAGTGTCTGTCAAAGTAGGGAGTCGGTCCTTCTGAACATATTGACCTTTCTCTGTATAACCACCTCCATTCTTCTGAGTTAGGTGGGAGTAGCTCTCTGAATCCTAAAAGGATTTGAAGACTGTACATACAGGATTCTTGGTTTCCACCCATCTTTGTCTCTCTAAGAGGGTTCCCTCCCTTATCTCTTCCCTGGATTTTCATGCACAACTTGGGAACATGAAAGACAAAACATAATGCATATATGGCCCCAGGAGGAGAAAGTGACAAGTCTTCTTACCCTGCAACTCCAGCTTTTCAGGAAACTAGACCTCAAAGGTTGATTAGGAAACACCTCCTGGGGCTAGGTTATGAGAAGACAGTTCTGGAGACATCCACTTCAGCCTCAGACTGAAAAATCAGCCATCCCCTACCCCACTTCTAAAAATGGTACCAGGCCCCTCCAAGACCTGGTTCTTCAGCAGGCTGCCCAGACAAGGCCACCACTGTCCCCCTCAGGCAGACACTTTCATAGCTCCCTGCCTAGAGCCCAGAGAGAGCTAACAAGGAAGGATGTATCAGCACAAGATTACCCACTCAGAGGGAGCAGCGGTGACTGTGTTTACTCGCAAACCTGGCCCTATTTAGTGGTCTGCGTGCATCATTAATCTTCTCCCACAATCCGGTCCCCATCTGCTCCCACTTTTTAATGAACCTGCCAGTTGTCTCACTCAATAAAATCAGCACTTTGTGAGAATTTCAGCAACACTGGCTGGAGGCAAGCAGCAGAGGGAGCCGCCTATGAGAGAAGAAGAAAGCAAGTGTGTTTGAGCAAGGAGACAGGGATGGATCCTCAGCGCAGGGTCCAAAGCAGCATCTGCTCCACTCTAAATACATCCCAACACCAGGTGCCCCAGACATCATCGCCCCAGAGCAGGTTACCTGGACTGGTCAGTCCTGCCCTGCCCAGTGCTGTACCATGCCAAGTCTGATCTGAGCCAGGCTGTTTTACACAATGATCTCCTGGTCATGAGTGGCACAGGCTACAAACGGACGGTGTTTTCCAGCCTCGGCTACCAGCTCCGGGGCGGGGGGGGGGGGGGGGGGGGGGGGCGGACACGACATATTCCACACTGGGTAATTACTTCCCAGTTTCTGACTTGGCAGTCAACCCACACTGAACTGCATGGAATGTGCCTGGGGAAGTTGGGGCTTTAGTCTTCCCTTTTTAATCATGTACACAAACCCAACTGTGATAAGGACTTCCTCAAAGGATCAGAAGAAGGACAGAGACAAAGATAGGACCCTCGTTCTACTTGGGAATCCCATTGCTGAAGATGGAATTATATATAGCAGGTACCATAGCTTTCACAGAGAGATATTTCTCTAGTCTAGAGAAAACGAAAGGATTTCTCAAGGTCACATGATGAAGAATTTGGAGACTTGCGCCCAGGGCTGACCCCCTGCCCCCTGAAGCCCCATCTCCAGATCAGGAGTTGCAATGTCCTGCACGAAAGATCAATTTAGCTAATCTTAGAAAGAGGTGGACCAGGATAGGGATGTCTAATGGTGGCTAGAAGCAGCCTTGACCTCACAGTCCCTGAAAAGGAGCCAGACACCTAGGTTTCCAAGAACCCAGAACATCTCTGGCTTTGTTTTTCACAGTCTGAGCCTAGCTCTTCTGCCTCAGGAGATGAGTAATCAGTGGGTCTGTGTTCAGATTTAAACACCTATATTCCCTGTCCTCATCCAGCCCACCTTCTCCTCTCAGTGCCTCAGTTTCCCTCCAGGATTCTTGCTAGTTCATCCCTGAGGAATAAGAGTCTCTCAATACTGTGTGTTACTGACCTCCCCCATCAGACAATCAGATCCACCAGGCAGGGCCTTCATGGCTCCTCTTTGCCACACTCTTCCAGCCATCTAAAATAACGCCCAGTGGTATGACCAAGCAGATGAGTGAGCAGATGATGAAGCAAAGACTCTGAAGTCCTAACTGTGTGTGTCACCTATCTTTGGGGACTTGGGGTCTCCTTCTTGGTCTCTCATCTTCTTGGTATTTCTAAAGCTGTTTACATGATTCTCTCCATATCAGTGGATGACTGGGGGAAGGAGGACCCAGTCCTTCTGAAGGTCACTTTCTCCTTTGCCTCATCCACCAGTGTTCCTGAGGTCCCCTCACTCAGTGTTCAGTCACCAGACATATGGAGGGAAGGACGCCTTCTTCTCCCAGCTCTTGCACTGTCCCCAGAAGTGACTCTGGCTGACTTTACACAACCCCACCTGATAAGCCCCCTTCACTTGGGACAAACGCTCCGGACTCAGAAATCATAGATCTACCTCCAGATTCTGCCCACACCCATAAAAGACAATCTTGCTTAAAGCAAAGAGTCACTTGAAAGCTATAGCAAGAAAAGAAAGTCAAAGGAACACTTCTACTGGCCAAAGGTGGTTCTATCAAATAGTAACAGCTCCCTCCCCAAACCCAAGCCTGATGCTGCCATGAAGCAAGAGGAAAGCCAAGGATATAAAAGAGAAGACACAGGATGGGTCTCTGCTAACCTTGTCATTGGCTTAGACAGCAGAAAGCACCTCACTCAAGCCTCAGACAGACAACATCAGGAGAGTCTCATTCAAATGGGTGGGAGCCCAGGCAGGGGAAAAAAAAAAAAACAGCTGACAGTGGGTAGCACATCTATCAGAACATCTGTGTCCCTGAAACTCAACACATACACACCACAGGGAGACTAAGAGAAAAGCTTAGGCTTTCCTGAAGGTCGGAAGGGGACGGTGCTTGCTCATGGATGATGGCTAGAAGATATCACAGTTGCACAGTGAGATGAATTTAATCACCTTCCCACCCTCTGACCCCCATTCACCCTGAGAGATTGATTGCCTTAGTTACTTCTCTATTGTGCAGACTCCATGGCAAAGACAATTTATAGAAGGAAAATTAGAGTTTCAGAGGGTGAGCTCATGGCCATCATAGCACAGAGCAAGACAGAGACATGGTGATGGAGCAGTAGCTGATCCACAAGTTGAAGGCACAGAGAGAGAAAGAGGAGACTGGACCCAGCATGGGCTTTTGAAACCCCAAACCCACCCTCAATGTCTTAGTGAGGGTTTTATTGCTGTGAAAAGACACCATGACTACAGTGGCTCTTAAAAAAAAAAAAATTCATTGGGGTTTGTTTACAGTTTCAAAGTTGTAGTCATGTGGGAAGCATGGCAGCATGCAGGCAGGCCCGGTGCTGGAGAGGTAGCTCAGAGTTCTTCATCTAGATCTGCAGACAACAAGAAGAGACAGTTATACACTGAACAAGTTTGAGCTTCTGAGATCTCAAAACCTGCCCCCCTAGTACATACCTCCTTCAACAAAACCACACCTACTCCAACAAGGTCAAACCTACTCCAACAAGGTCACACCTACTCCAACCAGGCCAGAACCTACTCCAACAAGGACACACCTACTCCTACAAGACCACACCTACTCCAACAAGACCACACCTACTCCAATAAGACCACACCCACTCCAACAAAGCCAAACCTACTCCAACAAGGCCACACTTACTCCAACAAGACCATACCTACTCCAACAAGGCCACACTTACTCTTACAAGACCAAGCCTACTCCAACAAGGCCACAGTCCTAATAGTGCCACTATCTATGGGCCTATGGGGACCATTCTCATTTAAACCACTAGAGGAACAGAGGCTGAGTCCTGAATATATCTACTCCTGTAGTCAGAAATTTTCTGGCCTGGCCTAGCCCCAGGTCCAGACCAGTAGTCCCAAATAATCACACAAAGTCTTATATTACGAGCTGTTTGGTCTATGGCTCAGGCTTATTACTTACCAACTCTTATTCTTAAACTAACCCATGATTCTATTTATGTTTAGCCACGTGGCTTGGTACCTTTGGTCCAGTGCAGCATTCTCATCCCGCTCCCTCTGTGTCTGTCTGTTGTCTGCCATCCTGCTCTCTGCTTCCCAAATTCTCCTAATCTGGAAGCCCCACCTATACTTCCTACTGGCTATCAGCTTTTTATTAAACCAATACGAGCAGCAAATCTTTACAGTGTACAATATTCCACAGCAGCTCCCTCATAGTCTCTGTAAGAGCAAGGATGGCAGACCCCTCTAGGGAGCAAGCATTCACAGGGAAACACAAGGAAATAGCTGGGGAATGTCCTTCTGGTGGAGGGGAAGGATGGAAGAAATTGCTAAAGACTGAACAGTAACTGAAGAACTAGGCAGAATAAGAATTTAAAATAACTTTGTAGACCAGCAAAATGTCTCTGAAAAAAATTGTTCACTGCTTCACCTGATGGCCTAAGTTTGACCCCTGGAACCCATGTGGAAGAAGCATCAGCTCCTGAAAATGTCTTTTGACCCTGGCATATGCATGATATGATGTACACACACACACACACACACACACACACACACAAAATAAATGTGAAAAAAATGGTTTTTTTACCAAAGATTCTGAAAGAAGGTGTTGGGTCTAAAGCAGGAGGGCACAGTTATAACAAAAAGGCGGTTGGGAATCTCAGTATAGAAAAGATGACTGTTGAAATAAAGTCAGAAGATGCATGGAACAGCAGAACAGAAGAGACACAGCCAAAGAGCAAGCAGCTGACTAGACCAGGCTGATGCTAAGCCATTTGCAGTCATCACCTACCAGCCATGAGATGCTCGGGGTGAAGACGCCTGCCACCAAGCCTGACGACCTGAGTTCAATCCCCTCTTCTGTCCAAAAGGAAGGACAGAAGTGACTCCTATCGGTGATTCTCTGACCTCCACATGTGAGCCATGGTTCTCTCTCTCTCTCTCTCTCTCTCTCTCTCTCTCTCTCTCTCTCTCTCTCTCTCTCTGTGTGTGTGTGTGTGTGTGTGTGTGTGTGTGTGTGTGTGTGTGTGTGTGTGCGTGTGATGCTGGGAATGAAACCCAAGACCTTGTACACCCTCAGTGAGTACCTTACCAATGAGCTATACCCAGGTTAAAATATTCTCTTTGAAAAATTCAGTGTATACTGGTAAGTACATAAATAAAATAAGGAGTGTACTAAAGGAAAAAAAAGAGTAAACAAGAAAAAAGGGAGAGTCAAAATCAAACGTGTGTCAACTACCTATAAATAAGATTTTTTAAGCAATTCTAATTTGATAGAGCAAGGTGGAAAATCATGAAGGTGAGAAAAAGATTCATATCCTTTCCAGGGCAAGACAGAGACTTAAGAAGTTAATAAGAAAAATGCATATGATTAGAGGTCTTAATAGGCCAATCACTAGAAAACTTCTAACTAGAACGAATGGCTTTTGACTAGTCAGCATGTACATACGATGTTATGCTACAGTAACAAACAGCCCCGCCTCGGTGGTTTGCAACAACAGTGGTTTACTTCTCATTCAGATGTTGGCTGTAAGCCAGATAAGGCAGATGTGTTTCTCTCATAACTTTTTATTCTACCACTGGGCTGGAGAAGCAAATCTATTTCAACCCCAAGGCAGAGAAGAAAGAGCCATGGGACCACAGGGTGGGCATTAAAGCTATCCTGACATCAGAGACAGGTCCTTTTGACTCATGTCCTTCAGGCCATGCCTGATGTAATGAGGACAGAAGATTCCCTCACAGGCTTGTACTGCAGACCTCATGGAAACAGGATGTGTGAAGAAGGAATATCTCCAGAACCGAGAAAATAAGCTTAGTCAATTAACATCATAAAGGGAGGGAGTGCAAAAAGTTATAATGCATAAAATAAGATAGCACCAAGGAGCATTAAAATGGATCAAAGTAATAATAAAAAAAGGGGGAAATGATTATAGCAGTGCACACTTATAATCATAGTTCCCAGGATGCTGAAGCAGGAAGATAATGAGTGTGAGGCGATCCTAGGCTTCACAATGAGACAGATAGACATACATACACACATAATGAGACATATCATATACATGTGTGTGTGTGTGTGTGTGTGTGTGTGTGTGTGTGTGTGTGTGTGTAGAGAGAGAAACACATATATGCTAAATTTTCTTTAAAAGAAATACCAAGCAATGTGTTTCTAGAAATTACATATTTATATATATATATACCCCTAGAATTCAAGCTTGGCAGGATGTTAGGACTGACTCTCTGCCCCCCCCCCAATTAAATGCAACTATAAACCCTAGAATGATGCCAGAGGCCACCTGAAGGCAACTCTCAACTGTGTGTTAAACAAAGTGTTTTGTGACCCAGGACTAGAGGAGCAGGTAATGGAACACCTCATACCCCAACCCAAGAGAGCAACAGACAGGAGAAACCCCCAGCTTCACAGTCAAAGAGGACACTGCTCATTCCTCTCCCAGACCAGAGACATCATCTAGAAAACAGTGGAGATGGTGGGAAGGCAGCCATCCACCAACAGCACATCACTTGAGAAAATAGCCAGCCAGCTATCATCACCTGCCTGAGATTCCCTTCCCTCCCCAAGAGACATCTAGTAATTCAGCCTTTACCCCTTGGGCAACATAAGCAGACCCCAGCAGCATCACATAAACCACATGGACCAAGCAACGTCAGAAGGCTCTGAAATCAACTGTCTTTGAAAATATGGTCCAGACCCCTGTGCACTGAACACAGAGCGCTACCAAAACACAAAGCTCAACTAAGACCTGAGTCTCCTTACACGATACCGAAAATGTCCAAGACGCAATTTAAAAACCACCTAAATATCCCAAATCAGGAAAAATCAGAATGTAAATGAGGAAAGGCAATCAACAACCCCTACGGAGAAGGAATCAGAAGGTGGAATTACCTGCAGATCATTTTTAAAGCTATCCTAAAAACGTTTCAACGGTGGATTACAAGTTATCTTGAAACAAACGGAAAAAATTAGTCTTAATAAAGACTGAAGTTGTATATATGTGTGCATACACACATACATACAACTTTTAAATAGACTCTATGATAGACATTAGAGAACCTGAAAACACAATAATAAAATTTTTTTAATAGTTAGATGTATTTGATCATAGAAGGGCCAACAAAGGACAACATAAGTGGTGCAGGAACAGATAAACAGACTTTGCCCACCCAGTCAGAACAACATAAGAAAATGGCTTTAAAAAAATAATGAAAGAAACCTAATATTCACATGGTCAGAGAACTAAGGGATGCAGGGAGAGAGAGACTGTTCAAAGAAATGGTGTCTGAACTCATCAGATGTGATTAAAGGAGTCTGCAGATGCAAGACCAGCAAATTCTGAACAGGCTAAAATGAAAGGAAACCAGTGCTCAGGGCCAGAAGCTCAGTGGTTACAGGGATTTAGATGTCTAGAGAGCCAGGTAAAACCCAGGTGGGTGTGGGGACTCTCCTGTAGTTCCAGCCTTCGATGGCAGTCACAGGAATCCCTGAGCGAACCAGCCAGCAAGACTAGTCTTATGGATGAGCTCTGGATTTGATTTAGAGACCTCCCTCAGTGAATAAGGTGAAAGAGCCACCGGGTGAATGACTCCTAACATCAGCCTCAGGCCTCCACATGGCCAGGAAACAGGTGCTCAGTCACTTACACAAATGCAAGAAATGTGTGTGCATACCAGCGCATCACCTTGACACACATGAAAATGAGGAGCAGAAGTTAAAAAGCAGTGGATGGTAAAAGCAGACACCGTGCTCCGATTCAGTCTGTTCTGAGGAGCAGTAGACAGTTTTCTCCAGCTTCACATCAAAGTTCATGCCTAGACCTCATGGAAGACCCGACAGACATGAACATGAGCCCTCATAGGTCTCGGACCTACCTTTTCAGTTGTGAACTAGAGGCTGACAAAGATTGTCACTTTAAGGTGGTTGATGATGAAAATGAGTTAGGGATGGGGGCAAAAGATGAACCACGCATCATAGAGGCAAAAGCAATGAACTATCTAGGTAGCAAAAGCAATGCTGGTGACTTTGAAAATGTCTGTCAAACCAACTTCCCCTGGGGGCTTTGAGATTACACCACCTGCATCTTAAGGTTAAAGTGTGATTCAGGGCCTGTGCACGTTATTGAACACCACCTAGTAACTGTAGAGGAAGATGCAGAGTCAGAAGGTGAAATGAGGATGTAAAACTCTTAAGTGTGCCTGACAAGCAATCTGCTCCTGGAGGTAGTAACAAGTTTCCCCAGGAAAACATAAAACTTGACAAAGATGGTGAGGACTAGAATTTTGATGAGGAGGAAATGGAAAAAAGTCTGCACAAGATAACCCAGCCAAAAATTCACAAAAATTAAAGCAAAAAAAGAGTAAAGACTTAAAACCATCAACACCAAAATCAAGAGGTCAAGAGTTGAGAGAGAGAGAGAGAGAGAGAGAGAGAGAGAGAGAGAGAGAGAGAGAGAGAGAGAACTCATAAAACACAAAAGGGAAATAGTTCTGTAGACATCAAGGCAAAAATGTAAGCAAGTATAGAAAAAGATGGTTCTCTTCCCAGAGTAGAAGCCAACTTCATGAATTACGTGAAGGATTTCTTCCAGATGACTGACCAGGAGGCTATTCAAGATCTCTGGAAGTGGAGGAAGTCTCCTTAAGAAAATGGTTTAAACAGTTTGAAATATTCCGTCTTACTTCATTTCTGTAACAGTTGATATCTGGTTGTCCTTTTCATAATGCGAAGAGAACTTTCTCTATTGTGTTTGATAAATGTTGTTCAGGTTCCACTGCCAAGAATGTGTTGTCTAGAAGGCCCCTTCAGTTTTCGGGATGGAACTCCGCCCTTTGGTTTTAAGCATGTACAGAATGACACAATAGGACATAGTAATGGTGGTGGTCAGAGGTGGAAAGGGTAGGGAGACAAAACTATACATGTGAAATAAATGTATTTTAACAAAGATCTTAAAAGCTATTCCTATGAAGTTATGAAAGCTAGAAGCCCCTTTTTTGATGGAGCAACTGTATGAGGAAATAAGGACACGCCTGTGACAGACCCCAGACCACACTTAGAGAGACAGGTTAGAGGGCTTCGGAGAGGTGATGGAAGAATCCTGAGTGAAGAGAGAGGAAGGCAGAACATAGAAAGTTCAGGAGTGTTGGGGCAGAAAAAAAAATCCTCTCCATGAGCATGATAAATCAGACTTTGTGCTTGAAGAAAGACTTCCGGCAACCTAAGCTCCCCAAAAGGCAAGGTTCATCAGACAATTACAGAACCACTAACACTGCTTTCCAGAAGATTTCCCAACCCCCTTCAAGAGGCCAGTATCATCCTGACAACAAGGCTAACCAAGGACAAGGTGGAACAGAAAAGAGAGGCTTCAGCTCAAAAGGGTTTCAGGAACTTAGTTTAAAAATATATATGGTAAAAAAGCCAACTGAACTCAACAGTGTATACAAGGAATCAAACATTATATCCAAGTGGGGTTTATTCTAAACATTTAAGGCTAGCTACTTCAAGATCTGAAATTCAACCAGTGTGGTCCATGATGTCAATTAACTAAGAAGGAAAAATCACTGGGGTTGACAATGTACGTCAGTTAATAGAGTGCTTGCCCAAGATGCATCAGAAACAAGGGGCAATGCCTAGCACTGAACTGATCAGGTATGTGGTAGCACATGCCTGTAGCCCCAGCACTCAAAAGATATAAGCAGAAAAATCCAAAGTGCAAAGACACCTCTATTCCACAAGCAGGAGAAACAGACAAAAGACATATGCATTTAAATGAAGAAAAAAAAAAAAAAAACCTGCTGCGTCTCCTTACGCATGGCATGATTGTTTAACCAGATAATCCCACGAACCTCACAGAAAACTCCTACAATGAGTTCCTCAAAAGCGTCCATGAGAGCTGATATATGAGTATATTTTATATACTTGTTTATAAACATGCAGAAAGAAACATTTATTACACATTGCCAATTAGAGCCATGCCAAAGAAAATACTCAAGTACTTATGGGTATATTTAATAAAATATTCATAGGATCTGTTTGCTAAGGATCATAAAATAAGTCAGAGAAGAGCTAAGTGTGCTCCTGGGCAGCCAGGTACAGCAGAACTAAGGTACCATTTCTCCCACAACTGACCTAAAAGCTTAATAGATATCCAATAAGAATCCCATCAAGGCTTTTATAGATTTGAGTACATTAACCAGGTCACCAGAGCAACAGACAACCAACACAGTCTCTGGTTGTAGTAACTAAAGACTTCTGGTAAGGAATTGGCTTGTGTGGTTACAGGAATGGGAAATCTGAGTATTTGCAGTCAGCAAGCTAGAAACCCAGTAGAACTCCAGCCCTACTCCAGGGCCCAGAAAGTGACAGTGGAAGCTCCTGGCCAAGTTCAAGGGCCCCGAGAACCAGGAGAGCTATAAGGCAGGAAATGTGAGCGGGCAGACTGATGGCCCCCACAGGAAGGACCTACCAGAGAGCGCACAAAGCCTCCCTTCCTCTGCTTCCCTGCTCTGCCGGTGGACCTGAGGCTGCCCATCCACACTAGAGAACACAGCCATCTCTCACTAATTCCTGATTCAAGAGTCCTTCTGGGCATAGCAACGCACACCTTTAATCCCAGTACCTGGGAAGCAGAGGCAGGCAGATCACTGTGAGCTTGAAGCAAGCCTACACAGAGACCCTATTTCAAAGAAGAAACGAAAAAAGAAATAGTTAATGTCATCCAAGAACACACCCAAAACAATATTGAACCAAATGGCAGGCACCCCACAGTTCAGTCAAGCTGACCCATAGAACCAATTATTGTATCAGGCAAGTTTATCTAAAACTTCTGTGGAAGTTTCAGTAGCTAAAAATAGCAACAAAGGGAAACAAAGTGAAAAAAATCACGGGGTTTTATGGGTAATAAAGTTTACTATGTGGTCATGTTAATGAGACGAACACTATTACAGAGTTCGGTGAGAAAGCGTGAAGGTCCATAGAAATAGACCAACACAAATAAGATTAATTGATTGGATGATTGGCTGGTTGGTTGGTTGATTTGTATGTGTGATGAATATTCTGTTTGTGTATGAAATTCAGATACATGGAAGTCGGACAACCTCAGGAGCTGGTCCTCTGTCTTCCACCTTGTTTGAGGCAGGGTCTCTTTGTAGTTCCTCACTGTGCACACTGGACTAGCTGGTCCACAGCTTCTAAGGATTGGCCTGTCTCTGACGGCTATCTCAACACAGCAGTGCTGGAATTCTGAATATACACTGGCATGCCTGGATTTACATGAATTGTGACTATTTCAACTCATATCTTTATACTTGTGTAGCAAGTGCTTTACATACTGAGCTAAATCCCCAACTTCTCAACTAGTTTTTTTTCATTTTTATTAACATAAATTAGTTAAATATAATAATAGAATTTCATGCATGTATGGAGTATATTTATAGTTGGGCACTGCTCTCTAAGGACATATGTTAAATAAAAAGCAAGCCAAGCGCACATGTTACTTATCACATGACATCATTTATATAACTTTAAAGTGACTGGAGGACTGGAGAGATAGTTCAAGGGTAGAGAATGGTTACAATTCTTGCAGAAGACCTTGATATGTCCAATTCCCAGCACCCACATGGCAGCTCACAGCAGCCTGTAACTCCGGTCAAGGAGATCTGATGTCCCCTTCTGGCCTCCACAGCAGATACATGCATGTGGTGTACAGACTCACAGTCACACGAGTGCACATGTACACACACATACATTTTAAAATAAACATCTTTAAATACAAGATTATTAGAATTTGCCAGGTGTTAGGGATGGTGGAAGAGAGAAGATGGGTGTGGGTGTGCTTGCAAGAGTGTAGCATGGATCCTGGTATTCACAGAACTGTTTAGTGTCTTCACTGTGGCACTGGACACACACACACATGCACGCACTAAGGAAATCTGAGTAGATAATGGATTTGGCATGTTGCATCAATGTCAATATCTTAATTATGATATTACACTAGAGCTTTGCCAACTGTTCCCATTAGGGGAAGCTCATTAAATTGTACACAGAATCTTTCCATATTGTTTATTACAGTGTATGGAAATCTATAACTATGTCAACAACCTTTTCAATGAAAATATAATCTATAGAAAAGTTGAAAAATAAGGGGACAGTATGGCACAAATGGAAAAATTGTCAATGCTGTTCATTCTTCCATTGTTCCACAGAAAATGGTTCTCAGTTGGATACATGGCTTCTGGGAATAATGAATACATCTCCTATCAGATGTGGCCTATGATTAAGTCATAGTGGGATGTAGGTGGCACTCAACTTCCAGAAAGTGTTCTTAAAGAAACAAGGACTATCCTCTCTATTTTGATTTCTTACCCCTTTTTTCTAAACTGTGAGCATGAGGAATATCATAACCAAGGGATCATGGAAGGCTCCTGACTCCCCAAGGACTCTGTGGGGCATGCATGATCTCTTGTCTGCCTTTGCAAAGAAACAAATTTCTGCCATATTGAAGGTACACCAATCCTAAGCTTATGCAGGACATTTAGAGAAATAACATCATCTTATTGGGGATACTAGTATTTCGGTTCCATGACTCAAGAAAATCTGAACTCAAATGGTCAAAGTGAAAGATAACACATGTGAAATTAAACCACAGTTTCATTTTCAAACCAAGTCTAATCCTCGGCCATAAAGCAAACAAAAGTCGAGGAACTCAGAGCTGTAAAGTATGTCCGCCACTTTACATCATTGCCCAAACACTGGACAAAAACAACTTAGCAGATGATAGATTTATTCTGGCTCATGGTTTGGGGAAATTGCAGTTCCTAGAAGTGAGGAAAGCGTTCATTCCTGATAGCAGAAGCATGAAGTGGATGTTGTTCTCATGTCAGAGCAGAAAGCAGAGAACAGCCAGACCCAGAGGTCAAGTTATGACCTTCAAAGGCCCACCTCCTGTAACAGACTTCCGCCAGCCAGGTCCCACCTCCAAAAGGTTCCACAGCCTGCCGTGATAGCTTTGAAGCATGTTCTTAAAATATCAGGACTGGTGGAACATTTCATATTCAAACCCTAACAATGAACAGTAAGACACAGCACCACAAATATGTGTGCATTTAATAATATAGCTCCGAAGACTACTAAGCTGGCTGGGCATGGCGGCACACATCCAGTACTAAAGAGGTAGAGGCAGCTGATCTGTGAGTTTGAGCCAACCTGATCTATACAGAACTCAAAAGTGAGTTCTGGGCCAGCCATGGCTCCATAGTGAGACGAGACAAATAAAAAGATTATACAGCAAGAGCCGAAGGTACTGTGGAGAAAAAAGGCAGGAGAAGTGTGGCTTGGGAATTTAATACGCCCCTCTCAGAAACAGATCAAGAAGACAAAGCTGAACACAGACAAATTTGAGTAACACAGAAAGTAAATTTGATCGTTTTTGACTGAAATACAGCACATCACCCCAGCTTTGGGCAGTATAGATTACTTTTTAGCTCACCTGAAACATTCGAACAAATTCCCTCTCAAGTGATTTACACAGGATGATTATTTAACCATCCTAAACCTGTAATAAAAACAAGAATCTATAACAAAAAGACAGGGTCTTATTAATACTGAAGCCATAGAAACCTAGAGACCAAGTTACTTAATAATACTTGTGTCAAAGAAGCAAAGCATTTGGAAAATTACAAAATACATAGAGCTGAATGACAATAAAAATACCACGTATCAAAACCTTAGGGACACAGTCAACACAAAGCTTAAGAAAAAAAGAAATGACTTTAGCTATACTTGTCCAAAAAAAAAAAAAAAAAGATGAAAAAATAGACTGTGGATTTTACTTAATAATTTGGAGAATAATCCTAAAGCAAGGAATAATAAAATGAAAATGTGGGAATCAATAAGCTCAAGACTAGAAGGCTGGGGGGACAGCCCAGTTGGCAAAGTGCTTCTGATGCTGTGTCTGAGAAACCCTGTAGCCTCTCACCGATTCGCAAGAAATGTACCTCTGAATGCAGTTAAAGTTTCTCAAAATTCTTGCAGGCAACTTTTAGGAAATGAAAAAGTAAGTTCTAAAATAATATCGAGAAAAGGAAGTTTTAAAGTCTATAAAAGCCTAGATTAATTTTTTTAAAGTGGAATGGTGTATGTTCACTTGCTATATCGGATATAAGGGTGTTCTTTAGAGCTTTAGAGATACAGAATTCCATGCACTGACTCAAGAACAGACAGATCAGGCTGGAGAGATGGCTCAGCAGTTAAAAGCACATGCTCTTTTTTGCAGAGGACCCAGGTTCAATTCCCAGCACATGGTGGATCATAATCAATCCCAGGATATCCAATGCCCTCTCTGGCCTCTGCAGGCACCAGGCATGCACATGGTGCACAGACACACATTGCAGGCAAAATATCAGATGCATAAATTAATAAGATGACTTTTCTAAAAGCACAGATAAACCTAATGGAACAGTGCTGAGAATGCACATATAGGTCTATGTATGCATAAGAACTTTATATGTGATAAAGATGACCGCTGAGTCAGTAGAAAAAGGGTTACATATCTAGTTATGATTCATACATGCAGTGTGTTAAAATTCTACTTCATACAAAGGTGAGTTAATCCCAAAGCTGGGCACGGAAGCATGTGCCTGCAACCCCAGCTCTCTAGAAACTGAGAAAGACTGCAACCTGCTATTGGCCCACTCTGCTGATATAGTGAGACTTTGTCTCAAAAAAAAAAAAATAGGGCCCACAGGATAAAAATGAATGAGGCTCTGTCTCTGATCTTGTGAGGAGGGGACTTCATGAACAAAACCCAAACAACAGGCTGCAGAACAAGGTGATTGCAGCTGTACCCGATTTAAAGGTTTCTATTAATTAAAGAATGCTATGCTGGTTTCCTAAGGCAGATATTAAAAAGTACCATAAGCTTGGCTGACTTAAAAAAGAAGTTAGCTAGGCATGGTGGCCTCAAGCTCACAGAGATCCACCTGCCTCTGCATCCCCAAGGGCTGGGACGCGGTTCAACACAGAAGATGTAGCATGACTGTGTTCTCTGCCTCTATCACCTTGGCCTTCTTAGAGGGCACCAATTATTGGATTTAGGGGCCTACTCCCAACCCATCCTTGCCCTAACTAGTCACATCTGCAGATCATGTTCCCAAATAAGGTCATTCTGAGTTTCCAGGTTAACTTGAACTCTTGAGAATAGTGCTCGACCCACTACACCCAGCCCCCCCAACCCTCAAAATCTATATCCTACCTGCTTATGGAGTTCGTTCACCCTATCCCAACATTCACAAATGTCTAATTCTGAGTCTGAAACATCAGAGCGAAGTTTGATCTTCAGTTTTAATGAATTAAGAAATGCCCAGTGTAACAAGAGGTTTTTGGTCTGACCAACTCCATGGTTCAGACCCGCCCGCCACCCGCTTATCTGGACTAGCAATCCTAAAGTTTCAAAGAAACACACAAATGATTATATTACTTTCATGCTGTTTGGCCTATGGCTCAGGCACATTGCTAGCTAGCTCTTGCATCTTAGTTTAACCCATTTATACTCATCTGTCCTGCCATGTGGCCTACGGCTCACCTATGTTACCTTACATGTTGCTTCCTGGGCCACTGAATCAATTTTCTCTTGACTCCACCCTCCTCCTACCTATGCTCCCATTTCCCACCTACTACTAAGGTGCCTGATATAGGCCAAAACAGTTCCTTTATTCACAGCATATAGAAAGACATTCCCACATCAGCCCAGTACAAGAATCTTTATGGTAAATCTGTACAGGATTTTAGAGACGATTAGGTCCTGGGTTCTCTGACTTGATGGATGGATTCATCCCCTGATGGATTCAGAAACTAGGAACATTACAGAAAAAGTGAAAAGAAGTTGGGGCCTAGTTGGAGGATGTGGTGAAATATTGTGTATTTAATAAAGTCTGCCTGAAAATCAGGACAGAGTCAGCCACAGAGTTAGCCCTGAAGGTCAGGAAGTGGTGACCCAGATCTTTAATCACAGAATTCCGGAGACAGAGATCCACCTGTATCTCTGTGAGTTCAAGGCCAAACAGAGCCAGGTGGTGATGGCACACACCTTTAATCCCAGCACTCAGGATCCCAGGCCTCTGCTCCCAGTACTTGAGAGACACAAGCCTTTAATTCCAGCACTAGGAAAGTTGAACAAGGAAGTGAGATCGCTGAGTGAAGGAAAGATAAGGCGGGAGGAGGAGTTGACCCCCCTTTCCCTTTCAGCTGAGGACTCAGAGGCATCAGTCTGAGGATTCCTGAGGACTGACTGGGTGAGAAGTGGCTGTGGCTTGTTCCTCTGTCTCTCTCAGCTTTCCCCCAGTATCTGGCTCCAGGTTTTTCTTATAAGACCAAGTAGAATTCACGCAATAGGAGGAAGTGGTTTGTGGTGAAGGCCTGTTTTCTGGGTCACAGCAGAAGAAAGGAGGGAGGTCTCCAGAGTCACTAATCCATTCATGAAGACTCAACCTTCAAGACCTGACCATCTCCCAAAGGGCCTACTTTCTAAAATAGCACCTTAGAGGCAACAGTGTCAATATACACATTTGGAAAGACAGAAACATTTCATCTCTAGTAGTGAGGCATGGGAGAACAAAGAAATAAATACCAGATACATACCAAAGTAACTATCCATGCGAAGTTCATGGGTCAGCATTCCAGACACTCCAGAATCCAGTTTGTATAATAGGGACTCAATTGTATGATGCTCAGCCTCGGTTTCTCAAATGGCCCCCTTCCACTTCCAGGGGTCTCCTTCCCTCAGCAACAATTAACTAATTGTAGATCTTCTGAGACTGGAGAGGCCTTGTGAGCCTACCCCTTCCATGACAGGATGCTGATAGGCATGCTCTTACGTGGGTCTTGTTCACATCATCGCAGCTGTTGAGAGTACCAGAGTGCAAGAAAAGTTACGTCATGTCTGAGGAACATACCTCACCCCTTCCTCAGTTCTTAGGTCTTCATTCCCATCCTGGCTCACAGGCATTCTGCGATGTCCCCTGAACCTGAGAGAGGTTAGACCCATTAAGAAATTGTGAATCTCTGCATAACCACCACTTACTACAAGGAAAAAAAAAAAAAAAAAGCTTCCCTGGCCCAAGCTGACAGCACACTGATCATGGAGAAAAACATAAATATTTTGAAGGGGTTTGGGTGGGAGGGGGTTGTTGTTATTACTTTTAGAGAGGTGCCTCATACTGCCAAGGTTGACCTTGAACTACTGATGTTCCTGCCTCCAACTGCTAAGCACTAGGATCAGAGTGAGGACCATCATCCTCACTCTCACCTTAAGGTTCTTTTCTTCAGTGAACATTGCTCTCTTACCAGCCATTCCTGTCTTGATACACACCTCCCCTCGCTGGCTGAATAGGTTAAATATTTGTAAAACCTGGAACTTAGTAGGCCCTTGCAATACATGCTTCATTTGCAAATACACACTGACCACCTCACCAGGCCTGCAAGCTTCTGGGGGATGCAGTGCCCCACCTTTCCTCAGCCACAAATGCCCAGTGCACAGACAGCTCAATAATTTGCCTTCTAGGGAAA
This sequence comes from Phyllotis vaccarum, assembly GCA_033318265.1. Taxonomy (NCBI): domain Eukaryota; kingdom Metazoa; phylum Chordata; class Mammalia; order Rodentia; family Cricetidae; genus Phyllotis; species Phyllotis vaccarum. The sequence goes on from JARWLC010000012.1 coordinate 85,019,271, forward strand.
AAAAAAATGCAGGAGAGAGGCAAAGGACCTGGGAGGTGCTTCGGGCCCCCAGGCTGGCAGAAGCCTGCCACATCCTTCTCATCTAGCTGTAAAAAGCCTATGTTCATTATTTTAACAGTTATTCGTGATCAAACGATTTGGTGTTAATGTGGATCTAATGTATAAATCCATACGGGTCCCACAGTCATTTAGCATTAATTAAACGAGGTCATTATAAGGCTGGGATTCCACTGGGTTTATTGCGCTTAGCAACTAATGACAAGAACCACTGGACCACTTTGCTTTTGCTTTCTGTTCCTGCCTTGCCCCTTGTATCTCTGGAGAGCTGGAGTGAAACGGAATCACAGCTAACTCAGATTGGAGTTCCGGACACAGGAGAAGGCTAGCGGGGGTGGGGAATGATAACTGCAGTACAGAGGGCTAGCTGGGGTGCAGAGGGGTGACTCTCAAGAGGGGAGGTCAATGGAGCCCAGCCTCACCCTCTAGGAAATGACACTTCCTAAGGAAGAAATAAGGTTTGTAAGTGACCAGCTTGGGAAACCCAGAGAATAGAATGTTAGCTGTAAAACCATGGATAAGGTATGGCTCCTTCTCTGTTCTCTTCGGTTAATTAAGGATCCTGGACAAGACAACCTTACTTTCTCTGCCTAGAAGGCAACTCTTCCACATCCTTCAGACCTTACTCACATTCCAGCTCCTCTATTCTGGAACTAAGTCCCCTCTGTGACCCACGCCCCATTACCCTGGAGCATCTGTTCTGTGAGCTTTTCTCTATGAATTTACCTGCGTGTGTATTCATCTGTCTGCTGTGCATTGTTCCCATCCCCTTTTCCCTGTAGGCCCCACCACCCTGCTCAGTTCAAGGGCTCATCTAACCAATCCCTCACTTTAATATCAGCTCCCAAAAAGCATCTGGCAATGGTAGGGCCTCACAGACCATTTCCCTATCAACTAAATCACTAGCAATGGCTAAAACTCCCTCCATGATGCCAGATGTGCCCAGAAAAGGAGGGCCATGTGTGGAACATGTAGAATAAGGCTCATGTGCTAAGGGTTAAGAGTCAGAGGAAAGCGAGCAGCCGGAGAAGAGGTGGGTACAACCTGGAGAAGCCACTGGCAGCTGCTGCATCATCAGGCTTCCAGCCAAGACCATTTGGTGAAGCTATATTAATAATCACAATGCAAGATTCCCTTGCAACAGGAACAAAGTCCTTCCAAGGCACTGCCATGCACACCATTCCACTCCATTCTTCTGTCATCCCTTTGGCACAGGGAGGGGGGAATGTCTTCTGCTGTTTAGACACAGAGAACTGATAGTAATAATTGTTCATTTGTATAGTGCTTCCTGGTTCCCAGAGCAAGCTTTCTGTGCAGAAAAGCAAGAAGCGTTGGCTCGGGTGGCTTGTCCCTGTCACTTCCCTGGTAGGTGGCCTAACAACCTCAAACTCAATTTTTTTCTCCAGTCCAATGTTCTGTTTCCCAGATGGAGAAACTGAGGCAGAGAGCATACATGGTTGGTGAAGATATAAGCATACACATACATATATACTCATGGATATTAATGCATATGCTTTCCTGTATATATACACTTATACATACACATATACTCATACTCTCACCTGTGTTCACACATGTGTACCAGTGCATACACACATACTCAAAAGGACCTAAGATATTTGTAGAATCAGACTGAGGTCTGATGGATCAGAGAGGGGACAACTGTCTTCAGGGATGAGCATCAAGGGGAGTTGGGGATTCTTAGTATCCAAATCTAACATTTAAAGCTGGAAACAAGGCTGGAGACGTTTCCAGTCTCTACATGTTTGGTCTGGGTTCCCTGTTCCAATCTCTCCCATTTTTGACATAATTTCTAACAGGAATATCATGTCCGCACACATAGAACAGGGTCCTCAATGAACTCCTGAGGTAGGACCAGGCAGGAACCAGGTGACCTAGGCAGCTTGGGTGTCTCAAGTGACCTCTATGACAGTACAGGCAATATTAAGGGACAGCAGTGATGGGGACTAAGGTGAATGAGAGAGCATTTACTCTGCGTTTACTGTAGCCCATAGCTACCACAGAAGCATGCTCACCAAGTTATCAGCTCTTACAGTGTTTGATGAAAGGCCAGACATGTGGATCTCCGTTGAAATTCTAGAACTTTAAATGCTGGCATTTAATGTAAAGCACTTCATGGGCCAAACAAAATATGTCTTGCAGTGAGTTTCTTTGTTTTAACAGCTTTATCGAGGTATAATTGATATGCAAAAGACTGCGCATATTTAACGGTACAGTCAGATGAGCTTGGCCATATGCGAACACCCGTGAGACCATCCCAAAAAATCAGATCTCTCTCTCTCTCTCTCTCTCTCTCTCTCTCTCTCTCTCTCTCTCTCTCTCTCTCTCTCTCTCTCTCCCCCCTCCCTCCCTCCCTCTCTCCTCTCTCTCTCCTCTCTCTCTCTCTCTCCTCTCTCTCTCACTCACACACACACACACACACACAGCTCCAGAATCCCTTTATTTATGCTGTGTGTGTGTGTGTGTGTGTGTGTGTGTGTGTGTGAATGGGCATATCTATATGATAAGAACATTTAAAGGGGAGCTGCCCTCTTACAAAGCCTGCAGTGCTCACTGTTAGCATCAGAACTGTTAGACAGCAATTTTCAAAATGTATCCAACCCCCTATGCTCTCCCTGACTGACAGTGCTATCCTCAACTTCTGGCAACTTGCTCCAAACCCTGACGCTACCAAGCGCACTCTCAGCTCCTATCAGTTTGACTGCTGTTTCACACACCTCATGCAAAGCAGAAATGTGGAAGGCTAGCCTGGCGTGTGTGAGGTCCTGGGTTTTTTCCCCAGAGTCACATGCACGTGTGAGTGTGTACATGCACACGCACGCACACAAACACACTAACTCACAATATCATGCAAACCTTGTCCTGGGACTGACTGAATCCCTCCCATTGTAACAAATGATAGGATTTCCTATTTTTTAAAGGCTGAATGATATTCCATTGCATATACCATATTTTCTCATCTTACAGTAAGTTTCAATCTGGGATCCAACAATTTCACATTTTTAATTAAGTAAATAAATTAACTTTGTTTGGTCCTCCATTATAAAGATGTAGCAGCCCCCAAAAACATAAGCCACGGTCTCAGGATCACAAGTAATTGTCCCAAGAAGCATGGACCTCCCTTCGAAATTCCTGAGCCCCCACCCCTCCAATCCTACCCCCATCCCTCCACCTCTCTACCCCATTCTTAAGCCATCAGCCCTGGGAACAGGTCTGTGAGCAAAGTAGTACACATAGGCCTCGGAAGGCCTAGGGACACAATACAGCATAGTTTTATGTTCCAAATCTACACATTCCATCCATCCTTGACCATGTCCAAGGAGTCAGGGCTTGTGTCCCATTGAGATTGGAAAATGTCCCCAAAAGAAGCTCAGACATCCCTCCTGGCACCGCCACTCCCAAAGCCCCATCTTCAGACTGCTTAAAAGGCAGCATAGTGGCACAAGCCAGCTGTCACTTAGGCGCTTACGGGCAGAACTGCGGAAAAACCAAACCACTGTTATTACATTTAATAACCAGTTTCTACCTCATCAACTCATTGGCGTCTGACAGGCGCTGTTAGGGTGCCAGCGCCTTTGGCCTAACAAGTCAGCAGGGCGGGGGGTGGGCACAGGGGTAACCAGTGGTGTTGACACCAACCTCTCATGAGTTAGCCCTTCCTCTCCTGCCCAGTACGGAGGACACCCACCCCAGGGCAGCTGAGGCTGGCGTGCCCTTTGCCCCACATGCTCAAAAACCAGACAGCAGCACCAAGGCAACCAGAGCACGGAACAGGGGTGGGAGCCACAGCATCTGAATAAAGACAGCAGCCTGCCCTACAACATAAGACCGGTGCAGTCCAGGGCTGGGACACTTGTTTGGATCCCAGCTCTACAGTGTGGCCTGGAGTGAGGTGTTCCACTTTCCCCCATTCCAGTGTCCCCATGAAGAGTTGGCACCTCATCGGAGTATATGCATAGCACTGAGCACAGCAGTCACACACACACACACTGTGATGGGGGCCGGCAGGGTAGCTCAGTCGACAGAGTGCTTGCCTAGAGCGCATGAAGCCCTGGGTTGCATCCCCAACATGGCATAAACCAGCTGTGGGGGGGTGTCAAGAGTTCAAGGTAATCTTTGGTTACAAAGTGAGCTCAAAGCAAGCTTAGACTCTGTCTAAAACCAAAGGTATTACTGAAGGCAGATAACAAAGAGCCTAAGGGGGGCAAGAGCCAGGGAATGCTGGGAAATAAGAACTAAGAAATACTTCTCACTGGCCTGATACACTGAGATGGGGTCAGAGCGGACATTAAAAGAGCAATGATCAAGCCTAACATTATCCTGACTTCTCTCTTTAGAGATGGAATAACTCAGGTTTGTTCAGTAACTTGCCCAAGGTAACCCAGCAAGCGAGTGGCAGAGCTAGGCCTGGCAGGCAGGCAGTGAGAATGGAGCCAGAGATCCTAGCTTTCTTTGTCACTCTGTCTCTGGGGTCTGTGGTCCCCGCTCCTACACCGCTCTGCTCAGAAACAACAAATAACCTGGGGGTTTAGGGAGCAATTCCAGTGTGGGCCGGACGCTGTCAGTGTGCAGTGATCGACCTGTCCTGTCGCTCTGGATGGTGGTCACAAGAGCTACGCATTCTACAAAACTAGGCCAAAGCCAGAGCTCTCACCACCCCAGAGCTTTGAACAAAAGGCAAACCCTGCCTGGACTCCGCCCACACACCTGCCCACCTGCGGACCCCGGGTCCTGCTTGGCCTTTGCAGCGCGAGCTTGAAGCGGTGCAGTACCGCCATCTGTCGGTCTCTCGCTGAACTGCATCACCAGCCACCGGGTAGGGCTAACCCTGCCCCACCCAGCGCCTGTCCCAGGAGCCTCCTGCTTGCTTGCTGCTGCCAGGAGCACCTGTCCTATGAGACCCACCCAGACAGCGACCACAAAAGGCTTCCCAACACACAATACCTGCCCAGGCATCTACAGAGAGTTCTTTTGCCTTTGGGGATGGTATAGCCCCAAAGTCTCAGGGTTCTGAGGTTCCCTGGGTGGGCAGGGTATGGAAGTATAGGACAGAGACAGAGAAGAGAATGAGCAGCTGAAAGGGTATTTCAAGGACATGGAGAAGGGTTTTTTAGCAGCTCAGACCCAAGCAGGCCTAAAAAGGTGGACTTGGGAGTGATGGCTGTAGTTTTGTCGTTGCTTGTAATGTGTGTGTACATGTGTGTGTGTGTGTGTGTGTGTGTGTGTGTGTGTGTGTGTGTGTGTGTGTGTGTGTACATGTTCCCTTGGGCCAGAAGTAAACTCTGTGCTGTGTCTTCCTCAATCACTCTGAGACATGGTCCGTCGTTGAATCTGGAGTTTGTGTGTTTTTTTTAACTACCTAACCAGGGAGAGCCCGGGATCCTCCTGTCTCCACCTCCTCGGTGCTGAGACTGTGGCTGTAACCCTGTACCTGACTTTAATATGGATGCTAAAGATCTGAACCCAGGTCCTGAGGATTTGCACGGCAAGCACTTTGCTGACTGAACCATCTCCCAACCTCTTCCTTAAACTTATTTGAAATTCCCTACTTTCTGCAATGCCCATCTGGAAATATAATTTCTATTTGGTAAATCTGTCTCAAGGTCAATTTGCATTTAAGTAGAGACATAATCATCTTAGAATAGAAAGGGACACTTTCTTGCACAGATGAGGAAAATTGGCTCAAAGACGTGCCCAATGTCACAACAGTAGCCGGTGGCCAAAATGAACTATAGCTTCCAGTAAAGAAGGAGCCTCTCCTGTGAGAAGGGCAGGGCTGTCCCTGACTCTAAAGCAGAAACCATTACTCACAGCACCTGGTTTTCTACTATGCCTTTCTCTCCTGTGTGTCACAGGGACCAGAAGTTTACAATCTTGTTCAATAAGGTGGTCTCAGCATCTCTGATAGCGCACAGGAGACTGGTCTGTGAACACATGCTGAATGATAACTGGGATGAATTGGGCTGGGCTTCCTGGAGAATGTGAGGTGTAGATCCATTTTTTTTAAAGCAGTGGCACAAGCTGGGAATGCACTTGTCCACCATGCACAGAGCCCCACACTCAGTTCAACCTCAAGCCCTGCATAAAACCCGGTGTGGTGGCACATGCCTAGAATCTCAGCACTTGGGAGGTAAAGGTTTGAGATCATCCTTGGCTATGCAGTAAGTTCATGAAGCCTGCGACATGAAACCCTGAAGAAAGAAGTGGGGGAGGGGGAAGGAAAATGAAGAAGAGAGAGAGAAACAACCAGTGTGACAAGAAGCCAGGTAGTGGCAGCAGTTGTAACCCAGGGCTGATACAATACATATGCGTGACCAAGAGCTTGTAGCAAGAGACCAACAAAGCGACATGGATTGCCCTCCTCTATATCCAGACTTCTGAGCTATGTCCAACTCCTGGTCCAAGCTTCCTTGTCTCATCCCGAGAAAGGAGCAGAAGCCAGGGAAAGCCCTGCTCTAGACCAAAATGGATTCATGGGGGCAGTAGGCCTGGGTGGCCGAGAAGGGCCATCCCAAAGCCTCCTCATTGCTCATGTCTCTAGGAGACTTTGATATCTGTCATAACAGCTCAATCTCCCAGGTTTCTAACCTAGAGGCATACAGAGAGAAAAATCTACAAACAATGACACCAAAGGAATGGTGAGGGGGCCCAAATGCGTATGAGGTCTCATTTTTTGAGAGTTCTATGGAACATTGTTCTTACTCTAAATGCATTAAGGCAGTGGTTCTCAACCTTCCTAATGCTGTGACCCTTTAATACAGTTCCTCAGGCTGTGGTGACCCCCCAACCATAACATTATTTTTGTTGCTACTTCATAACTATAATTTTGCTACTGTTATGAATCATATGCAAGTATTTTGGGAGATAGAGGTTTGTCAAGGGGTTGTGACCCACAGGCTGAGAACCACTCCATTAGGCTATAATAACCACACTGAACAATGGCATCCACTTACTGTGTTTAAGTACAAACATCAATGCTTGAAAGAAAAATATTTTTTTAACACAAGGAATAACTAAATAATTCCTGAAAGAAAATTTTTATTAATTTGCTGGAAAAAAATCTCAAAAGGGAAAAGCTTTTTGTTGTCTGGAATATTACCTAATGCTATCTTTCAAAAAGGTCAGAAGCCATGCAAACCTCCCTCTAAGCACAATCAGAAAGGAAATACACCCGTATTGTGTACCTGCTGTATTCAAACCCTGGACTGGGGTCCTCAGACTCACTGTCTGATGTGACACTAACAGGGGTTACCTATAGATCACATGCATGGACAGCTACAGAAAACTCACAACAGACACCTGATTCATGACAGCTCACCTCTCGGCTCTAGCCTCTGCCTACATCGGTCTTGTCTGTCACAGGGACTTCCTTAGGTCTGCCATGTCTATGGAATGGGGGGGGGGGGCACAAGCTAGCCTGGTGTCCTTCTCTCTCTCTCTCTCTCTCTCTCTCTCTCTCTCTCTCTCTCTCTCTCTCTCCTCATGCCAGCTCATGACCAGAACTGAGCCTTGGGGACTTGTTGCTGAGCTCTCTAGAAAGCACCAAACCCTAAAGGGTAGGCATGCTGAGGAGGGTGCATGGAGGAAACCTAGCACAGGGTCTTTGTTTCTGGTTCCTGAAGAAAAACCAGGAATTCAAACCGGAAGATCACAAAAGAGAAAAAGATACAAGGCAAGCCCAGAGAAATCGGAGGGGTGAAACAGAGAGAGACTTGGAGAAAAAGAAGGGGGGAGATGAAGAAGGAGAAGAATGACAGACAAAGAGATGGAGACTGGAGGATGACAGATGACAGAGCAAGATGGGGAGAAAGGAGCCTGAGAGACAAGAAGATCGCAGGACCAGGGAGAAGGGGAAGCTGCCATCTCTCCAAATAGCCCCTAGTCCTTTCACCCTCCCTGAAGCAAGGCTGAGGAAGGAGGGAGGCAGGAGGGGAGGCAGAGGCAGCAGTAACCTTGGAGACAGAGCCAGGGAGATGGGTGAGGGGAGACACAAAAGGGAGGGCTGCATCCCAGCAACAAGTCCCTCCACCGGAAGGGGTGGGTGACAGACAGACCCCAGAGAGTGGTCTAGATGAGCTGGGGGAAGGGAGAGAGAGACAAAGGAAAAAACCTAAAGAAGCCCAGCAGTAGTCAAAATAGAGAGAGGGTTTTTGGGTTTTTTTGTTTGGGTTTTTTTTTTTTCTTTTTTGAGAATCAATTTAAGGAAGTGAGCATGGAGTTTCGACAGCGGACACAGGAGGAGCCAGCTCAGGTGGCTTGCGTGGGGAGGGGCAGGGGGTCAGCACTGGATGGAGGGACAGAGCAGAGAAATAAGTGGTCAAGGTGGCCTGGCTTGCTGAGAGCCTTTGGGTGCATTCCTGCAGCCCACCAGCCCTAGCTGGGGACACTAAGCCTCGGACTCTCCATCCTCCGAGACTGACAGGAAACTTTACATCTGTTGGTGCTCCCGTTGTTTGATCATGTGTGGACCCTTTAGAGGAAGGGACGTGGGAACAATCAGGCATGTGGCATCCAACACTCATGGACCTGTAGGGAAGCTGAGGTTTATACACAAAGAATGACAAAGCTTTATCCATTGCCAGTGAGAGCAATGGAGAGCAATGGAGCAGGCGACTTCTCTTGGAGACCACGATCAAGACAGACCCTGAAGACTAGAACAGACTGGGGTTGGGAGGTTTGTGGAAGGAGAAGCCTGGCAGCCGCTAAGATGGGAAAACCAGGTGTGAGCCCAGGTCTCTCCTTTCCTGCGCCTCTCTCCCAGAACTGTTTAAGGATCGTGGGTACCTGTGCCTTGTCTTAGTAAATGGGTCATCATTATAAAAAATAAACCAATGAGCTGTAACCAGAGTCGGAGCTAGTGGGGAAATGCTGTCTAAAGAAAAATTAGAAAATACTGATCTACTGTAATAGAAGTGGTTAGAAATGAGCTGGAATCTGGGGTAAACCTTGTGCACAGAGGCCTGGATGGTATCAGACTGGATGCTGGCAGGCTGAGTGCCGACCGCTTCAACCCACTGCAACTGAGAAGAAGCTGCCCCAAAGCACTTGGCAGAGGCTGGTATCTACTCAGAGGCTGCCTGGCTTATCTTCTCCAATAAAATATTTGAAAGGGTGATGGTTTTAAACTATACCCATAGTTTATCGGTTTATTATTGCTTGTTCGTTTTAGAAACCAGGTCTCAATCTGTAGCCAAGGCTAGCACACTATGTAGTCCAGGCTAACCTCAAACTTCTGTTCTTCTGCCTCAGCCTCCTAAGTGCTGGGATCATAGGCATATACCATTACCACCAGCTGATATATATTTCAAATATCTACATGTTTTTAAATGTTCTCTCCCCCAGAATTGATGAGTGTCTGGGGTGACTGGAATGCTACTCACCCCGCCTAACCATTGAGCAATATATGCATGCATCACGTCCACCTCAGAAGTTTGTACAAGTATTACATATCAATTAAAACATACAGTAATTAAAATATTTTTTTAATGAAACTTAGTTCCCTTCCAATTGAATGTGACCGGTCTTAGTAAGACACTTATAACAAAAAAGCAGAAGCAAAGTGGCTGCTCATCTTGGCGACAGGGAGATATTGGAAAGAGTGAGACTTTAGCCCAGGGACAGGGCACTTGCCCGGCATGCCTGAGGCCCCGGGTTTAATTGGGTTCCTAGCACTTGCAACAATACTTAATTAATTTTTAGAAACCAACATTGCAGCTCCCTCCTTTGGTCTCCTGAGCTCTAGCAGAAGCCATGCTATGGGGACAGGTGTCTTAGAGGTCACAACAAATCACTGGCCAGGACAAACACCAACCCAGGGAAGACCATCTTGGAAGCAGATTCTCCAGCCACTCATGATCATGCCTGCAGACGACACTGTGGTGCTGGCCAACACCTTGACTTCAATCACACAAGAACTACTGAGCTAAAACCATCTAGTGGAGTCAGTTCCCAAATTATGCAGGTTACACCAGCAGTTGCTTTGTGCTGGGATCCTTTGGTAAGGCAGCAATGGCTAGCTGAGGCTGACAATGGAGCCTGCTGTGAGCTTCCTCACAGCAGGGGCTGTAATGGGCCTGAGCTTTGAACAGCTTGGCCTGTCCAGCTTGGCCTGGTCAGTATCCAGTGCAGGGGGATCTGAAGGCGAGGCAGAGACAACCAGAAAGTACTAACAGTCAGTGCTGCCACTGATGGAGTTCTGGATGATACTAGACAGGATAAGCTGTGTAAGGCTAGTGGGCGGCCAAGATAAACGAATGTACAGTAGCCTTTTGAATTCAAACCCTTGTCTTCCCATATCTTTCTATTTCGGTTTCTTAACTGTAAAATGGTATGAACAAACCTGCCCTGCGGGGTAGTATTCAAATGGTTTGCAGAGCCTAATTACATAAAAATAAAAGGGGAAAAAAACCCCACAGCATCAAGGACAAAGTTGGGTCCCTGAGCACCACACTCAGTACCCGACTCTTGAAGTCAGAAGCACAGGTCCCACCCACTCTGTCTTTCACACTCACAGAGGTCCACAGATCATAGCTCAGTTCAACTGTAAAGGGAAGAGCAAGATGAGAGAGAGATGGAGATGGGCAGGAGAAAGAAAGGGGTAGGAGAAGCAGGGAGGGGAGGGGACAGAGGGAGAGGTGAAGAGAGGCAAGGGGAGAAGTGGCTGGTGGTAGAGCACTTGCTTAGCAAGCTCGAGGCCCTGAGTTTCTCAGCACTTAGTGGGGAAATCAAAAAAGGAATCCTGGCCATTTCTGTCACATAAGATTCTCCCAAATCTTCTGCCGCGTGTATGGCTCCACTTCCTGTCCATCCTTGTTTCTTGTTTTGCGGAGAAGAGACTCAGCCTCCACTCTTACAGGCTTCTCTGGCACAGTGCACTGCACCTCAACAGGAGACTAAAGAAAATCCTTTCTTGCCTAAGTTGCTCTTGGTATTCGGTCACAGTGACTGTGAAGTGAACAAGACACTGGCTGAGATGCATTCCCTCTGCTGCCTTCCCTAGCATCAATCTCCTCATCTGGACCAGCACTGGGTCACCTCAGCAACAGCGAACATCAAAGATGTTCAGGGATGAGGTACTCATGGGTCTTTCTCAGCTTCGTGATTACTGTGACAGCGACAACATTCTCACCCAGGTCTATAATACAAAATGTGCTCTTACAGCGTGGAATTTTTTAAGATGTATTTTTCTTGTTTTCCTTTGTGTGAAAGTGTATGTGTCTGGGTCTGGGTCCATGCATGTGAGTGCAGGTGTCTGTGGGGGGCCAGGGGATCCCCCAGAGCTGGAGTATCTATCAGGCAGCTGTAGCTGTCCAATGACAGTACTGACAACCAAATTCAAGTCCTTTATGAGAGCGATCCATGTTCTTAACCACTGACTCACCTTTGGAGCCCCACAGCACAGACTTTAAGTAACTCAAGGATTCAGCTCTTTTCACAGGAGGTAACTATGGTAAAATATCAGTACCAAAAGCAACTCAGGATGGAACGGGCTTATTTCAGCTCAGGTGTATGTAGTCCGTCATCCAGGGAAATGAGGGCAGGAACTGAAGTCAGGAACCTGGAGGCAGGACTTGATGCAGAGGCCATGGAGAGGTGCTGCTTACTGGCCTGCTCCCGCTGGCTGACAGCCTGCTTTCTTACAACTCCCAGTACCACCAGCTCAGGGTGGCACTGTCCATGGTGAACTAGGCCTCTCATATTAGTTATCAATTTAAAAAAAAAAAAAAAAAAAAAAAAGGCTCCATAAGTTTGCCCACAGGCCAAACAGGAGGAAGCACTTTTTCGGTTCAAATTCCTCCTTCCTAAATAACTCTGGACCCCCCCCCCCCCCAGTAATTCATTCATTTTCTGAGGTCTCCATGGGAATTACTTATTGGGAATCTCAAGAAGTTCTTACGGAGGGCATCAATCTGTTCTCCTTCCTGTACATCTGTTGCCTCTCTCCCTCCAGCTTTCTGCAGCTCTGGCCTCACTGGTAAACTGCTCACGCAGTGCGTGCCTGGGACAGAAAGGATACTGTGGTGGCTTCTATTGACTGTCAAACTTGCCAGATCTAGACAAGCCTCTGGGTGTGCCTGAGAGGGATTGGTAGATTGTGTTAATGAAGGAATGGTTAAATGTGAGTGTGAGTGGTACCTTCCATGGGCTGGAGTCCCAAACTGAATACAGGAAAAAGTGGGGCTGTGGGGAGCTCAGGGTTAAGAGACACTGCTCAAAAAGAAAACCCAGCACTCACGTCAGGCATCTCACAGACACCTGAAAACCCAGCTCTGGGGAATCTTACCCTGTCTCTGGCCTCCACTGGCATCTGCTTGCCTTAGTTAGGGTTTCTCTTACTGTGAAGAGACGTCATAGCCATGGAAACTCTTATAAGGAAGACATTTAATTGGGGTGGTTCACTCAGAGCTCAGAAGTTCAGACCATTATCATCATGGCGGGACATAGGCACATGCAGGTAGACATAGGGATGGAGAAGTAGCTGAGCCCAAATCTTGCATAGGAAACAGGAAACTGGATCAGTGTCACACTGAGCGAAGCTAGAGCAAAAGAGACCTCGAAGCCTGCCCCCACAGTGACGTACTTCCTTCCGCAAGACCATACCTACAAACATACCAACAAGGCCACACCGCCTAATATTGCCACTCCCTTTGGAGGTCACTCTCTCAAACCACCATAGCACTCATATGCACATACCTACAAACAGACACATAATTTTAAGTGATAAATGAACTAAAATAAAAAGGAGAAAATAGAATGAAAGAATTCATCACTATTTCTTGACTATAGATGAATATGGCCAGAAAACCATATTCTGCCACCCTGTCTTCCTTGCCAGGATGAAATGCATTCCTTTGAACTATTAGAATAAATTTTTCCTTCCTTGAATGGCTTGTGATATATTTTGTCACAGCGGTGAGCAAAGTAACTAATACAGACACATTGCATAGATGGATGAATGGATAAGTGGATACAGGAGTGAATGAGTGAGGATAGATTGATGAACATATGATGGAGGATTGGTGGTGGGTGGAAAACTTGATGTGGGAGTGGATAGAGGTAGATGGATTAATTAATGAATGAGGGAGGGAGGGATGGTGGGTGGGTAGATGGATGGGTGGATGGATGGATGGATAGGTGGGTGGGTGGATGGACAAATGGACAGACAGGTGGTTGGATGGATGGATAGATGGATGGATGGATGGATGGATGGATGGATGGATGGATGGATGATGGATGGATGGATGGATGGGTGTGGGTGGGTGGGTGGATGGATGGATGGGTGGGTGGGTGGGTGGGTGGGTGGATGGATGGATGGATGGATGGATGGATGGATGGATGGATGAATGGGTGGGTGGATGGGTGGATGGAGAAGTGGGTGGGTGGATGGATGGGTGGGGGAATGCTTGGATAGATGATGAATAAATACATGGATGACTGGATGGGATGGTGGGAAAATGACAGGATGAGTGGACAATCTGAGAGTGTCCTTTGTCCTAGGCACTGTGCCAGGCCTCACCCTCTGTCTTTACTTGGGTTTCAACAAAATTCCTCTCCTACAGAAAAATGAGAGTGAGAAACACCAAGCATCCCATAATTGGATCTCTGTTCTAATCACACTCATTCCTAATGCAGTCCTCAACAATGTCTAAGGCTATCCTAGTGCCATCTCCACCTGGGAGGGGATGAGCAAGGCTGGGATGCTCTCCTGAGCTGATGGAGAGTGGGGAGATGTAGCCAGATCTGGAAACATGTGCTCTTCACAGAAGCCCAGTGGCTAGAAAGGAAGGGATCTTGGGATAAATATGGGATGGTGTGGGATATAGAACCTCCTCAGTGGACTCCACCACACCAGCGCCACCCTGTCACTACCTCAGGATACCCAGAGGGGAAATGACTGCTTAATGATTAGATTATCCTGGTGTCATAGACAGAAGCCTGGGATAAGTCAAAGCCCCCTTACTGAAGAGTCAACAATTATACCTACTGATTGTGTGACCATGAACAAGTTTTATGACCTCTTTGAGCCTTATTCAATGAGGAGAGGTTAGATGCTCTTGTAGACCCCTCTCATCACTCCATAATCATGGAATCCCCTCATGAACTCATAAAGTGATGTTTCAAAGTCATTTGGAATCTTGTGATCTAGACCCTGGGATAGAGACACAAGAATTCCACCAGCAGCTGGCTACTTTGGGGCTTGAAGGGGGCACAGAAACCTCCTTCCTGGGTCCCCTCTCCAAGACTATGAGCAGTGCTAAGAAACACATTCTAGCAGATTCTGGAGCCTCGACACCATGGGCTGGAGTTAACAAGGAGGCTGTAGCACTAAAAAAGCCCTGAGCATGCCCCACCCCCTGTCTCCTCTGCTCATGCAGCTTCCATGTAGTGTCAGGTCCCTCCTAGTCCAATGTTGCAGGAGATGAAGAGTCAGCATCACTGTCTACTGCAGTGAGGGGTTTGTGGTGACAATCTCCCTGCACCAAGTCTTCAACATCCTTGCACAAGCTCCATTTCAGGCAGGGGCAAGCTGCCCAGCTAGTTGCAACCTTGAACTCTGAACCTCATTCTCATTACTGTGGGACTCCAGACAGCCCTGCCAGGAACATGGAGCCAGGCCAGGCTCCCAGTATGGACTGTGTGACTCATGGTGCCTCAGATATACCAGGTTAGACTCTGGCAATCAGGGAACTGGTCTCTCCGGACCTTGGCTTCGACTGTTCCAGCACAAAAACCAAGAAAATGGGAACAATAATAACATTCAGTTCTCACCTTCTGCCAAACCACAGGGAGGGAGAGAAGGGGGCTGGAGTCCTTCAGCTCCTTTCTGGGAATCATTCTGGGAAAATACTTCGTGAAGGTACACTGTACAGCGCAGCCTGGTCACCTGGTGCAATAGCATCCTTCACTCCTGAATCCATCCCTGGTCCCCAGACTCAGTTTCTGCAGATAAAAACACTGAGCCCAAGGAAGGGAGACAGAGAAGGGGGACCATTCACAGCCACACTATCCCAGGACCTGATAGCTGATGCTCCATTGGGATTTTTATGATCCACACAGGATAGTTCAAGGTAGATAAGAAAAGAAAGCTCAAGGCTCATCTAGCTTGGAGAACAACTCTCTATCCCGACCATGTCTCTGCCACTGACACATCACATGACCACATGATCTCCCATGAGAGACCTAACTTTTCTGTCAAACTTTCTCCTCTGCCAAATAAGGCTATCATGTCTCAGCATCCCCCTTGGCATGGGGCTTTGGGGAAAGCCATATGAAAAATGCCCTGTATCACTCAGATGCCAAATCTACAGAGACATGGAGAGCATCCATCCCAGCCTCCTGGTGTCACCGCTGCAGAAAAGACTCTGAGAAGTTAGGTAACTTCTCCAAGGTCACACAACATGAATTCAAACCTATGAATGCAAACCATGTTTGGGTAACAGGTCTTTGCACCATTGATGGCCTAATGAGTGTCACAGACCCTTCATTTGAAAAATGCTCATCAGGGTCAACACACAGATGGCACATGTGATATGGAGGGGTTGGCTGCTAGAGCAAATTAAAGATTAGATGTTCATCAAAGGAATATAAACCTGCTCCTTTGTGTCCTTAGACAGCTTCCTTAACCTCATGTCTTCAACAACCAAAGGAAACAGTAATAGTACACTCTTTGTAAGTAATTTGGGGGGCTAATTTGGAGGTACATTGTTTTTAAAATCAGAAGATTATTTGCTGTTATTAATCCTTGAAAAGCCTTGACATTCCATAAGCCTCACATGCCCCTGGAAGCCCTGCTCCTTGGGTCCTTTCAAATGCCTAGGTATGCTCCCTCTAGTCTCTCCTAGGCTGGGTTAGTTAAATAAATAAGAATTTTACGAATTGTACCCATCTCTACTTCCACCACCATCAGGCAAGTGCCCTTTCTTGACTCCTCAACCCCCCCACCTGCCCACTGGCCACCTGGGCAGTGCTGCCTACAGTTCCAGGAAGCTGCCTCTACCTCCTCCCCACTGGCCAGGAATCAATGCAATCCCCTAAAAGCTCATAACTCGGAGGTAATTATAAGAAGCATCAATTACCCAGCAATGTGGATTTCATGAATTCAATTAATTTGCATGGCGATCGATACGGGCGGGTTTGCTGGGGTCCCCCAGGGAAGTTAGGACATTGTTCTGCACATTATTGATTTTACAATGTAAAACAAAACCTCGCTCCTCGAATTCATAGATGCCCATTCAGCCATGCTAACTTTCAGATCATTTATTTTTGTATGTCTTTCAACTCTGTTTGTTGCTATCACACGAATGCAGAGTATTACATTGCAGGGAATAATTGAATCCGTATAGGCATGCCACACCAGGCCTCCCGCTCCAGGAAGAGGCTGGCCTATAAGCTATCTTCCTTTTGCCTACAGGGTCAGACACCCCTTTCCAACCTGTCCATTTCCTTGACTCTGAGTTCTCTTTCTCAAATGTATCTGCTTAGTCACTTAATCCCACTTAAAGAATATGTATGTTGTGGTTGGAGAATAGGTAGAACTTACTTGGCAGGATAAAATGCAATATAAAATTGAGGATTTGACTTATGAACAAGATGTCCATACCCAAAGGAGGAGTATATCCAGGTGCCTACTCAGGGGCTTTTGGGGGATCCTGTGCAGGGTTCCTAGGTAAGGATCTGGGGGTGAGGTGAGGAAGGAAGGCTGGAGAAGAACTGTTTCTTTTTCTTCCTAGAAGTAATGAGATTGAGGATGTGTATTCCCACTTAGCATCCTACCCTTTCTTTCAGAAGAGGCCAAGCTAAAGAGTGGCCCTTGAGGAAGTAAGGAGAGAGCTGGGGAGATGGCTCAGCAGTTAAGAACACTTGGTGCCTTGCAGAGGCCCCAAGTTTGGTGCCCTAAACCCACATGGTACCTCAAAACCATCTATAACACTTCACTTCCCTGTCACAAGTTCTAGATCTGATGCCCTCTTCTGACCTGGGCATGCATGTGGTACAAAGTCAGACATGCATACAAAACACACATACAATAAAATAAATAAGTCTTTAATAAAAAAAAATATTAAAGAGGTAAGGAGCCACCAGCCTTAGCCATCCATACTCCCCACCTCCTGTGTCCAATCTCTGTTCTATGCTGGAATCCTATCCTCTCCAAGCCAGACTATACTCTTGAACAGCACTGTATGGTACACATGCACAGAGAGGAAAGGGAGAGGGGAGGAGAGAGAGAATGTGAGGAGTCATCTAGACACAAGGCTGGGAGCCACCACCCAGCCACATACACCTCCCACAGAGTTCCATCTCAGCCCAGCACCCCATCCCCACATCTGGGGAAGAGGGGAAGCCTGTTTTTAATTTGCCCCTGCCCCCCACCCCCATCAGGATATTAGACAGCTAAACAGCCTGTGCCTGTTTCCTTCAGATAACCAGTTCCTGACGAGCCCCCTAATTGTCCCCAGAATCTCAGCGCTAGTGTGTAGAGTAGGTCATTTAACCAACAGTACACACAACTAAATAAAAATCCATTTTCCAAGAGAAAATTCTATTCTTATCAGAGTTTTGCAAGAGGGTTGTGAGCGGCCCTCATTAATTGAAGCTTTGATGTTGTGGGAAGAAGCTTCTAATCAACACCACAAAGAGAAGGCTCCTGAGTGAGCCCCTCGGCCAAGGAGCACACACTGGGGAGCAGAAATGGGGAACCAGGAACCAGAGCTGTGACAGAGAGCTCAGGCTGGCTGCCCCATGCTATGGGGTCCCAGCTAAGCACAAAGATGTCAAGAGGCAAGAAGTGGGCCAGGCCTAGGTCAGACAGGCCTGGGCTCTGGATTTACTATATAGTCGCTCACGGTGTGAGCCTCTGATGTCACATGAGAGGGTGCCTCAGTTTGCTCTCTAGGTGACCATGCCCTCTCTGTCTCCCCCAAGAGGTCATATGATGACAACAAAATAAATGAAAGAGGGAGGAAGAGGGGGGGGAGGGGAGAGAGAGAGAGAAAGAAAGAAAGTTAACTCTAGAGTATGAAGTTTCACTTTGAGACTGTCCTAGGAGCTGAGCTGATGTGGTACAGCAGTGTGGACTACATGCTCCAAGCTTACTCTGGTGGCTTCATAGTAAATACTTTCCCATTTAATCCTCAAGGTGAGGAATCTTAACCCATTTTGCACAGAGGGGAACTAAGGTTGAGAAGCTTAGTGACTCACTTTACATCTCACAGCAGAAAGCGCTAGGGCTCTGAAGATGGCTCAGCCAGTAAAATGCTTGTCATAGAAGCATGAGGACATGAGTTCAGATCCTCAGAGTTCACATAAAAGTTGGACACGGTGGCACACACATATAATCTCAGTGCCCCTGTGACTAGGTGGGAGGGACAGTCAGGAATATTCCTTGTTCCTCTCTCAAGTAAGCCGGAAGGCAAAACTGACACCTGAGTTTTCCTCTAATGTACACACACACAAACACATACACACAAACGCACATGTACACACAACACACATACACAAATACGCACATACACACAAACACACACATGTACATACATACACACAAACACATACACACAAACACACATGTACACACATACACAAACACACACATATACACAAACACACACACATATACACATATACACATACACACATGTACACACAAACACACATGTACACACATACACAAACACACACATACACAAAAACACACACATATACACAAACACACACACATATATACACATACACACATACACACAAACACACACACACAAACACACACACACAAATACAAATTTTAAAAAACAGCAAAGCTGGTCACACATGGGCACACCTGCAATCCCAGTACTCAGGAAGCCAAAGTAAGAGGATCGGAAGTTCGAGACCAGTCTCTGAAACTGGAAGGGAGACAGGGATGGAAAGTGTGAGAAAGAGGAGGCAGGAAGTAAGGGAGACACAGGAATGAGGAGCCAAGCATGCAACCCTGCTCTCCTAGACTCCAGAACCCAAAGCTGTTCTTCCTAAAGCAAGGTAGGAAGGGCAGCCCCGCCAGCTCTCCACATCTTCTAGGCTAACCCACACGTGTGTCTGAATCACATAACTCCCACATGCATGTCTGAATCACATAGCTCCTCACAGCCATCTCTCAAGTACCGTAAGCACCTGGAAGCAAGGTGTGGGACCTTTATGCCATGTGTACAGTTCCTGAGAAGCTGCAGGGGCATTCACATCAGCTTCACCGGGACCTTAGGAAATGTCCAGCGTGTGGTGGTCATGATAAATACGATATTCAGACTAGCGACAAGGTGCCCACAAAAGGTGACAGCTTCACCCTAGTTTCTAGATGTGGGAGCTGGAGCTCAGAGGGTTTCAGTGAGTTCTCAGGCCCACCAGCTTTACAAAGGTCACCACAGACTGAGGCTCATGGGGCAGCATGGGAGATTCCAAACACTGTGTGGCGCTGATACTCAGAGCCAGGAACATAACTATAGACACCAGCTGTGGGGTCCTGAGGCGGGAAGAGGGGCTGGAGGGGAGGCAGAGGCCTGCTCACACCCACTTCAGGGGCAATGAAAGAGAGAGCATTCAGAGGAAGAACTGACAGGAACTTGGGAAGAGGAGACAGACAAGGACAGAGACTCTGCCAGGGTGTAGGAAGGTGACCGCACTCACGTGGCTGATGAGCTTACCCATCACTTCAGCTCTGCTGAGGCCAGGGCCTCCAAGACACAAAGAAGTGACTGGAGGCATCCATGCCACCAAGCCAGGGAAAAGGACAAAGCGCTTCCATGAGGGTCAGCCTAGGTCCCAGGAAGAGGGCACAGCATTTCAGCTGTTCTTTCCAGGAAGGATCCAGATGCCTGGCCAAGAGGAAGAATGAGGTTTCCACACTGACTACCCACACTGCGACCGCCTTCTATGTCTCTACAGGTGGAGGCCCACCACTCGCATTGAGGAAACTGAGGCCCAGGACGCTCCAGGGATTTATTCAAGAAACTAAAACTAGCAAGGAGCTAAGCGGAAGCCAATCCCAGTCACCCGAGTCCAGTACCTTTCCCAGTACTTCCAACCGATGGGTTAGGGGAACCAAATCTGATTCCAAATCAGGAGTTCAAACTGGATATCGAGATGCAGGCACTGAGCACAGTGGTGTGACTGGCTTCCCTACAGCTCAGCACCCTGAAGGGCTCCGACAGGCAGTCCCTGCACCCAACCTGGCAAGAGTCAACCCTAAAAGAGCAGGGCTTAAGGAAAGGAGCAGAGGCAGCTGAGTGAGCAGGAGCTGTTCCCACAAGGGTAGCTGCCTCTGCTTCCACCTCCCTAGTTGTCAGTAGGGCCTGAGGAAAGATGATGGCTAGATCCAGGGGACCAATTACTGAGTCAAGGTCAAAATGGGTAAAATGCCTCAAGACAGATAAGCCTTTTTACTGTCTTAGCCAACTTAGCTGATTCTGTTTGTCCTCACAGGGGCCTTTTTGCTATAGAAAGCTATATCAAGAGTGAAAGGTTGGTAAATATTTATTTATTTTTCTTAAATCCTGGGCCACAGAGGCTGGAGAGATGGATGGTAGTTAAGAGTGTTTGTTGTGAGGCCTGTAGAGGTTCATGCCTTTAATCTCAGCTCTTGGAAGGAAAAGGCTGGCGATCTATGTGAGTCTGAAGCCAGCCTGGTCTACATAGCAAGGCCAGCTAGGGCTGTTTCAGAGAAACCCTGTCTCAAGAAGAAAAAAAAAAAAAAAAAATGCTTGTTGCTCTTTCAGGGACCCAAGTTCACAACCACAGGTAACTCCAGTTCCAAGGATTTGACTCTACAGGAGCTGCACACATGTGAACACATACACATGCAGGCAAAGTACCCATACACATAAAGATAAATTAATTTTCTAAGTGGAAATAAAAAATAAAATAGGCTTTCTTATGACATATGCATACATATATAATGCTTGACTCATATTTATTCACGCATCACCGGCTCTAGTCCCTCCTCCCAGGGGCTCCCTTTCTTCCTGTCTGACATCAGGAATTTCTACCTGATCACCAGAGTTCCGCTGAGGTAGAAGACATCTCTTGGAAGGCTGACTCGGACCTTCCTCTCTTCCATTGACCAGAGCCCAGTGTCCCTCCTCTGGCTCACACAGCGGCTATTCCAGTTCTCTTCCTGCAGCATTATGGTCACCCTGGTTGTGGCCACTACCGCCCTATCTTGCTACTGAATTTTGAACTCTAGAGGACAAGGATTACACGCTGATCACGACATCAGGCACTGAGCAACCCAGGGTATTTACTGAAACAGTAAATGCGAAGTCTACCCTTCCTTCCCAAAGTGTTGACAAAGAGGCCACCATACTTTTCCACCTCAGCCA
Source organism: Phyllotis vaccarum (assembly GCA_033318265.1). Lineage (NCBI taxonomy): Eukaryota > Metazoa > Chordata > Mammalia > Rodentia > Cricetidae > Phyllotis > Phyllotis vaccarum. The sequence continues at coordinate 85,040,696 of JARWLC010000012.1, forward strand.
TCCCAGAAACTCCGAAGGCTGGAAGTGGTCTTGTGGGTGGTCTCTGTGTTTCCTGACGGCAACTCAAGAGCATACACGCATTCATGCGCAAGGCCGAACCTACGGTTTCCCGACTTGCGCTTTCCTACCTGCCGGCTTGTTTGGTAGCAATGCATTTTTTTTACCACTTTGCTCCATCTTTCTGCAATATCCTCCAGCAAACCAAGCATCCCCTTCTTGGGATGTTTTCAATCTGTTTTATGTTGATTTTAATTAAAGAATTCGGAACTGAACAAACAGTTCCTAGCAGGTGGCCATACAAGTGTGAAATAAGCAAACTGTTTTATCTGTCACAAACTCTGCTAGTAAATTTCTTCAAATTAATCCCAGCCTCTGAGAGTCTGCTGATTCCAAGGGGAGAGCTAAGCAATCCCAGCCTCCAAATATTTGCTTTTGTTACAGTTCCTAGAGACCGGACTGGTGGAGTCTGCCTTTGCTCCACCCCCGGACACCTCATCTCCCAGATCCATCTCTGGTACCACATTGACGCAAACTCATCTGATCAGAATGAAGCTCACATGATCACGGCACTGGACTCCAAGGCCAGGACTCCAGTAGAGTAGTCACGAAGACAGGGGAGAGTTCTTGGCAATTACCCTCCACCCCAGGCCGCGAGACTGCTACTACCAACCCTTCATCCGAACTTGGACCATCTCACCAATCCTGGAACACTCCAGCAGGTACAGACTTGGACAGGCTTGCGTTCACTTCCCAGGTACAACTCGAAAGGAAAGGACCCCTCCTTGGGAAATGACACTGCTTAGCCCTACCTAAGAACAGAAGAAAAGCATTTCCTCCCTCAGCCAGGATGGAGTCATCAATTAGCACAGCCATTGAGAGACCACCTGTTAGGATATAGCAAAAGTTTTAGCATTTTTCTTACTTTTACGCAGGCATTTATGCTTGTAATCCTAGCTACTCAGAATGCTGAGACAGGGGGATCACCTGTTGAAGGTCTTTTCAGGTTATAGAGTGAGTTTGAGGCCAACCTAAGCAATTTATCAAAACCTGTCTCAAGATAAAAGTTAAAAAAAAAATTATTTATTTTTATGTGCTTTGGTGTTTTATCTACATGTATGTCTGTGTGAGATGCCAGATCCCTTAGAACTGGAGTTAGAGGCAGTAAACTGCCATGTGGGTGCCCAGAATTGAACCAAGGTCCTCTGGAAGAGCAGCCAGCTCTCTTAACAGCTGAGTCATCTCCAGCCATGTCCCTCCCCTCCCCCTCCCCCCAACCCCCACCCCCCCCATCCCCCGTCCCACTTGGTTTTTGTTTAAGGACTGGAGGTGTAGCTTGCCTAATATGTAAGAGACTTTTAGGTTCAATCCCTAACATGACAGAAGAAAATATATTGCTTTTAAAATGACAAAAGTCCACATATGGGAGAACGGGGGGGGGGGGGGGGGGAGGACACACTTTATTAAAATAAAAAAAAAATCTATGACAGAGACAAGCATGACCTAACAATAAGATCCAGGAATACCTGGGTGGAAGGAATAGCTGGGAACTTGTTCAACAATAAGGGATTTTAGTTAAATCACATACCAGATGTAACATAGTCTCTAATCACGTGGAAATGAGCTTGTGATATTAATGGAAAAAGCTAGATGGCAGTGTATATAACATGAATTTATTCCCTCTTAGAGCTTTATGGACATGCATAGAATATGATATACCTATAAATAGTAGTATATATTCTTTATGTAATATATGTTCCCTTTTAAGACCTATTAATTTATTTTATGTGTGTGACTGTCTTGCCTGCATGCATGTCTGTACACCATGCCTGGGGCTTGCAGAGGCCAGAGGAAGGAACCAGATGCCCTGCAACCAAAGAAATAGATGTGGGTGGCTGAGAATTGAGCCAGGGTCCTCTACAAAAGTAGCCCGTGCTCTTAATCACTGAGCCATATCCAGGGCCTCTACAGTGTATAGTCTCATATCTAGAGCCCCCACAATGTATTGTATAGTCTCTCTCTCTCTCCTTCTCTCTCTCTCTCTCTCTCTCTCTCTCTCTCTCTCTCTCTCTCTCTCTCTCTCTCTCTCTCTCTGTGTGTGTGTGTGTGTGTGTAGACTATATGCTGACATTTGCATGTATTATATAGTCTATGTGCACTATAAATACTATACCTTGTATTCCAGATATGTAATCCGGACACGGCACATATAAGAAAAAAATGACTGGGAAGATATAAATTAAGGATCAACAGTAGTTGTCTGGATGAGAGAGGTGCCTCAGCAGTTAAGAGCACTTACAGCTTTTGCAAAGGACCTAAGTATGATTTCTGGCACCCACATCAGGCCACTCACAGCCCATATAACTCCATTTTTGTGGAACACAGCACCCTCTTCTGGCCTCTTTAGTCACTATACTCACATGCACAAACACACGTACACACGTATTTAAAAATAAAAATAAACTCTTTGAAAGTGGTATATCTCTATGTATTAGGACTATTAGTGATATCTTTTCTTTCCTCCTTAAAAAGTAATTTTGTGAATTTTCTATTTTTGAGACATCTCACTAGGAAAGCAGGAGGTCTAAATTGAGACCCAGCATTGTGCCAGTACCCAGTCTAACTCTGCAGCCAGATCTGAAACCATTGATATAATACCATTCATTTCCTAATCTACACATAACATAGAGGGAAATAAATGGTCTGCAAAGATGCTCTTGTCTTCATCGTGGTTCTATACCTGTGTCCTCGGTACACCAGGAAACAGGAATGGGCAGGAAGAGAAAACAGAAAATAAATGCATGACATCACCTGCTTTCCTTTGTCACACCAACCTCAGAGCAAGGATCAATACTGGATGAGTATTTGCAGCATACTGGGGGCTATTCTGTTACATCCTTTAATCAAAGGCACAGCTCAGGGTAACAATCCCTCTGCCCACTCTAAATGTGAGACAGCCCTCAGAGGGCCGTGTTATTTCTGGCCATACCCAGGAATGGAATTCTTTCTGCTTAAGGGGGAAGAAAAATCCAGCAGCCACTGCCACCTCTATCCAGGAACCAGCATTTCTCCTGGAAATCTCCCTACCAGCCTCTTCTACCCATCCAAAGCCAGCATGGCTCTTGAGACTTGAAGTGCTACATCTGCAGAACAGCTGGCAGGCCAGGAAAAAAAGTTCTGTGTCTATTAAGGGGGCCTTGGCTGTCTTATAGACACCTAAATCTTATCAAGTAAACTCAACAAACATTTATTTATCTCCCACAACACAGCCAAATTGGGGTCTACTCAGTCATTCATAAACCCAGTCTTGTCTGTGGCTCTTTCTCTAAAGGCCCAGAGTAGGAACAATGGAGGAGGTGAAGAGAGATTATACAGGATATCCTAACAGGTCATGGCCGGACGTCCATGGCTCCTCTGCTCATCTGCAGTGCCTCACACCAGTGTCCCATACAGTTTTTCATGAAGAGGTTCTTCTTCCCCTCCGTCTTTGCTTTCCCTAGAACCTGATGGAGAACAGTGGCCAGGAACACAAAAGATGTTGGAAACACTGACTTCTCAAAACTACCTGTCAAGAAGTGAATGAAATGTCCCCCTTAATCCCTCACAGCTCCAACACTTAGAAAATCTAGAGGTCACCAAGGACCACTAAACTGTAAAAAAAAAACTATGACTATGATTCCATATTCTTTATTTAGCCTTTCTGGGGTATTTGACTTCAGTACACGTCTTAAAGAGCTCTCCTGTCTCAACTTCCTGACCTTATGTTCCTCTCTTTGCCCCTGACAGGGTTCCTTCCCATTCTCCTTAATGATCTATTTCTCCAGCAGCCACATCTACCCCTTTCTCATTTGCTTCACCCTCACCCTGTCTCTCCCTGGGACACTCACCTGCACTGTCCCTGGGTATTGCCTCGCCATGGCGGAAGTGGGGAGTGCATTGCTAATATGTACTGCCCACGCACTCAGCTTCACCTCTGCAGTAGGGCTCACACTCAGATTCCTGGGGTATCTTCCTTCTCTCAGGGAATGAGCATCATCCACCCTCTCACCCAGAGAGCATGCTTGGATCCAGTCCTATCTGGCCCAAGATGGTTTACCATGTGAACCAGCCAGGTACCTCTGGGCATCATCTCCTTTGGGGTCCCAGGTCCATTGTCACACACAGGGTCTCCCCAGACCACCAGGAGGCATTTCCCCTTCCTACCATTCCTCCTCAAAAAGTGTGTAGAGGCAGCACACGTGTGGGCAGATACACACCCTGCAGGAAATGCCATCTGGCCACTGACCTGAAACAAAAGTCACTGATTTCTTGCCTACTATTCATTCAACAAGTACAGGGCCAATAGATGTTTCCATGTGTAAAAATGTTTATTTCACAAGACTGATAAGTTTTATTCCCAGAAACACCAGAATGAGAGAATTGATTCCTAAAAGTAGTCCACTGACCTTCACATATGACTGTGACCTTCACTGTGGCATGCATATGCACGCACACACAGTGAGAGAGAGAGTAAATAAATAAATAAATTTTAAATAAAAATACAGATTAGTCTGAAGTGGTGGGTACTGCAATTCCAACATTTAGAAGGTTGAGACAGATGGGGGCTATCTGAAGCAATCTGTGCCACATGAGGAGATTCAGGCCAGCCTGGGCTACACAGCAAGATCCAGAATGCACTTGTTCCTCCTGTGTTTCTGAGGTAGCGAGCTACTAACATCACATTATTCAACAGGGAAAGCTTGTTTGTTACGTCACTTCTGTTCCTCTTCATTTAGAATCTGAATAAGTCATATTTCAAACAGTACAAAACAAAAATCTTAAGGGACTGGAAAGATAGCTCAGCAGTTAATGTACACACTGCTCTTATAGAGGGTCCAAGTTCATTCCCAATATCCATGTCAGGCAGCTCACAATCTTATGTACCTCCAGTTCTGACAGTATTAGACAACTTCGGGCCTCTGAGGGGACCTTCATTCACACATGTGCACACACACACAAATAAATAATTTTTCTTTTTTTATAAGATAGTTCTTTGCTGGGTGGTGGTGCACACCTTTAATTTCAGCACTGGGGAGGCACAGGCAGGAGGTTCTCAGTGAGTTCGAGGCCAGCCTGGGCTACAAAGGAAGTTTCAGATAGCCAGAGCTAATACCCAAAAAACTGTCTCAAAAAAAAAAATTATAATAATGATGAAGAAGAAGAGGAGGAAGCAGCTTTACCTTGGGAATTTCACATCATGCACCCAAATCCTACTCATCTCCCACACTTACATATTTGCCCTTCCCCCTATAGCATCCCCTACAAAGAAACGGCCTCCTCAAAATTAATTCAAAACAAAACAAACAGAAAACCACCTCAGTCCTCCATCTTTCCCGTCTCAACACCTCTTCATTCATCCTAGAGACATTGGGAGCTGCAGTGTGTCACACAGTACGCCCTTTGGTCCAATAAGCCCCCACCCACAAATGTTCCTTGCACTGAGCTATTGGTCTAGTTCAAGGCCTCTGGCACACCATCATCTCTGGATCCTCACTAAAACTCTGGATATCCTGTTCTTCCACTAGGCATGGAACTCCTGTAATTAACATTCAGCAAGACCAGTCTCTTCACTTGATTCAGCAGGTCATGGATGGGGCAGATGTTAGGATGGGCCAACCCAAGGCCCAGGATATGAGTCTAAGTGGTAGCTGAGCTGATCAATTGACTTCCTACCTCAGATGAGGAACAGAGCCAGCACTCCTATGCCAGCTATCCCACGATCCTGGTGAAAGATGGGACCATCTCTCTCAAATGGGGAAACAGCTCTCCCCTGAGGGGTGAGGCTAGCTCTTAGGCTGCAGTGTCCAGCAAGAGGCAGAGCCATCTATCTCAGGGCCCGAAAGAGCAGGGCCAGCTTGGCAAAGTCCCCAGTTCCAAATATGCATGGTTTCTGTGCCCCATATCCCCACCTCTGGTGGCAACACAGAAATCAACACAGACCCCAGCTGCTACAGGACCACAGACCCAGACATGGAACCTGGCTGCAGCCCAGGCCTGGACATCAGCATGGCCCTGGTGGCAGTCCAGGCCACCCAGATCAGTATTGACCCCTGTAGTAGCCTGGCCCCTAGATACCAACTTGGTCTCAAGTGGCAGCCCAGACCAGTGGTAACAGGAGCCATGGACATCAACACAGTTCCTGCCTGTGGTAGAGCCACTAATAAACAAGTTTTGAATTAAATACTAGCTCAGCCTGGCCCTAAATACCTTCACAGTACTGTTCTCTGTCCAGATAGTGTGCCCCAGGGCAAGGCATCCTGACTCGGGAATAAAGAGACAGAGTGCTCAGGAGTTCATTTACCTGAGATGAAAGGAAGCTGATAGGTAAGAAAGGGGAAGCTCCTGTGGGCAGCAGAGCAGACCAAGGAAGGGCCTTCTCCCTGAGAACCCTGAATCTCTTCAGCCAGACCCAGTGAGGCCCTACAGCCTCTGAACCCAGGAGCACCAGCCTAGGTTTTCATATTTACTGTTTCTACCAGGATTCCCATGATGAAGTCTACAGCAAGAGTGGTCTTCCACAACAAATCCATTTATTCTTGAGGAGGGGAGAGGGTATGCAAGTATGTCTGATGTATATCTGTGGTGTGTGAGTGTAATGTATGCACAAACAGGTATGTGCACTCATCTACACACAGAGGCAGGAGAAGAAAGTCAGATGCTTCAGATGCTCTGCTCTATCAATCTGTGCCATATCACCTTGAAACATAGTTTCTCACTAAACCTAGAGCAAGGCAGACAGTCAGCAAGGCCCAATGATCCTCCTGAGTCACGGAGTCATGAAGGGCTCTTTAAGTCCCTAAGCAAGCCGATCCTCCCCTCCCATGTCTTAGCACTGCTGGCACCATAAGCTTTGTGTATTTATTATTATAAACACTCTAAGGAGGGATAGAGAGATGGCTTAGTAATTAAGAGCACTTATTGTTCTTGCAAAGGACCCAGGCTCAATTCCTAGCACCTACAAGGTGACTCACAGCTATCCACAACGTCAGTGTCAGATGATTCAAAGGCCTCACCTGACTTCACAAGGCTTTGAGCAGGCACATGCTACACCAACATACACTCACACAAAGCATTCGTGCACATTAAATAAATGACTTTTATAAATAAATAAGTACTTTAAGTTCTCATATTAAAATAAATCTGAGAACCCAAATAAATAACTTAATGATGCATGCTAAGTCCTTGGAAAAGCTGTATATATAAAAGGTATATAAAGAAGTCATATGGAAACCTACTTTATAAGCCAGTTTTAAACTATAACTTTAATGTTATATCCATTTTCTTTTGTGTAAGTGTATACTCATATGCACAGACATGCACCTATGCATGCATACACATGCCAAAGAACACATGTGATGTTCAGAAAATAACTTGTAGACATCAACTCTCTCCTTCCACTATGTGGTTCAGAAAGAGAATCAGTCATCAGGTTTGCAGTACCATTACCCACTAAACCAATTTGCCTGCCAAAAGTATAAAAAAAAAAAAAAAAAAAAAAAAGTAATGTGAGTAGATAATGCCAATCCTGAATTCATGGGTCATTAAACAAAAATTCCAATGCCAGGTGCTGTATACCTCCCTCTGGGTTTCTGAGCAGACGGCTCCCAGACGGCTCCCAGAGGACCACAGAGCAATAGATGGTACTCTCACTACTCTTAGTCACAAGATGGTAAAACCCTACCGCTAAAGCCACCATTTACATTGGTAGCAGGACATTAAGCTGGAAGCTCCTCCCCACTGGCTAGCTTTCACAGTACTGGACACAGATGCTGGGCGGCAAAAGCTAAGTAAGCCGAACAATGTGCCTACTTAGCTGTGGACTTTTCATGTTAAAATACTAGCCTCCCAGCTGTGTTCACTGGTGCATGCAGTATGACTGGGGTGGGGATAACTAACAATATTTCTTTTTTCATTTGGGGGTTTATTTTGCTGACCAACTATGGTCCGATTGGATCTGTGGCCTACTCCACAGAAGGGAATTCACATCTGATGTTAAGAACCTGGTCAAAGGCCTAGGGCTGAGGAAGTCATAGACCTCAGTGTAGGCAGAAGTTTCTGTCCCACCCGGTTCCACAACTGTTCAGCCACAAATCAACCCACAAAGGCTTATATTAATTATAAACTGTTTGGCCTATTTCTCATGCTTATTACAAACTAGCTCTTACACTTAATTTGACCCATAATTCTTATCTATATTTAGCCATGTGGCTTGGTGCCTTTTCTCAAGGCCTCCTCTGCATCTGGCTGATGACTCCTGACTCTACCCTTTTTCTTCTCTTCCTATAATTCTCCTAGTCTGGTCACCCCTTCTCCTAGTCTGGTCACCCCAACTATACTTCCTGCTTGGCTGCTGGCCAATAAGCATTTTATTTAACCAGTTCAAGTGGCAAATCTTTACAGTACACAAAAGCATTAGCCTACAGTCTGTACCCTAGAGGTGAACCTAATGTTTTATGAATTGGAGGTGTTCTAAAACTATCTTGTAGTAAGAAGTTTCTGGCCTGGACTAGCCCCGAGATTCAGACCCACAGCCCTGCTTGGTCCCAAATAATCACACAAAGGCTTGTGTTAGTTGCATGCTATTTGGCCTATGGCTCAGGCTTATTGCTTGCTAGCTCTTACAACTTAACACATTTCTATTTATATATGTCTTGCCGCATGGCTCATGGCTTAACTGTACTCCACTACATCTTGCTTCTTGGGTGACTAGAGTGACTCCACTCTCCTTCTCCTTTATCTATGGTTGGATTTCCCACTTGACTATAAGCTGGCCTGCCATAGGCCAAACAATTTCTTTATTATCCAATGATAATTCACAGCGTACAGAAAGACATCCTACATTACTATCTCCTAAATATACACATAGACTAATGTTTACTTCAGCATTAATCAGAGAACTTTTCTTTTTTTTCCTTCCAGGGAAGGATGGTTGATGCAAAGACTTATAACTGGGCAAGGAGCTGAGAATAAGTTTCTTTTGAATGCTCAGCCCACAATGGAACAACCATATTATTCCTTCCAAGTATCAGGTACCATCATTAAAAAGGGAATGTAAGTATAAAGGAGTAAAATGATGGGGAGGATGGCTGTTAAATGTTACCTTCTGAGCATGGCTTAGTGATTGTACCTATGAGCTCACACAGGACTGGGCCTGGGCCCATCAACATTCAGTCATAGAGAGAAGCTCATTGTGATGATATATTTTATATTCAATGAAACCAGCCTGGAATATCAGAGAACAGAGTCATCTCTCCAGCCCTTTTGTGGTTTTGTTTCTGAGACAGGGTTTTTTGTGTAACAGTCCTGGCTGTCCTGGGACTTGTTTTGTAGACCAGGCTGGCCATGAACTCACAGAGATCCTCCTGCCTCTGCCTCTCAAGTTCTGGGACTAATGCCATGTTCCACGTCTGCCTGACTGGTTGCTTCTACAGAATCTCACACTGTCTGCCTATGCCTCCTTAAATATCTTCTTCACCCAATTCCTTCACTTCAGGTTCAACTCCACATCATAATTCTAGAGTTAAGATTAAAGGTGTGAGCTACTACTATTTGGTAGTTAGGCCTTGAACTCACAGAAACACAGAAAGATCTCTGTCTCTGGAGTTATGGGATTAAAGGCATAGGTCACCACTCAGTCTTTCCCCTGATGGGATTAAAGGCCTGAGTTACTACTCTCTCACCCTCTTGGCTTGACTGTGGGTGGATCTGTTCTCTGATATTCCAGACTGGTTTTATTAAATATAAAATATATCCCTACAGCTCATAGAGACTCACTTCTCCCAGGCAGACTTCGTAGCCAGTGGTTAGTCACTAGTTAGTTGTCCATGTTTGGTGAATAACTTTACACCCATGACCTGTAGGTGGCCCTGATTAAATGCAGTGTGTGGATATAGGACAAAAAGGCATGGTAATGAGGAGCATTTGTTTGGGGGGATGGGGCTGTGGTAGGAAGAGGGAAACGAGAGAGAGTGGGGTGAGTATAACCAGAATGTATCATATGCATGAATAAAATTGCCAAAAATAAATAATTTTTAAGGCCAGAAAGTTAAATTAAAACCAAGAATATTAATGATTATATCCGATATCAATGTTTCTCCGTAGATAGAGAGATGGCTCAGCAGTTAACACTGTCTGTTCTTCCAGAGGACCCAGGTTCAATTCCCAGCACCCACATGGCAGCTCACAACTGTCTGTAACTCCAAGATCCAATGTTCTCACATAGACATACACTCAGGCAAAACACCAATGCATACAAAATACAAAATTAAATTATTTTTAAATGTTTCTAAACATGTTCATTATAATGCAGAGATCACCAAACTGGATTAAAAGGTAAAACTAAATGAATGCTTGAAACATAGAAGAGGCAGCAAGACTGGAAATAGAGAATTGGGGGCTGGAGAGATGGCTCAGCAGTTAGGATTGCTTGCTGTGCTACAACCTCCTGCAGGTTCAAGGAACTCAGAGCCCTCTTCTGGCCTTTAAAGGCACCTGCACACCTCTCTCTCTCTCTCTCTCTCTCTCTCTCTCTCTCTCTCTCTCTCTCTCACTCTCTTTCACACACACACACACACACACACACACACACACACACACACACACAATAATACGTGTTTAACATAAATACTTTTCAAAGGAAAGCAATGGGGTTGTAGAGATGGCAAAGAGTGTAAATCATCTGTCACCCAAGCATGGGGATCTGATCAGAATCCACATAAAGCCAGACACAGTGGCACAAGGAAATAATCCTAGCACCAGGATGGAAGGAAGAGACGAGTAAGCCCAAGCAGCTCAAAGACTAGCTAGTCCAGCACACACAGCGATGAACAAGAGACTAACTCACACAGGTAGAGAGAAATATCAGCCGACACTGTCTTCTTAGCACCTCCCATATGCTCCATAGCATGCATTCACCTGCATGTGCACACACACAATTTTTTAAAAAGTGATATCTGAAAACATAGTTTATGGACACAGCATTTGTGAAGTGTGGCCAAGGCCCTGGATTCAATTCCTAGAATCACAAGTATGTATGTGTGTATACATATGTGTGTGTGCGTGTGTGTGTGTGTGTGTGTGTGTGTGTGTATAAATTAATATCAAAGATGTTGAAGGAAAAACAGTTCACAATGACAAAAAGATCAGTTACTCAAAAAAAAGATAGTAATACTAAATGTGCTTGTATATGGCAACAGAACATCTAAATGTAAAAAAAAAAAAAAAAAAGACCTGTGGTTCACTATTATTATCAGGCTAAAACCAAAAATATATAGCAACAAATACAGGAAAAAAATTTTGAAAAAATGCAATGCCTACATGTGATTTATCTTAATCTCTGCATATTAAAATACAACTTTAACCCTATAGAGGATATTTTTAAATGTGTGTGTGTGTGTGTGTGTGTGTGTGTGTATGTATGTGCACATGTGAGTACAGTACCTGATGTGTCCAGAGACATCTGCTCTCCTAGAGCTGATGTTACAGGTGGTTGTGAAGTACACAGTGTGGGTGCTGGGAACAGAACTTCGGTCCTCTGCAAGAGCAGCCCATGCTCTTAACCTCTTAGACATGCCTCCAGCCCCCATAAAGTGCATCTTTAAACTCTGCTGCTAATGTCATGCCTAGTAGTCAAGCACTTTTCTCTAACATTGTGAATAACATGAGGATTTCTATTTTTCTTCTACTTACTAACAGATAGCCAATGCAATAAGACAAGAAAAGAGCATAGTAGGTCCACCTGAAAAGGTGACAAGATAAGTTTACAGAAAAATGCCAAGGAACCTGCAAAAAAACTCACGAGAGAGAGAGAGAGAGAGAGAGAGAGAGAGAGAGAGAGAGAGAGAGAGAGACTAGTGAAGACTCAGAACGCAAGGTTAAGGCTTCAAATTGTACTTCTACACATTAACACACAGTTGAAAACAATGGATAAGGTGCCTGCATGCAAGTGTAAAGACCAAAGTTAAGATTTCTAGAAGCCATATTAAAAAGTTAGGCAGGTCTGGCAGCTGCTGTTGGCAGTCCTCACATGGGAAACAGGGGAACCTTGTGACAGACAGGTACTTAGCTAGCTAGACTAACCAGAAGTGGCAAGTCCTAGTTCACGAGAGACCCCACCTCAATAAATAAAGTGGAGAGGGCTGATGATGTGGCTCAGCGGGCCAAGACACTTGTTCCCAAGCCTGATGACCCAAGTTCGATCCCTGGCAGAAGGGGAGAACTTGTTCCTGAAAGTATGTCGTCCTCCACACATGCTGAGACATGCACAGAGAGAGAGAGAAAGAGAGAGAGGAGGTAAATACGTGTTAAAAATATTAATATTAAGTGAAGAGCAATCAGGAAGACCTTCAGCATCAACTTCAGGCCTCACATGCACACGTACAGGGTGCACAAACAGACATAGGTATGCACACCACACACAAATGCACATGCAAAATAGTAGTAATATTAAAAATAAGAAATGCATTTAACAAAATTTATGTAAGACCTGTACATTGAAAAATCATAGAACATGTTGAGAGACATGATCAGCAGCTGGAAAGCAGACAGCTCATGTTAAGGTGCTAACTCTCCCCACTGACCTACATACAGATCAATAAAAGCATAGTCAAGAACCAGTCGGCTCCTGCTTCTAAAGGAAATGGAGCAAGATGTAAGGCAGAGGGTGGAGGTCACACTCCTTGGTTTTATGACTTGCGGCAAAGCCACAGTAATCACAGGGTGTGGCTTGAGCTGAGGACAGAAGTCTAGATCCCTGTAGCTGAAGTGTCCAGAAGGATGTCCAAAGCACATCATTTGGTTTCAGACAGAAGATCCAATACCACCCAGTGGAGAGGGGGTGTTTGCAACAAACTTTGGTAAGCAACTGGGTATCTTCTTCCTGGGGAGGGGGAGAAGAGAAACTTCAAATACTTTACTTAATGTGAGGGGCTGTGGAGATGGAGAGCACTGGTTACTTTCCAGAGGCCTCAAGTTCCTAGCATCCACAGAGTACATTACACCACGAAATCCCAGGGGTCCCACACCCTCTTCTGATCTCTGTTGGCACCAGGCATCCGTGTGTTGCATTGTCATATATTCAGACCAAACACTCCTACACATAAAAATTCATAATTTTTTGTTTTAACTTGAAATGAATCATAAACTTAGACAGAAGACCTGGTTTTAATACTATGAAATTCTGAAAGGAAACAAGAACAAAATATTTACTGCCTTCAATTAGTCTAAGATTTTTTTTTAAGGCACTAATAATAATCCGTGTCTCTCAAGATCACCTTTAAAATGTGGCTAAAGAACTAGGCTTATTATGGCAGTATTCAGGAAGCTAAGGCAGAAGGATCTAGAAAGCTAAGTATGTCTTGGCTACATAGTGAGGGGAGGAAGAGAGAGAAATGTAAACATTCAAGGTGTGTTTAAGGTGAATTCATTCCCTATCTATTCTATGCACAGGATCTTGGAACACCCACCATCCTCCCAACTCAAGCTCTCAAAATAGCCAACTCATTATGTATATATAGTATGTCTGTATCTATTTATGTATGTATCTATTCATATAAGCATGCATGCATGTATGTATGTATATCATACTCTCTCAATCGTGTGTGTATGTGTGTGTGTTGTCTGTGTGTACATGTGTGCATGCGTGTGTGCGTGCGTGTGTGTGTGTATGTGTGTGTTGTCTCTCTCTCTCTCTGTGTGTGTGTGTGTGTGTGTGTGTGTGTGTGTGTGTGTGTGTGTACAGATGCAGACATGCCATGGCATGTGCAAAAGTCAAGGAACAACATGCAGGAGTCTACTCTCTCCTTCCATCATGGGGCTGCAGGGATCAAACTTAGGTCCTCAGGCTTGGCAGCAAGCACTTCACCCACTGAGCCATCTAACTCCAGAGAATATTGTAGTTGCTGTTGTGCTAAGAGCTGAATCCAGAGTTTTGTTCATGCTAGACAGTCACTCAGCCACTTAGTCAAACCCTAGACCCCACATAACAAATTCTGTTATATTCTTGTCTCCAGGAAGTCTTCCTTCCCAGCTCCTATAATAGGCGAAGGCCTCTGGTTTGAGTCCCACACTTGCTGCCTCCTCTCTATGGCAGGGACTAGTCTCCAGTCCTAAACTGCAAGTCCCAGGGGACTGGGATAGGACCCATGCTTGTTAGTTTACAACACAAGCTGGAACTCCCGAGAAGACAGAACCGAGGAATTGCCTCCATTAGACTGGCCTGTGCATGTGTCGTGATTAATACCTGTGGATATTTTCTTAATAAGTGATTAACATGAGGAAGCCCTGCCCACTGTAGGCACCTGCCAGCCTGGGCAGGTGGTTCTGGGTGTTTAGGAAAGCGGACTAGACAAGCCATGGGAAGTAAGCCAGTAAGCAGCATTCCTCTATGGCATCTGTTTTACTTCCTGCCTCAACTTCCTGGACGATGGAAATGTAAGATGAAATAAAGCCTTTCCTCTCTGGGCTGTTTTGGTCAGTGTTTATCACAGCAGCAGAAAGCAAGGTTGGGCACTGCCTGACTAGTCTTCACTCTGATTCCCAATGCCAACAGGAGCCGGATGCTCTTCCCAGATTACTGACTGCACAGTCACATTGTTACACCAGCCTGAGAGGTAAACAGCAAGGGACTTATCTCTTCTGCAAATGAGAAATCTAAAGCTTAGAGAAGTTAGATGGGTGGTCGAAGGCCACACGCTGGCGGAAACCATGTCGACTCATCTCTCTGCACATTACACTGCTTCCCAACAATGGCAGCCCAACTTGGCCCCAGCATAGAAGGGGACAAGTGGACACCCGGCCCCTCCCACCCTTCCATCCGTCTCCTCCTTTGTCTCTCTTCCTTAATGGAGAGGCCTGGTGCTGAGACATTAAGAACAGACACACGAGACTTGAATCACACCCCTAACCACTCACTGGCTGTGTGATGTTGAGCAACTTACTTACCTTCTCTGAACCTCTTCTCTAAAATGGGGATCAAACAGCGCTCACCCCCAAAGAGCCAGGAAAGGTTACGTCAAGGATACAGGTGTATCAGCTCTGAGCATCTGATTTTTGCTTTCTCTCTCACACATACTGTCTCTCTCCCTGCTGCTTTTTCTTCACTCTCAATCCTCCATTGATGAGTCCAACCCTCTGTACGGTGGTGTGTCTGTCTTTCTGCCTAGGGCCCAAACAATGTCCCAGGCAAAGCAGAAGGCTCCTGCCTGAGCCAGCAGCAGTTAGAAGAAAGACATGGGAAATTTGTGAGGGAGGGTAAAGGCTGAACGGTAAAGACCACTCATTCTCACCCCGGGTAAAATGAGTGAGTAGGAATCGCCAACACTCATGCACCAAAGGACCTGACCCTTGGAGGGGAAGAAAGTGACATGTAGCCATTTCCATAGGCAGGCATCCCAGTGGCAGGATCTGTTGTGGGACTTCTATGCTAGACTGATGTCAGAGAGACCGAACTCTGGGTTCACGAACAGGCAGGCATCAGTCACCTGGAGAGTCTTGGATCTCAATGTCTTGGAAAGGACAGAGAAAACTTGGGTCCAGTCAATGCACAGTGCTTTCTGGCCACAGGAAAGCAATCATATAACTCCTCAGAGTCTTCATTTCCTCAGTGATAAAATGAAGTGGTTTACATGTCCCTGCTAGTGAGTGTGAACCTTCAGTTTGAAGTTAGCAGGAAAGAGGGCCCTTGGTGAGTTCCAAGCTATCCTGTACTATGTCCTGCTGGTAATGGCTGGATGGCAAAGATCCCACTACTACCCTCTGAATGGCCGGCCCACTCCTTGTGGGCTGGTTACCCCACTATCACAGAGAACGCTTTACCAATGATGATACCAGAAAGACAAACACTCCAAAGCAATCTGGCAGCGTGGTCCTGCTGAACTCCTGATCAGCCTGCAGTGCAACCTGGAGCTACTCCATTCCTGGGCCAGAGTCCTCCATCATGAGGGGCGGGACCACGGTGTTAAATTCTCAGCAGCATCTACACCTGTCAGCTTCGTGTTGGTAGTGTGAGATCGGCCACAGTGGGACTATTTACACCATAGAAATTGGCAAACAGGACAAATCAAGGTCCCACTGCTTAAGCTAACAATCCAAATCTCCTTCCAGTGGCCAGGAACTGAGCAGCTGGCTCAAGCAGATTGCCCGGCAAACTCAGCATCCGGCTGCTTTCCAGGGATTCACCCCTAATTAATATGGATGCACACCTGGCCAGCAGCAGGCCACAACCCGCATATTTATGCTCATGCGCATGACTGTGCCCATATATCCTCTGCCTGGTAGATCCCTGGACATAGTCAGAAAAGGGAAGGAGACATTTCCCTGCTCTTGTTAATTACAAGAACAAGCTCTGAGTACCCAACACCTTTCCTCCTGTATCCGTGCTCTGCTACCTCAGCCATATTAAGGACAAAGGGGAACTTGGCAAACCTCCAGCATTCCATGGCTGTCACTGAAGGGCACCACCATGCAGGCCCTAACCCCCATCATTATGATGCCCTGCACCCAGATTTTCACTCTATAAAAGTTGTGTTTGGAGACATCCTGCCCACTTAGACTGTAAAGTACCTGATAACCCTTGAAGCTAGTCCACATGGCACTGCCTCTCTACCCTTTCACACATCCCATAACCTAGAATACTTCTCCACTGTGGCCAGGTGAGAGGGTGTCAGGGAGGGAAGGGCAAGGAAGACTGCTCTGGGGGAGGAAGTCTGGGCCAGGCCCGGCCCTCCACTCTGTACCCCCTCCCTTACAGTGGCTGTGTTTGATCTTGCTTCTGTCTTCCAAAGCAAGCAAGCACTCAGGCAACTCCCTTCCACATACTGTTTAGAAGTCTCAAGTCCAGGATTTGAGAATATGATCCTGAGTATCCCTATAGACGCTATCAGGAAATAATCAGCCAGATGTTTAAAAAGGCATTAAGATGGGGGAAGAAGGGGGTTTTGCCAGCCAGTCTTGCTGGACAAGCCTTTAACACTAATGCACTTGGGAAAACAGAGACAGGTGGATCTTTGTGAATTTAAGGACAGCCTGGTCTATATAGCAAGTTCCACACCTGCCCAGTGCTATATAGTGAATCTCAAAAAACAAAAAGAGCAGAAGATATTTACGGTGTAATCCAGGCCAGCCTCAAATCGTCTAGATCTCAGGCTGGCCTTGAACTCACAGTCCTGCTATCCCAGCTTCCCAGTTCGTATACCTGGCATTACAGGTATACAACACCATGGCCGGACTGGCTTAGTTTCATTTTCTGTTGCTGTGATAAATTTATTTGACTTGCAATTCCAGGTTGTAGCCAATCACTGTGGGAAAGGGGAGGTGGCAGGAATTTACACCTGAGAGGCACATTACAATCAACGGCCAATGCATGTGTGCGACTGCTCAACTCCATTTCTCTATTCATGCAACCCAGATCTGCAGCACAGAGAATGGAGCCGCCCATAGTGGACAGATCTTCCTATGACAGACCAGTCAACCTAATCTAGACCATCTCTCATCAAGAGTGCCTTCTGGATAATTCTTAGAGTGCTCTAAGCTGACAAACCACCATATCAGCTATCTGGTATCTTTATAAAAAGCAGAAGTTTGGGGCCCAAGACAAACTCTGAGGTAGGACAATATGAAACAGGACAAGAGACACCACATACAGGCAAGAAGAAAGGTCTTACCAAGCTCCACAGCCCTCAGGAGCCAACAGCACCAAAAGTTCCTGGGGCACTTTGGTACTATGGTGATTTGTACAAGAATAACCCCATAGGCTTATATATTTAGAGGCTTGGTCATTAGGGAGTGGCACTACTTGACAAGGACTGGGTGTGGCCTTGTTGGAGGAAGTGTGTCACTAGGGGGTGGGCTTTAGGGTTTCAAATGCTCAAGCCAGGCCCAGTGTCACTCTCTCTTCCTGCTGCCCTTGAATCCGAATATGGAACTCTCAGCTACTACTACCATGTCTGCCTGCCATCATAACAGACTAAACCTCCAAATCTATAAACAAGCCCCAGTTAAATGCTTTCTTTTATTAAAGTTGCTGTGCTCATGTCGTGTCTTCACATCAAAGGAATGCTGACTAAGACAGGCACCCATTGCTGTGAGGCAGTACATTGCTGGTGGGTAACCACTGGTTTGTAATGCTCTGTCTCAGCCACCCTATTGGCCAATACAAATCTCCCATAAAGGAGCCAGAAGAAAACCACTCAAGGGCAGCCTAGTTGCAGGGTCTCCCAAAGCTATAGCAATAATGTTGCATTAGTCGTCCTTATATCAGAGACCTTCTCCAGCCCAACGGATGCCACTTGTCCCCTTGGACAAATGAGGAAAACTGAGTATCAGCAAGGCAGAACATTTACTAAAAAGCTAACTCAAGTTAATCACAGAGCCTAGAACCTAAGCCTCCCTCATTAACAAGCCAAAAGTATTCCACAGTCAAGTCAAACTGCTCTTCTCAAATGTATGCAAGATTCTGTGGTCCTGAACTTGGGAGCTAGCTGCCGCTCCCCCCTCCCTTCTTCCCCAGAGAAAAGTTCCAGTCCAAGAGCCATTTCTTACTGCTGAGACAGAGTGCCAGACAAAGCAACTTAAGAAAGGGTTGATTGGGTCTCATGGTTTGAAGATATAGTCCATCATGGCCAAAAGACACAGAACTGATGCAGCTCTAAGCTGTGCCTATGACATGCCAAGCTGTACCTTCAGTTGCAAAGCAGAAAGATGGCATTCTGGGATAAATGCTGGGGCTTAGCTTTCTCCCGCCCCCCTTTTTTTATCAGTCTAGGACCCCAGGTTTTTCCTCCTCAATGAAACCTCTGGAGGCATTGCCCTCCCTCACCCTAGACACAGCCCAGAGGTGTGTCTCCTAGAAGATTCTAAATCTAGTCAAGTCAGACAATGAAGATTAGCCAGGAACAGTGAAAGCACCAGGCAGCTTTCAGTCAGCCCCATAACTGGGCTCCAGATCCAGACCAAGTGAAGCCAACCTGAGGGTAGAGCTCGGCTCTGGCCAATTCAGCAGCTCCTCAGATAGTGCTTAGGTACAGCTATGGGGGGGGGGGGGAGTCATGATCTAGAAGGTTCCACGATGGCTCTGTGGTAGGTAGCTCATGGTGCCACACTCTCATGATGAGACAGCTGAGGAAGGTGTAAGTGCCCCCACCCCATGCCAGAGGTCACAAGCCCAGCAGGCAATCTCTCTTCAGAAATATGAAGTATAAGTGTATGTGCAAACTGGCATCCACTCATTCTGTATAAAGTCCTATGAAATGTCAGAGTTGGGAGTGTTTTCTCAATTCCTTGCCTGGCGGGCAAGAGGTCTTTAAAATATCCATGCAAAGAGAAAAATAGGGTTTGCTTTTCAATATGGCCCATACTCTTCCATCATAATACGGTGCAGCTGCTTATCATAAAGAAAACAACTGGGCTGACAAGGGCTTCGGTGCTTTTCTTCATCTGCAAACCTGATAACCTGAGTTGGATCCTACAGCACACACTGTGGAAGGAGAAAACCAGCTCGGAAGTTGACCTTTGACTTCTGTGGAGAAGTATACATGTCTACACACACATACACAGACCTGCACATACACATGGGCCTGCACACACACATGGGCATGCTCACACATATGGACATGCACACACACATGAGCATGTACACACACATATGGGCCTGCACACACACATGGACATGCACACACACATGAGCATGTACACACACATGGGCCTGCACACACACATGGGCATGCTCACACATATGGGCCTGCACACACACATGGACATGCACACACACTGCGGCATGCACACACACATGGGCCTGCACACACACTTGGGCATGCACACACACTGGGGCATGCACACACACACATGGACATGCACTCCCTATTAACAAAAATAATAATAAATTTTAAAGAGCTGCACAGGGATGGACACTTACACACAACCCTTCCCACGTGCAGCCAGACAGTAGCCCTGTGTGGTGTGGTATGTATTATAATTGCACTTTACAGACAAGACAACCGAGACCTAGAGACCCACAACTAACAGAAGAACTCTGGCACTGTGCCTTGGATTCTGACCATCACCTACACCATCTACAAAGCCTTTTAACCTTTGAAATTCTCCCTGACTTTTTTTAAATGTAAAATTAGTGTTGTACAAATTAAGCAATCAAACGAAATGCTTGCCCTCCCCCACCACCATAGGTTTAAGATTTTTAAAGATTTTTCTTCCTTTACTTGCAATTGAAGGATTCTGTTAGTAATAGAATTCAAAGAGAGGGAACAGAAACATTCTCAGAGCAAAGAACCTCAGCCTGGACACCAGTATAGGTGTTCTCATTCCTATCTCTCATTGGATCCTCTGACTTCTGGAAAGAGAGAAACACAGGCCTGGGCTGCCCTCTTGTGACTGTGATGATATTTACAGCCAACACCTCCACACCCAGCCACCCATGTACACAGGGCCCGAGCCCCTGACTGTGATGATATTTACAGCCAACACCTCCACACCCAGCCACCCATGTACACAGGGCCTGAGCCCCTGTGAAGGACAGATGGATAGCCATACCCCATGTGAGAGCACCAGGCCCCCAAGTAGCTGAGGCTTTGCCCAGGTACCAGAGGTGAATCTGGAAACTGTACCCCAAAGTCTGAACCACACCCCACTAGCTGCGTATCAGAATCAGATCTCAATGATGTGTATAGCTCAGTTGGAAGTGATTACACGTCATGATCAAAGTCCTGGGTTTGATCCCCAGCATCAGATAAAATCAGGCATGGCATGATAATACATGCCCATAATTCTAGCATGGAGGTAGAGATGGAAAGATCTCATGTTCAAGATTATCTTAAACTACATAGCAAGATGGAGGTCACCCTGGGCAAGGTGAGACTTCCAGGTAGAGGTGGGACCCAAGGGATCTTCCCTAAGGCAGGTTTTGGCCTCATGCTATAAGTAGAATTCCACGCTGGTGTCCACAATTCCCAAACTTGGCTATGGCCTCCTACTAGGTCACAACAGCACATGTTCTCCTACTCAAAAGATCTGCGCTGACCTTCCCACCACACAGTCTTTCTAGCCTAGCTTGCTGGGCTGCTTGGGTACTGAGTTCTTCCAGGCAAGAACACTTTTCAGGGCACTCAGACCCCCCTGCAGGAAACAGAGAACTGGCCAGAACTGATTCCAGCACCTACCTGCAGAGTGTTGCCCCAGACAGAGCACGAACCAGCCGAACACTGAACCCTCTGTGAAGGATTCAGCATGGGCGTGGTCAGAAACGGAGTCACTCCTGCCTTTAATAAGGTTTTCTCTCCTCCCCGACTTCTCCCTTGGATCTAAGATACTGGTTCTCAGTTTTGGAACAGGACAGGAGAATTCCGTGAAATGTCATATCTGGAGGAAGCCACCTGCCAAGCAGATACCATGTAGCACATAAAACTCCTGTGGGACCATCAGAAGACAAGGTCTGTCTTGCTGTCCTGAGAGAGCAGGAGTCTTGCAAGCCCAGAAGTGAGGAGGTCACTCATCACCATTCCACTGGGTCTCAGGATTGGGACAATGTAGGACATGGGTAGCCCTTCCCCAGTGAAGGTAGCTGCCTTCTACTCCTCCACCATTCCCACTTCAGAAGCCAGCCAAGCCAGTGTGGACCTCCCCCAGCCCCCACCCGAAGGCCAGAGTGCATTAGCAGCCTGAAGGCTGTCAGGAGTGGTTTCAGGCGCCCCATTTATATTCCTAAGTAGAGGACTTGTTAATATGGAGCCTGCCTCCGGGGAAACAGGAACGTGCAGGGAAACATGTGACAAATCACAGCCCACTGGCCAGACAGAGCACTAATTCCCACTTACATCTCATTCATCAACCTTCACTGGCCAACGAGCCTCCACTATCACAGGGCCAAGGGCTCGCCTCCAAGAGCCTCTTCAGCTCTGAGAAACTCAGACACTGATGGCAGGTAGGAGGGTAACCTGTCCTGCCAGCAGGTCACTGAAAGACCCATGCAATAGACATGAAGATCCCATCCCGCCCCACAAAGTAGACAAGGGTGAGTCCCAAACCAGACCTCATTGGGGGGGGGGGCATCACTCCAGTCCTGAGGACAAAAAGCTGGTTCATTTGGGCCACATCCACCCTCCACATGAAAAGGGTCCATCAGCATCGGGCCATGACAGTGGCAAGGTTCCCCACTTCCCTGTTCACAGTTTACCCTTACCCACACAGCACAGCCTGCATACAGGGCAAGGCCTGGGCTACACTGTCTGGGCACTACTTCCTTGTGTGGCTGAAGCTTGGTTCCCAAGCAGAGCAAGTATGCAGCTTGAGTAATGGCGGGCACAGATCCACCCGAATCCTGATAAGGGAGAATAATAACTTGTCAAAGATATATATGATATGTGTTTGCTTTCTCGACGGAATATCTATGGGGCTAATTCATCAAGCCGGCAGGCTGGCTGGAGACCCAGGGAAGAAAGTGAGGAGGGAGAAACACGTGATGAGTAGTGCCCTGTGAAAGGATGGGAGCCAATGTGGCCTACAGAGGCCACTGAAGCTCACCAGGGCCCTAGCAAGCCCTGAGACTGACCCTGTCCTGGGGCTCACTGAACAGAAGTCTGTGCAAAGCTCCTGGTCTAGGAAGCTAGAAGATGAGCAGATAGAGTAACCCCCTCCTGGAAGGAGATCAGCCAGCCAACTTCTGTCTCCTCCCACTGCTTGGTCCCTGTCCCCTGAACTCTCTCACAGGGAGAAAATTTCCCCAGGCCTAAGCAAGCCAGAAAAAGACAGTTCTAGGTCATTCCAAGAACGCCGAAGTTTAGAAGAAAGGAAGAAAGATAAATTTAAAAAACTAAAGGAAAACCCAACTAACTACCCACCTGAAAGCACTTGGCACCCACAGACTATTCCACCTGTTTCAGGCCCACAAGGGGGCTGAGAAAGTCCCCCCACACATCTGTGCCTTAATGATGCCTGACAGATGCTCCTCAACCTTTCTCTGCCCTTCCTCCTCTCATCTGCAAATAACTGAGCAGATAATGCACTATCACAGCACCCACACTCCTATCTCCCCAGGATCTACCTGTCTGTCCCTCAGCAGCCAGAGCCAGGGACCAATCTCCAAGCAGGAACGCCAGTACCCCACACCTAAATGGGTCCCTAGTGCGGCCTCTCCAGAACTGCCCTGCCCAGCTTCCATAAACCTCAGGTGTTTTCAAATCTGTTTCTTACCAGTTACTCCAAAGCTCCAGACTTTCACCAGTTTTTCAACACAAGAGGAAAGCCCCTTACCAGACACCAGGCCCAGTCTTAGTACCATGTACCCCACCAGAGAGCAGAGATGACAGGCCCCATTAAGGACATAGCATGATTGGGGCTCATGCTACGGTACAGGGAAGCACTGCCTCGGCCTCTCTCACAGCCAAGAGTGGCTCTCTCCCAGGCCCAGCAGTGAGCAGTTAAACCCTGACACAGTTCAGGAGGTCTCTAGGACCCTACCCAGCTCTTTCTGGATTTCCTTTCCATTAGTAAGAGCTGGCACCATTCTGTTGTTAAATATTTTGACTCTCACCCCAGTAGCACATCTGTAAGCCCATCCTGTGGGAATTTCATGAGTACTCCCTGTGAGAAATCTGCTGGCTCCCTGCCTCCCTCCCTCCCTCCCTCGCCCTTTCTTCTTTCCTCCCTTCTCTTCCCCTTCCTTCCCCCCCCCCTTGATCTCCTCTCTGCTTCTCCTTCTTTCCTTTTTCCCTCCATTTTTTTCTCACCCCCTCCTTCCTTCCTCTCTCTGAGACCTCGGGTCTCCCTCACATCATACTCTCCCTGCCCTGGATCTGAGCCTAGATCTGAGCGACCATTGGCCAATGCTCAGAGCCGTGCACCTCACCATCCCGGCAGAATCTGGCAACTCCTAGATCCCAAGGGCCTGGAAACATGGAGGTCTGCCTCTCCATACCCCCACTACTTCCTGGTGGTCACTGGAAGCCCACTGCGGTGCACAGACAGCAGGTCTGGGGCGGAAGGGTGCTTGTCTGTCTCCCTTCAGGGTGTGAGGAAGGGAAGGGTAAAGAAGGGCTATTCCCCTACCAGGGCCGCCTGGAGCTGGAAGCAATTAACTTGGTGTTTTCAAACAAGGGCAGAGGAAGCGGGAGGCATGAGACTGAGTCAGCACGTTGGCGAGGCAGGCGCCAGGCGGCTGGCTCAGCTCGTTAGCAGGACTGGCTGAGCCAAGGAGATACAAGGTCAGGGAGAAGGGGATAAGCGCCCCCAGACACAGATGAGGTGGGGACTGGGTCAGGAAAATGGCTGCAGAGCTCTTCTTATCCCCTACAGAGGACAGCAGGGCACTGCTTAAGACCAGCACTCCCCTCCCCTCCCCTCCCCCGGCACAGAGGCATCCAGCAACCAGGGCATCAGACTCCCTCTCGTCAAGTACTGGCCTCTCAGGAAGTCTTGCCCAAGGTCCTAGAACCTTCGGAGTACACCGGGCTAGAGAGGATGTTAGAATGTGGATAGACTCCAAAGAGAAAGCAATCTGCTTTAGCGCCTACATCTAAAATACGGTACATAGATTTGGCGATATTGCTCAGTAGAAAGCTGACCCAGCACGTACAAAGCCCAGAATTCAGCCCCAGAACCCCAGAAATAGGTGGGGTGGCACAGTAGCTATAATCCCAGTACTTTGAAGGTTCACAAGGATCACAAGATCATCTTCGGCTACATAGTGAGTTTAAGGTCAGCCAAGGCTCCATGATACCATGTCCCAAAATGATAAAACAGTATGTATATCCTGATGTTTTCTGGCTGTGGGTGGGGTTGCTGAATTTGGTCACCGGCTGAGTCTCTTTCCAGGTTCTAGAAGCCAAGCTCATATGACCCATGACCTTCCCGTCCGCCTGGAAGAGACAGAGGCTGGGTGGTAGGTGTGCAGAGCAACCCATTCTCTTTTGTCCACTAGAAAACAGCAGAGTTGAGAGTGACATCAGGACTGCCTATCTCCAAAGCCTATGTTCTTCCTAATTCAGTGCTCCAGAGGTGGGGAGGAGACGGAGAAAGTGGCACTGAAAAGACATGAGCTGGCACACTACATTAAGGCCCAAGTGTAAGAAAAAAAAAAAGAGAGAGAGAGAGTACCCACAACTCTGCCAGCTTTTAGCTGGACATGAAGTCAGCATGCTCCAGCACCTCTACATAGGGGCCTGCTGTAGGTTACTGACGCTCCCTGATGGGCATGCCACAGCTGGATCTCCTGAGCTTCCTTGCTAGACAAGAGCAAGAGTTTACCAGAACACCATCCTGGCTGTTCATCAGGACAATTCTGCTGTTTGTGAAGAGAAAGCTATGTGAAGTTCCTTTCAGCCCGTTGTTTCTTTGCTGGCAAAGAAGGGACAAGGCTTAGAACAAAAGATACAGGCTGGGGAGAAAGTTGGTGGCAGTCAACAATGGGGGGGGCGGGGGGGGCGTCAGGTCCTCAGCCATGCTGCCCATGAGAGACAGTAAAAGCTACCAAGGAAAAAACAAAGACCAGCCTGTGGGGGGGGGGGGGGGATGGCGGGGAGCTGGATCCTAGGTTTGAGTTTCCATTTCTTTCCAGGATTCCCAACCCAACAGTCATGTGAGCACCCTGGTAATGTCACTCCCTTAGTCCTATGATGACATCTATCCCCGTCCTACCACCCATCTTTTCCTAATGTCAACATGGATGTGTGTCTCCCTTTTCTCATTAGACTGCCCAAAGGAGGTTAGAAAATCCTGAAGGTAATTTTTTCTTAATAGAGAGTAAATAACCTAAGAAATCGTCAAAGAGACAAGTGTCCCAGACACGACTGTTTAATGATACAGTTAGCGCACTAGATTCCACTAGAGAGATGTCCTTGGGGACAGGACTTTTGACACTTGTACTATGTCTTTCCTTTGGTGGCTAGAATAGTGGTCAGCACACGGAACTTTGCAATGAGGGACCGACAGGTCAGAGGAACATCCTGCCTGATGGGAGTGTGCCATGCCCAAGTTCTTCTCTCACACTTGAAACTCCACATATCACAGACACCAGAACACACCCGACCTCCTGCTGCCTCCACTCAGCATGCCTTATACACAAGCCTCCCTGTGAACCCCCTTCTGATCCAAAACCCTTTCTACAAACTCAGCTCCACACTGCACCTTACCACCCTCTGGCCTCACCAACCACACCAGGACTTGCTACCATGGCAGACACATGACACCTGACAGCCCACCACCTAGAAGACTTCATTCAGTCTCCATGGTGCTGTATCCAGGTATCATCTGTATATAGGTATCCAGACCCTCTTTCCCAAACCCGCATTCCCTACCACTAAAAGTAATGGCAAACTTTAGTGCCCATAGGTGCCTCTTCGGGTCTTCATAAACTTTCTTATTCAAAACCATCAATGACATGAAGTATGAACTTGTCACAAAGTAAATGTATTATATGGTCAATGATGTATAGATGCCAGGCACCAGATATAGCCCTAGAAGTCATCATTGTTTACGTGGGTCCATGGCCCTGCCTGGATCTTGCATCTCTTCTTTGGTTCTGTGTAGAGAAACTCTCTCGTTTGCTTTGCTTCCTTGACCCACCACAGGCAGCTTTCAGTTCCCAGCTTGCTAGAAGAGTTGGCCTGTGCATAGGTCCTGCACTCCCAGAATCACTAAATCCTAGATGTGTAGAGGTCTATCAGATGAGTATGGCTCAGGAGTCTCCCAGAATGCTATACTTCTGCAAAACCAAAATCCACGTCATATACTTCAGCAGTGAGAAACAGCATCCCACCAAGCAGAGAAGCATAGTTTTCTAACAATAGTGCTGTGGTGATATATTTTATATTTAATAAAATCAGTCTGGAATATCAGAGAACAGATCTACCCACAGTCAAGCCAGGAGGGTCAGAGAGTGCTAACCTATGCCTTTAATCCCATAACTCTGGAGAAAGCGATCTTTCTGTGTTTCTGTGAGTTCAAGACCTACCAAACAGTAGTAGCTCATACCTTTAATATTAACTCTAGAATTATGATGCAGAGTTGAACCCAGAAATGAAACAATTGAGCGAAGAAGATATTTAAGGAGGTGTAGGCAGACACTGAGGTATTCTGTAGAAGTGAAAAGCCAGGCTGAGGACTCTGGAAAATAGATTTTTACCCTGAGAAGTTGGCTGGGTGAGAATTGACTGTGGTCTGTTTCCTCTCTCTGATATTCCAGCTTTTTTCCCAATATCTGGCTCTGAGTTTTCATTTAATAACAACCAGAATTCGTGTTACATAGTGACCAGCAAGTGAGAGCCAGAACTGAGAAAGTCGTATTATATGGAAGGGGCAAGAGATCAACCTAGACTCCCTAGATGGCTCCTGCTCTATCCCCCCACCCCACACCCCACACCCTTCACCCCATGCCCCACACAAATACTTTAGAGCAGCAGTACTCAACCTTCATGCTTCATGCAACACTTTAATACAGTTCATCATATTGTAGTGACCCCCAACCATAAAATTATCTTTGTTGCTACTTCATAACTGAAATTCTGCTACTGTTAGAAATTGTATTGTAAATATCTGATATGCAGATCATCTGATATGTGATCCCTTTAAAAGGATTATTTGATCCCCCAGTAGGGTCATGACCCACAGGTTGAGAACCACTGCTTTGAGGTAAAGGATAATGAACTTTCTAGGGACTGTTATAAGTTCATCCATCTCCTAAGAAATGGAGGCAGGATACGAACACAGTTTGGGGGTCCTGTTCTAGTTAGCTGTCTGTTGCTGGGGTGAAACACTGACCCAGGACAACCTGGAAGAGCAAAGGCTTTATGACCATTCACGGCTTACAGTCCATCATCAGGGAAGCTAAGACAGGAGCCTGAGAACAGGAGCTGAAACCGAGGTCACGGAAGAGGAGCCGTGCTTACTGGCTTGTCTTTTCTGGCCTATCTGGATACTTTTCTTATACATCTCATGCCTAGTGCCTAGAGATGACACTGTCCACAGTAGACTGGACCTTTCTATATCAATTAGTAATTTAAGAACCCCTCCCCACATGTCCACAGGTCAATCTAAAGAAATAGATTCCTCCATTGAGGTTCCCTCTTTCCATGTGAGTGTTAAGTTGAGCACAGGTCCCAAGTCAAGGGATCTCTTCCTCTATTAACACGGAAGATCAGATGGACTCAGATCAGGGTGACATTGTATCAGCATCCAGGAACCCCTGGCCAGGTCTGTCTTGGCACCAGCCAAATTCCAAGAGCGTGTTGCTTAAAAGTAGATCTTAAACTGTTTTTCTTGGGCTCACACTGAAGGCAACGCCTTGCTCATCTGGAGGGAGGCTCCTTTCTCTCTTGTCCCCCAGTCCTGAAGTTGGGCTTCTCAGGCAGTCAAAAAACCAAGGTCTCAAGAACCTAAGCCCTGAAAGCCAATTTGTGGCCTGCTTTCAGGACAGGGAATTCACAATGGCACCCTAGAGCCTTCCTGTCCCTCTTCCCATGCCACCCCCCCACCCCAGCTTGTCTTCCTGGGAAGAGTTTCTTGTCTGGGCATTGAAAGGGAAGCCCTGGACAGGAAAGCAGATAGGATACCTGTAGATATTCACCTCTCCCTCCTCCCCTTCAAATCAATTCCCCAGTGTCACCCACAGCTCTATGGCAGGATGTATACTGTAGCCAACTGCTGCCTCTTCACTCCCAGCTCCACTGGGTCCCCCAGATCTTCCCTTCCAAACTTCCTCCCTCCCACTCACCCCATTATCTCAGCCCCCAACACCAGCAGTCATTCCCTGGAACTCATAGGTGAGAAACAAGGAGACGATCTCGATCTCTCTCTCTCTCTCTCTCTCTCTCTCTCTCTCTCTCTCTCTCTCTCTCTCTCTCTCTCTTCCCCCTCCTCTCCTCCCCTCCCCTCCCCTCCCCTCCTCTCCCCTCCTTTCCTCTCCTCCCTTCCAAATCCAGTCCCCAATCTCATCCCCAGCTCTGTAACAGACTTCCTGCTGCGGCCTCTCTGCATTCTCTGCTCCCATTCCCAGGGGACTAAGCAACCTCTGTGGAACACCCTACTTTCCTCTCTCCTGGGGACCCCCTCAGCACCTCACTTCTACCCATCCCCATTCCTAAGTGTCAGCTTCTTACATCTAGAAACATATTTTACCCAAGTCCCCCAGTGGCCACACCTAGCAAGATCCCAGAATTACTTACCAGACAGCACAAAGCCACCACATCCTCCTAACAATGGCAGAGGAGGGTCAAAATCAAGGAACAAAACACCCACCCACTGAAGACAAGACCAGACATCAGTACCTAGAATTACAGTATTCACAAACCCAAATGCTTAGGTACCAGCATAAAAAGATAGAGTCAGTAACATCCAGGATATATCTCCACTAGAGCCCAGCAACCTAGCAGGCCCTGAGAACTGCAACACAGCTGAAGCCTTCATGACTATGAAGAGGTTCCTTAAAGAGGAAATGGAT
Organism: Phyllotis vaccarum; assembly: GCA_033318265.1. Lineage (NCBI taxonomy): Eukaryota > Metazoa > Chordata > Mammalia > Rodentia > Cricetidae > Phyllotis > Phyllotis vaccarum. The sequence goes on from JARWLC010000012.1 coordinate 85,070,169, forward strand.
AAATCTCTTAAAGAAATCTATGAAAACACAAACAGTGGACAGAAATTGATAAAAAACAATTCAGGATCTAAATGTGGAAGTAGAGTCCATAAGAAAACCCAAACTGAGGGGATCTGGAATTGAAAAATTTAGGAATTTGAACAGGACCCCTAGAGGTGAGCCTGGCAGGCTATGAAGAGATGAAAGACAGAATGTCAGGCATTGAAGGCACAATGGGAGAAATGTGTCCCTGCAAGCCAGAAGAGGGCACCAGATCTCATTACAGGTGGTTGTAAGCCACCATGTGGTTTCTGGGAATTGAACTCAGGACCTCTGGAAGAACAGTCAGTGCTCTTAACCTCTGAGCCACCTCTCTGGCCTCCTGGTTTGTCTTTTCAAGACAAGGTTTCTCCATGTAACTGTCTTGGATTTCTCTATATAGATCAGGCTGGCCTCAAACTCATAGAGATCCACCTGCCTCTACCTCCCAAGTGTTGGGATTACAGATGTGGATTGTCACTGCCCAGCCTTGTGGGATTTCTAAGTGTGCAAATAAGTGGGTCTCTATATCCATATCTGTTTCTTGCGCCTTCTCTTAGGCTCTTTTCCTTCTATTTGTTTGCATTTTCCTATTCCAATGTATTAGTTTTCTTACTATATTTTATCTTACTATCTTCTAGTAAGAGACAGAAAGAGGTGGATCTAGATGGAAGGGGATGTTGGGAGGAGCTGGGGGGGGGGAATCGTGATTAGATATAGTGTATGAGGGGGAAATCTATTTTCAATAAAAGACAAAAAAGGAGGAAGCCCCTTCCCTATAAATGAGCCATATCTGTTCTTTAGCTCCTTCATCTCCCATCTGTGGGAGACCTTGCTGTTCCAGGTGATCTCTTGACCCTGGCCACATTGTGCTTGTAATTCTGTCTATAGCGCATCCAACTGAAGTTATGCCATCCTTTAGGAGGGTGGTATGAACTCACTATGTAGATCAGGCTGTCCATGAATCACAGAGATGTGCCTGCCTCTGCCTCCCAAGAGCTAGGATTAAAGGAATAGGCCACCATGTGTGCCAGCTTTCAAAACCCATCCAAAATTCACCTCCTCCCTGCTCTCTGTTGTAAACCTCTCTCCTAGCTCTTCCCGCCCCCCCCCCCCCAGAACCTAGGTCTTCCTAGGGACCATTCATTGTGTTGTGATGTAGGCCTGGGTGATGTAGGCCTGACTTCTTGGCACAGTGCTTGGCACACAGAAAACTCAAAATTAACTTGGCACCAAATGAAGAGCTGCAATACGTTATCATATTACAGATGTAGAGACTGCAGTTGGAGGAAGCTGAGCAGCTTCCCCCAAGGCCACGCCCAGTCAGTAAGAGGCCAGGCCACGCCCAGTCAGTACCGAGGCAAGGCCAGAGCCCATTCAAAATGTGATTCCTATCATGTTCTCTCACTGACCTCTTACCTATTACTACCACTAAATCAAGCCAGAAGCTAAAAGCTCCAAATTAAGAGCTTCTGTTTTATCTCATTTGCTTGTTTATTTCTTTGAGGCAAGATCTCTGGCAGCTCAGGCTAATCTAAAACTCACTATGCAGCCGATAGTGACTTTAAACTCCTGATCTTCCTGTCCGCACCTCCCAAGAGCAGGTATTATAGGGGCGTACCACCACACCCAGCTCAGTACTTTTATCGACCACCATAGGTACCACACGCAGAGAAGAATGTAGGGATATAGATGCACAGTCAAAAGAACACCAGCCAATCGCCTGCCATAAACCCCACCCCGGAAGTCTACTTCTCCTCAAGTTAATCACTACTAGCTTCGTGTTACTCACAGCCTTATTCTGTTTCACATTTGCGCCATTTTTCCTGAGTCTCCCTAGCAATGTATTTATTGCCCTCTGCTTGCACAGTTAGCTGTGTGTTTGCAATTCCATTTTCCGGAATGACACGAAATCCATGATCTTTTCGCTGCTTGCCACTCTTCTGTTCATCTTCCCTGTGCTGTGAACCCTGAGCAGCTGCTGACTAGGATAGCCAACCACAAAAGCAGGCAGACCCTCCCACCACATAGCACCAGCTCTCTCCTAAAAGCCACTTTATTTTAGGCACTGAGTTAATAGCGTACAAATGACATGCACAGTAATGTGGAATTAGCATATGTCTTGATTTTTTTTTTTTCACCAGGAAAGAATTTTGTATGTGTGTGAAAAGTCAACTTGTTCCGGCCCTTTTCTGACAGGGCTGTTTTGATTCCAGTTGTCTGACAGCAGGTGATCTGACCTTGTGTTTGGAGGCAGAAAAGAGGCCCCAGGAGAGTTCAAAGAAAAACAGGCTCAGAGGACCCCACAGACTCCCCCCTCTTCTCCCTGGCCAGCCCTCACCATGGTGGCTTTGGCCCATAGCTGCCCTAGCCCAGGGACCCAGTGGCAGACAGAAGCAGACCTACTTTGGTTTCCATGACAACTGCAGGCATCGGAAGGCGGACCAAGTGAGCCGCAGCCAACAAGGCAGCTGGTTTGAAGGGTGTTGATCTCTCTGCGGACCAGCAAGGCAGAACCACTAGGGACCAGTAGCAGCAACCGAGCCAAGGGGAGTCTTTGAAGATGGACATGAACAATCCTTAGAGACCTATCTGCATAACTCATACTCACCTCACCCACCTGGACAGAGGCACACACTGAGCAAAGCACATCTATACTCCACTATGAATACACACAACACCAAAAGCATCACTTCTACTTGGACCCATCTTCACATACACAAATATAGCCTCCTGCAAAAAATGTTCACTCAAACGCCAATAAAAGATGTACAAACAGAAAGATTCAGGCATACACTCAAGATACACGTACCCATATGCACAGGTGACATGCCCAGAAAGTTCACTTTATCCTGGTAAAACACAAACCAGTTTGCCAAGAGAAAGCAGGTCCACTGTCACCGAGGCCTTACCAGGACAACCCAAGATGCATATAGCCAGATTCAGAACACAACCTTCCAGGGCTGCATCCAATGCACAGGAGCCTATGCTTTCTAAATCAACGCAGGAACATTCCCCACAGTGTTACTGCTGAATTGCAGGGTCAAACAACCAAAATGGGAGAACATACATATTCTCCTTCCTCTAGAGCCATACCTCCCGTGGAGACAGGCCCTTAATCCTTTGTTTATTTAATGTTCATGTGCATATTTCTTCCAGAAATGCTCAAAGGACAAAGATTCCAACATGTTCCTACCATTCATAATTTAAAATTAAAAGTGTGCTGAAGCAGGGAGTGGTGGCACCTGTTCTTGATCCTAACACTGAGGAGACGGGGCAGGTGGATCTCTGGGAGTTAAGACTAACCTGATCTACCTAATAAGACACTGTATAATAATAATAATAATAATAATAATAATAATAATAATAATAATAGTGTACTGAGACTCACAGAGTCATATAATCCTCTTTAAGACAACCAATGCACCCCACCCCACAAGCCCACAGACATGCTCCACAATTCGGGGGGGGGGGGGCTGCTTCCCATTCCAAAAAGAAGAGCAATTCCCACAGCATGGAGTAGCTTCTTAGGCTACAGGTCATCTATCTCTTAACCTGGCCGTAACACCCGACAATAGTTTCTACTATTCGGAACCCAAGGTGACAGAAACACCACGGAGGGACAGTTGGTTCGTCTGATTAAAACTCTGAAAATGCAAAGGCCACAGACAGTCTCAGTCCTGTCTGAACAGTAACTTGTTAATCAATGGCAAGCCGAGAGGGAATGTAGTACACCTATGTGACTGTGCATCCTTACAACAATATTAGCTATACTCATGAGCACCAAATGAGTTGACTGGGTTATTTCTGTACTTTCACACTGGTAATAAAAATAATCTATAACTTAAAATTCTCAAGGATATTACAGAAAACCACAACCAAACAAAATGCAGAGCTGTGGAGCCCAGTCACAACAGATATATCTAAAAGACAACTCCTGCACCTAAGGCTCAGGGGTCACTGCAGAAAAGGAGGCAGAAAGATTGTAAAAAGGCCAGAGGATCGGGGAGTTTGCTGTGGGATTGTGTTTCCTAGAAGTATCAGCAGCTACACCCATAAAACCTCTCCAACATGGCTACCTAAACATAGCCGAACAAAGACAGCTGCTAACGTGGACGGAGGAGACGGAAGCCTCGATCCCCTCAGCTGAAGAAGGCTGAGAGCTGGCAAAAGCTTCCCCTGGGAAAAGCACACTAAATGGTCATCCAACACCGAATGGTCAGTCCTGAAAACATGTACAGAGTAACATAAATACTGAGCAGGCTTTATTTATGTATTTAGGAACACAGAAAATGCGCGCTCACGTGCGCATGCACGCGCAAACACACACACACACAATTACATAACAACAATGAAGAAAGAGCCCACAAATGTGAAAGGGAGTAAGAAGAGACAGAAAGGGGTGGAGCTAGATGGGAGGGGATGTTGGGAGGAGCTGGGGGAGGGACCATGATTAGATATAGTGTATGAGAGGAAAATCTATTTTCAATAAAAGACAAAAAAGGGGGAAGCATGTGGAGGAGAGAAAGGGAATGGAGAAATAATGTAGTTATAATTTTTAAAAATTAAAAATGCTTTAAAAAACTCAGAATTATTAATACGGTCTATCCCATCAGTTATAATTCAGTAACCACCTTTTGGTTTTATCAGTAATAGTATTAGCATTGTGGGATGCTTAACAACACAATTCTTTACATACACTTCATTTGTGTCCCTGAGAATGTCCTATATGGCAGAAGGATTCAGTGGGAGGGGACAGCACATAGTTTAGCAAGGCCCAGGCCTGAAAAGCCACAATCCAGTGGGGGAGGTTTGGAGAGCAGCTTCAGAACTGGGGAAGATCATGACAGCCCAGGAGAGAAAAAGAAGAGGCTTGAGGGATGGGGAAGACCTCAGAGGAACCGGGCCTTAAAGCACACTAGTCAAGTACCCACCTGGAAAGGGACACTAAAGTCCAAAGACCCAGTGCAGAACAGAGGGTGTGGGCTACACTCCAGGAGAGAGGGCAGGTAAGAACAGAGTAAACTGAGGCCACACTCAGAAAGGTCTTCCGCTGTGAGCCAAGGACTTTGACCTAGGGAATCACCAGCTGTGGGTACAGGTGAGAACTGGTACTTCTGAAAACATACTGGGCTGAGAATATAGCTCAGGTGGAAGAGTGTTAGCTTAATCTTTTAAGCCCTGGAATCCATTCCCAGCACCTCCAAAATTGAGAAGACCTATAATCCCCAGCTCTCAGGAAGGTGGAGGCAGTAGGATCAGAAATTCAAGGTTATCTTCAGCTACAAGTTTAAGGCTAACCTGGGCTACATTAGACTCTATCTCAAAATTAATTAATTAATAAATATTAATTAGTGGGAGAAAGAAAACCAAATAATAATAATAATAATATCTCAGGTAGCCAGCTGGCAGACACTGAAGTGGTACCTCCTAAGAACCTGGTGTGTCCACAGGGGCAGTAGATTTTGTCCAGGCATGAACAGAGCCATAGAACTGGGGACACCGCACATGTGCCTCAGAGCCTGACCTACAGAAGGCTCTTCAGAAATGTTTGCTGAACTGTGTGGTGGGTCATGCGAGGAAAATGGAATTAAGAGTCGGGTGACCCGGAGGGCTAGTGCAGGCTGGGTATTGACTGGTTCCTGGACCTTGGCCGAAGATTTAACCTCTCCTGTTGTCGATTTCCACGCCGGTAAAGCGAATCCGATAATGCCCTGACCTCCCTGACCTCCTTGGCTTAGCAGGGCTGCGGTAGGACTAGAGGCTCTGGCAGGCTGGAGCCATGCAGGCCGATCCCTCCAGGATTCTGCTCACCCTGGGACCAGATGCCAGGAGAGCTGGCTTAGCCGTCAGTAATCACCTGTGCCCCAACCCAAAACCTGTTCTTTGGTTTCGAATGGGCAGATGGTGCAATCTGTCTGTTCCACCTGGCTCCCCAATATCAGCCTTGAGGAGACCAAATGCTCAGTCATCACATGCCAGTGTGTAGCCAGCCCAGGATGCCATCAGAGCTCGGCCCAAAGATGTCCCACAAGAAGCCCCTTCCCTTCCAAGAATAGTGCACCCTCAGAGTGCAGCGAACAGCATCTCCAGCTTTAACTCCTCAGAGGCCCTCAAAACTGTGAGCAGGGAAGACAGTGGTCCCTGCTTTTCTTGTGGAGAAACTGAGACTCAGAGAGGTTAAATGGTTTGCAATAGGGAACACACAGTACTAAGAGATGGAACCAGAAAACCAAGTCTCTTCAAGTCCCCTATTTATCTAGAGCTGCCATAGTTCCAAGGACCACACTGCTAATACCAGACAAAGGAACCTAAGTGTCCCTTAGGATCAGAAGGAGGTTTGCCCCATAGTTGTGTGGCACACGAGGGGGGGCACCATATCTTTCAAATAATTGAAAGTTAGTGGAGATCTGGCCCAAGCCTAAACCAGGATTCAACAATGATACAAAAGGAACATCTAAAAATAAATAAATAATAAAAACAACTTCAGGCCTGGCATGGTGGTAAAGGTGCTTGCTACCAAACCTGAAGACCTAATTGGATCCCCAGGACCCACATGATGAGAGAGTCAACTCTTGCAAGTTGTCTTATGGCAGAAATGGTCTATAATTCCCACACTCAGACTAAGGCAGGAGAATTGCCATGAATTCAAGATCAGCCTGAGGTATTTACTAAAACTTTGATCCAGAGAAAAGAAAGGAAGGAAGGAATAAAGGAAAATAAATCAGGGGACTGGCCCATCTTAATAGAGCATGCCTTTAATCCCAGCACTCGGGAGGCAGAGGCAGGCAGCTTTCTGTGCAACCAGCCTGGTCTATAAACTGAGTTACAGGACTATGTAAAGAGACCCTGTCTCAAAGAAAAAAAAAGAAGAAGAAGAAAAAGAAAAAAGAAAAAGGTGTGGAAAGATAGCGTAGTCCATAAAATCCTTACCCTGAACAAAAGATGCTGCGTTTGACCCCCAGAACTCATATAGAGAAGTGGGCATGGTGACACACTTCTAAATGCAGCACTAGGGAGGGGGCGTGGGGGCGGGGCATGGATCCCTGAGCCTCATTAGCCTCATCAGTGAGTCCCAGGCCTTTGAGACACCCTATGTCAAAAAGCAAGTTGAGAAAGCTTAGGGCTCTTGTAGAGGATCAGGGTTCATTTCCCAGCACCCATACCTGGTGGCTAACAGCAGCTGCACCACCAATTCCAGGGACCTCAGTGCCATGGTCCAACCTCCTCAAGGCCTTGTACACACATAGTGTACATAAACTTACACACACACACACACACACACACACACACACACACACGTGCGTGTGCGCATGGGCATTCCCAAGGAAAGCCCAGCCTAGAAGGGAAGGAACCATTAAACAAATCTAAACATGCTCAGATGAGCTGACCAGTTGGTTCTCTTTGCCTCATACTTATTGAGATCCATCTGCCTCCTTAACGATCCAGCTGTGAGCTGGGGAGAGGGTTTGCCAGTTCAGGGCCCTTGCTGCACAGTTTGAGGACCTGATTACCTGTAATTCCAGCCCTGTGAGAGTGGGAAGGCCAGCACAGGGGAGAATTACTGGGCCTTGCTGGCTGCCAGACTAACCAAAAAACACAAGCTCTGGATTCAAGGAGAAACCCTGCCTCAAAGGAACAAAGCAGAGGAGGATACTCAGCACCCACTTTTGTCCTGTGTGTGACCTGAGCATGAGCACACATACATATGTGTGCATATACCACAAACATATACAACACACACGCACAAATGTATATATATATATATATATATATATACACATAAAAATAAAAAATACAAAGATTGTATTGTCCCTATTGGAACTACACAGAGCAAATAGAATGTTAAGTTTCTGACCCCAAACTGCCTCCTTTTGTTGTCTCAGAATTCAAGAACCAATTACAACCAAGCATGATGCAAGCATCAAAGAAGCAGGTGATAAACTCTAAGATCAACTTCTCCAGCTGCTGAGGATCCAGAAGTTACCGCTATAGGGCAAGAGAAATGAGCGTGAGTGACAGGCTGACAAAGGACAGAACTGGACCTGTTTTCTGGGAGTGGAGAGAGGTTTCCCAGGAATTCTGAGGCCACCTCTTTTGGCTTCTTTGTTGGTACTTTCCAGTTGTCATCATAGCAACTGTCACCTGTCAGGACACAGGAGTGTATCATTTAGCATAAGGATGACATCATAGTTACCTGGCAGCCATCTCAGAAGTACTTCTGACCTGCAGGCATCTTGTCCTAGGAAACCGGGGTGGCTAATCGTGATTGTCTACTTGATGGGATTTAGAATCACCATGGAAACGAATCTCTGATCACATCCGTACAAGATTACTGACGTTAGGTTAACAACCTAAATGTGGGCAGCGCCATTCCACCGCCTGGCATCATCCTGTGGTCTAAGTTGGGAGGCCCAAATAAAAAGTGGGGATTTGAGCAAGCACAAGCTTTCATTTGTGTTTCTTGACTGTAAACACAACATGACAGTTGCCCTCTGCCCTGGGCTTTCTTACCACAATGGGCTGTACTTCCTAGAACCCTAAGCCAAGCAAGCCCTTCCTCTCGAAGGTGCTTTTGTTGGCTATTCTTGTAGCAACCATAGCACAAGTACTGATGAAGGACAAGGAAAGGGGCCAGGCTGTGTAGGTCAGAGTATCACAGTCTCCCTCTGTTTTAGCCGCTTTAGGAGGCAACTCTCTCTCTTTCAGACAGAATGGCTAAGTTCCTCCCTCAGCCCCTCTGAAGGCCTGCTGAGAGTTCCTTTCTCTCTTGGGTTTCAGAGTTCAGTGCAAATTTGAGCCCTTAGTGTGATAAGAGCTTCCCTGCTGTCTCTCTTCCCCTCACTGCTCGCCCCAGGAGGTGGCTATTCAGCCCCATTTGATAAATGAAGCCAGGGGTAAAAACCTTTATCAGGACCGGAGACAGAGGGACTTTGCTCCTCTCTGCTGCCCTGCACGGGCTCCAGAGGAGAGAATGGGGTTTGTACTCTCTCCCAGCTGCTCCAACGGAAGGGCAGGAAAGAATGTCACTGTTCTCAGAGTCCATTTGGCTTTGTACCCACCCCACTTGCTATGGACCAGGCAAACCACTTATCTGTCCCCTGACCTGTGAAATGAGGACAATGGTGGTGGCCTCACAGCTTCCATGTCATAATGGGGATGAAATAAGACATCTGAGGAGAGAAAGACCATCTAGCATTTTAATGCTTAAACTCAGAGAACCTGAGTTCAATTCTCACATCCTTTAGGGAGCAGTTCATAAATGCCTGTAACTTCAGTTCCAGGGGATCAGATGCCCTCTTCTGGCCTCCTTGGGCAACCGCATGTACAAGTGCGAACCCACACTAACACATAGTACACATAATTAAAAATAAAATAAATCTTTAAGAAGAGATTTGTCTGTATGACCCTGGGCCTGATGACCCACATTAGTCCACTACAGTTGGAGCGCAAGAAACTAGAACAATGGAGTCGATTCCTGTCACACCTAGGAGGGGCTTGAGTCTCTCCAGGTAGATGAGCTTAGTCCAAGTCCTCAGATCTCCCATCAGGCCTGGAGTCACTCTGTAAAATGATTTGTGAAGTGACAAGCAAAAATATATTACCAATTTAAAAGCGTGATTTGCCTGCAACTTTTTAATCCTCCGGCTGTTGTTGAATAGATTAAAGTGTCTGCTTTGATCCATGCATTTAGATGGAAACATAAATATAGCCATCACTTAGTCTCCCAGACGCAGGGATGGGTGTCGCGCTGTGTCACACAGGCTCGCGACCCTGCCAGGGTACTGCAAGCGAATGACCTTTTTTGCCTTTCAAATCCCCCTTGTATTTCAGCCCTGACTTTTCAGCAGCTCCTGCCCCGGCCCATCGGCAGCCTCCTAATTCGATCACTGCTCGCAGTGGGAAACGGTCGCCAAGAAGAAAGTCCCAGGCTCTGGCGGGAAACGGCAGTCTCCCAGTGGCCTGGTGCTACGAATTTCCCCGGCTCGTCAGAGCCCTGCAAAAATAAATCTCCGGAGAAATAGATTTTGAAGAGGAATTCGGTACATAGATCTTCTGTCAGAGGAGCAGACTCTGGCTCAGCCGTTTTTCAGGATCGCTGCGTATCCAGAAATACATCTATTTTTACGTGGCTCTCGAACGAGCCTTCCTCTTGCCCGGAGGTGTAGGAGGGACGTGGAGGGAGTCAGAGGATGGCAAGGGCGAGGGCTGCGGGGTTGCGGTGGAGAGGGACCGGGTGGCGACTGTGCATCCTCGGGCTTCCATCTGCAGAGCCCTGTGTTACAGACTTGTCGCTCTGTGCGAACACTCGGCCCACTGGACCGGTTTTAGGAGCAGGTCTGATATCCCCGGACGAGGATACACAACTGCAGGCTGGCGCGCGCGCACAAATTGCTGCCGCGCCGCCCGGGGCTCGCTGTTTGTTCTCCGCCTCGGCTTTGGCTGCGAACAGTAGGAGCCACGGTCCAGATGGCTGGAGGGATGTGCGAGCGCATCGCACTGGCAGGCAATTAGGCCTCAAACAATGGCCCGTGAAATGTCACAAGTGGCGAGAAAGGGCTGTGGTGGAACAGCAGGGGGACCACGAGAGGGTGGCACCAGGCGCACTGAAGACCATCCCTGTTTGCTCCCACTGGTCCTTCTGGCAGACTTAACATCCAAAGGACCCTTTTCCCCAGCGCCCATTCAGATTCCTGTCAGGATAAGGGAAAGGCTGAGAGAGAGGGATAGAGTGGAGGTGACCAACCCCAGGTGTAGTTTTCCTCAGTACAGTGCTTACACCAAACAAAACCAGTATGAGTGAAACACACGTGATCGCAGTACTTAAAGAGATGGAGGAAAGAGGATCAGTAGTTCAAGACCATCCTTGGCTACACGTATAGTGAGTTCAAAACCAGCCTGAGAGAGAGGAGACCTCAAAGGGGGGGGGGGGGGGGGAGAAAGAGAGAGCAATGTGAGGGTTGAAAGAGAGACAAGGCAAGAAATGGAATGCTGGGGAGGGCCCTGGCTGTCAGAGAAGACAGGCAAGGTGAGGATAGAAGGAGATTGAAGAGGAGGGGGCAGTGCCCTCCCGGTGGCTTCCACAACCCCTAGATACTGGGGTTAAAGAGAGGTAAAGAGATGGCAACACCCACACCCTTGGCCAGCACAACTAAGAATTATGTAGAGTAATTAATCACGAGCTAATGAGAAATGTGTTTTCTCTCCCAGCCTAGCCCCGCACCGTATTCTTATTAGCTGAGGTTATTACAATAGTAATCATGCGTGCTCCAGGCGCAAATTGGGTTTTTTGCTCCACTGCCACCAATTTAGAAAACCATTAATGGCAAGATAAGGCCCCTGTGGCTCACACCAGGCCAAGCCTGTGAACCTGCTGCTGACTCTCTGCTCACACACTTACACACCCATGGTCCAGGGGGCGCTCTGCTGGGCACCCTGACTCTTCTAGGATTGAGAAAAAAAAACCTTAGATCTTTCTCAGATATGAGCCCTATACAGCAGTCACTAGGTCAGGACAACTTCATGGGACAAAGCATTAAACCAAGGTGCCACTAGAGCCCAGAGCATCATCATGTACCCTCGAGCCCCCGCTCTCCAGTCCAAACTAGTAGATAAGCTCTGTGAGGAAGTTTACCTCAGACACTAGACCTGAAAGAAGTTCCCACCAGTGAACAGATTGGTGAGCTAAGTGTTCTGTTTTTTCATAATTAAAAAAACCACACATTACTGACATGCAAGCCATAGCACACACATGGAAGACAGAGGACAATTTATAGAGTCAATTCTCTCCTTCCGCCATGGGGGTCCAAGGGATGGCACTCAAGCTGTCAGGCTTTGGAGGCGAAAGCCATCGTGCTTGGCAGCAAGGAGCTTTATCTCCTGAGCCATCGACATAGCCCCAGTGATGGAGGTTTTCTATAAAGAAAAGTACATTTCATTTCAGATGATTTTCTCAATTTCAAATGTCTACCGCTCTGTGTGTGTGTGTGTGTGTGTGTGTGTGTGTGTGTGTGTGTGTGTGTGCGCGTATGTGTGTAAACTTACTCAGATTTCCTCATGCCTTTTCATGAACAAAAAATGGGTTCACGCAAAGTCAGAGTTGAGTGGAAGAGAAGTAAAATCCAAAGGGCAGATGGTAGACTGGGTTCTCTGTGAGGCCATCATTGTCCTATATTACATTTGGATTTCCTCCCCTCCTTGGGTGGGACCTGGGGAGAAATGAGCCCTGGGCCACCCCCTGAAAACCACTCAGGGTAACATTACCCCTGTTTCAGCCCACTGGGGCAAGACTTTGTTCCCCATCAACCACTGATGTCCCAGCTCTGTCATTTGGGCCATGTCTAAAGCCCATCATTGTGGGTGAAGACACGGGTCACCGAGGCTGGATTAAGGGTGTCACTCCTGTAGCCAACTAACTATGTCCTTCTGCCCACTAACATAGGGCCAGCCAGCACCTTAGAAAGAGTAAAGAGACCAACTATAAGAGAGGTAAAGGATTCTGGGCAGAGTCAGACATGGTGGACAAGCCTGCAATCCCAGCACTTACCACAGCCTGGAAACAACAGCAAAGCCATGCCAGTCAGGTAAGTAAATAAAGTGATACTAAGATGTCAGTCCTCCATGGGCCTCCAAGGGCGGGGTGGGATTCAAAGCCACCAGAAAGCATTACAGATCAGTTTGCCTGGGTGGGGAGATGGCTCAGCTGGTGAGGAGCTTGCTACACAAGCCTAAAGACCTGAGTTCTGCCCCAGCTCCCTGTCCAAAACAGCCAGGTACAGTCAGGCATAGTGATCCACACCTTTAATCTCAGCACACAGAAAGTAAAGGTAGGAGGAGCTGGTTTGAGGCCAGCCTGGTCTACAGAGTGAGTTCCAGAACAGCTAAGGCTACACAGAGAGATCTTGGGTTGTTGATGTTTAAAAAAAAAAAGACAGCAACATACCTGTAAGCCCAGCAGTTGGAAAGATATATAGAGAGAGGAGGGTCCCTGGGATATGCTGGCCAGCCTCCCCAAATTAGGGAGCTCCAGGTTCAGGGAGAGATCCTGTCTCTGAAAATGAGGTAGGGAACAATTGAGGAAGATACAGACCTCTGACTACACACATGCACACCCCCCCCCACACACACACAGGCACACACATGTGCTTGTGCACACAAAGAGAAAAGGAGAGATCGTTTTGTCTATAAACATCCACCTTCCAGGATCCCCACAGTAGGAAGCTCCATTATACTAACTTAGGCAGTGAGGTTTCCAGGCAAGCTCTCAGCAAGCTCACTCAGGGGCAGAGCCTCAGAGTAGGCCTCTCTACAAGATCCACACAGAACTGCTTCAGACTCTTCTGCGCTGAGAAACAATCATTAATCCAGAAGGTTCTTGTAGCCACAGCATTGAGGATAAAGTTGGTGGTCGGCAATTTCTCTATGGAGACATTCTTCACTGGGAGGTTCTAAAGCCTTATGGGAATCCAATCACTATAGCTCACACATATTTTTTAGAATAGAGACCATTGGGCAAAATAATCTCCTATTGTCCACTCCTCCTTCCCAGAGTCAGCATAGCCATGGGTCATCCAATCAATGAGTCAGGATCCGATGGACATCCTTCCCTTAGGATACTAGTTTGATTCTTAGGATTTTTTGAAAATATAAATTGTTACAGGTGCTTATTTGTTTATTTATTTATCATGTGTACATGTTTGTGTATGTGAAGGGGAGGCTGTTCATCTATGCCTGTGAAGGGCACACGTGGAGTTCAGAGGACAATTCTCCAGAGTTACTTCCCTTCTGCCTCCTTGTAGGATCCTGGATCAAACTCAAGATGTGGGGTCCACTTGAAGTGTCTCTATCTGCCTAACCACTTCGTCAGTCTTGTTTCCTTTACAACATGTATGAGACCAAGTGTCCCTGGGTCTACACGGGGGGTGAGGGGGGGGTGGGGGGGTAATGATATAGCACAGACAGATACTGTGCAGGAACTGAACAGCTAGGGTTAAATTCTGCCTGGTTTTTTTTGGGGGGGGGGTGTCAGTTATTTCTATCATTCACTATCATTTAGTTGCTTGAAGCTGTTGTTCACAGAAATTCCCCCAAATAATTAACTACTTCATCCAGTAGAATAAAAGGTTTACCAGAAGCAGACCTGAGTCTGAAGGCAGTCTACTTCCCATTGACTGTTCGGTTTGGGTTTTTTTTTTAGTGGCTTATTTTTATGTATGTATATTTATTTTTATTTATGCATATATGTATTGCACAAATTCTACTTGGTATTATTAATAAAAACCCAGAGTCAGATATTGGGGAAAAGTTAAAAGATCAGAGAGACAGAGATGCAAGCCACAGCCACTTCTCACCCAGCCAGTCCTCAGGAATCCACAGCCTGAGCATCTCTTTACCCTCCGCCCGGCCCAAAGGGAGTGAAGGTAAAAGACTCAGCTCCTGCCTCCTCTTTCTCCACCCAACTATCTCACTTCCTCAGCTTTCCAAGTGCTAGGATTAAAGGTGGATGCCACCACTGACTGGCTGTTTGGCCTTAAACTCACAGAGATCCAGAAGACTGCTTGGAATAAATGTGTGGGGGTCACCACTCCCTTACATTCACAGCTAAATGAGGGTTGACTCTGTCTTCTTATTTCCAGAAAAACTATATTAAATATACAATATATTATCACATGTATGCTCACATGCATACAAGTGCCCATTAGGGCCAGAAGAGGGTATAAAAGCCTCTGGAATTACAAGTGGTTGTGAACCACCCACCCAATGTGAGTCCTCGATGTAGGTTTGAGGAATGAAATTCAGCTCCTCTGGAAAACGGCAAGCACTTTTAACCACTGAGCCATGTCTCCAACCTCTCTGTTTGGTTTTGAGAAAAAGCATTTGCCTCAATGAGCTGAGTGTGTGCCAGGCAGGAGGGATTCTGGGCCTGTGTATTGTCTGTCAGTGATGTGGGCCTTTAGAGAGGGGCTACTTCCAGACAGGCACGGAGCCATCTAGTGGAAGAGATGTTTGCCCAAGTCTGGAAGGACCGATGACGTGTGAGACAAAGGCAGAGGGTCTCCTGCATAGCATGGCACAAACAGAAGTCTGGTGATAAGAACACCAAGGATAGGAAGCTGCTTTCCTCTTGGATGGAGGAAACACAGTTGGCAGGGCCTCTCATCTTAGTGGTCTGTCTCCCGCCCACTCTGATGTTCTCTGGACACAGGCAGAGGATGGCACAGGAGAGGGGACACCTGGACACCCTTGGGCCTGAGCCTCCTTTAACAAGAGCACCCACGAAGTCTTCTTCTCCTCCACACCTCCGTGCTGGGCTAAGGTTCAATGCCGCTAATTAGCAGCAATCAGTTCAGCCCCCCCCCCCAGCCCTACCCCTCCACCAAACCCTGACTCTGAGGTTTCCTTTCCCTCCTGCAGAGAAGGCACAGCTGTGCTGCAGGCAGGGGGCATAGGGCGGGAGCAGGCCGAGGTAGACAATAGGGAGGGGTTAGAGGTGTTGGACTCAATACTGAGTTGTAAATTCAACAAACTGGAGGTCTTCCTGGCTCCCATTTGGGCTGAGCATCTGTGATAATGGAAATTTCTAGCAAGAAGGTGCATTTCACCTTTCACATGACGTGCTATTGGTTTAGGTCTCAGATAGCCCTCATACCCTTGCCGCCATGTAACAATCTCTTCCTTGGTCATCTCTAAAACTCACTAGGAAGGCATAAACCAGCCTTGACACTGCTGTGCATCCTGAGCATGTCACATGTCACACGGGCCCAATACAGAGGGAACAGTCACCAAACAGTCACAGGGTGGGTGGGTGGTTGGAAGGACCATGAATAATAAGTCAACAGGTGGTAGAAGGGCAGGTGATGGACTGTCCCATTTTACAGAATAAGAAACTGAGGTAAGCCAAGCATGATGACTGACACCGGCAATCCCTACACTTGGGTGGCTGAGTCAGAAGGATTAATGTGGGTTGGAGGCCACCCTGGGTTCAGAAACTCTGTCTCAAAGTTAAGGGTTTTTTAAAATTTATTTATTTGTATTTTATGTACATTGATGTTTTGCCTGCATCTATGTCTGTGTGATGTGAAGGTGTCGGATCCCCAGAACAGGAGTTACAGACAGTTGTGAGCCTCCGTGTGGTGCTGGGAATTGAACCTGGGTCCTCTGGAAGAGCAGCCAGTGCTCTTAACCACTGAGCCCTCTCTCCAGCCTCGCCGAAGTAAAAACTTTAAATGTAAAGAAAGAAAAAAGGGAGAGAAGGAGAGGAGAGGAGTGAGGGAAGTAAAGAGAAAATAAGAAACCGAGACAAAGAAAAAGCATGACTTACCCCAAATTAACTAGAGGCAGCTCAGGACCATGTCTTACTTCACCCACCCACCCCTTCAGCACGCACCCTAATACCCAAGCCAGCTCCCCTCCTTGGCTTCTTGGCCAGTAGCTCAGAAGCCAAATCCCTTCCAATTTAGCTCTCATCTAAAACATAGAGTGTCCAAAACCAGTGATCATAAACTTGAGTCATGGCAGCCCTTTCTAAGGAACAGTGGCTTTGAAGCAAGAGCCCTCACAATAGCCCGGGATAGCCACAGAGTCGGGGCATAGGCTTGGAGCCACCCATATGGACATTAGTGTAGTAAGAGGTTTCTGGCCTGGACTTTCTGGCCTAGCCTCAAGGTTTGGATCTACAGACCCTCAGAGACACACAGATGCTTGCATTAATTTTAGGTTGATCGGCCTAAGGCCCAGGCATATAACTTGCTAACTCTTTACCCTTAAACTAACCCGTGATTCTTATCCTGTTCAGCCATGGGGCTCGGTACCTTTTCTCAGAGCAGCATAGCTGTCCTCTGCATCTTCTGGCTTCTCTGGCAACTCTGGAGTCTCTGTGGCATTTCTGCTCTGTTCTTCCTGTTCTCAAGAGTTTTCTTAGTCTGGTAGCCCCGCCCACACTTCCTGTCTGCCTTTGGCCAATCAGCGCTTTTTATTAAACTCATAGGCGGGACAATTATTTACATCATAAACCCACTGCACATCAGCAGTCTCAGCTTTCGCTTCCTTCCCACTCTTGTTGGCTTGCCCATCAAGCAGACAACGCTCCCCTTCCCTCCTCTGCATTCTCAGAAGCCTGGCTCCCACCTCAGTCTCAGGCTCCCATCAACACAGACCAATGACACATATAACACCCATCCCTCTGGGTTATGTGAGACGATGAAACCCCAGATTCCATATGTTCCTCTCTCCTGGAACCTGAGACCCCAGCTTCAACAGGGACACCAGCCCTACTCTTGCACAGTCTGTTGTGGCAAAGACCTCACTGTGCCATTCCTGCCTTACCCCTCACCTCTCCCACCTTCCCATGGGCCCAGAGTGCCTCTTGAACCCCTGGTTCTGTCCCTAAACTCTGCCTCACATCAAGTCCCTATCCCTGGAGTCCCTTCTTTCCCTCTGGCCTTTCCAGAGCTTCTGAGGACTCTGCCAGAGTCCTTCTGTCTCCAGTCCGAAACTCCTAAGTGAGACTTCAACACAGTTCTGGGGTTCCAAGAACGTGGGCACATTTGATAAAAAAACAACCCATTGCTAGAGGCATACTTAGTCCCCACCCCCACAAAAAAAATAAAATAAGATAAAATAAAAAAGCTTACAACTAGCTTCCTGGAGACCCTACCCCACCTTCCACCCTGGATCATATGAACCTTACCGCTGAAGTCATCTCAACACTGAAGACTAGGTTCCTTTCCCCTGACCTCGGCCTCACCATTCCACCAAAGGCTGAGCATGGTACCAGGACCCACCCTGTTTCCAGCCTGTCACCTAATACACAGAGCCTGAGGCTTGTGCTCAGAAGGCTTTGCCAGGTATTCTTGATAACCACTGGACACTACACACAGTAGATGTCAAGGCTAAGACGAGTAGAGGTCAATGGACCTGTAGTCCTAGTAGGCAGAACTGGGGACCTAGGAAAACGGGCTCCCACAGAATCCGGTTAGCATCTTAAAGTGTCCCAAAGAGTCTTATGATTCAGCCAGTCATTCAACCTGGCCCCTTTTCTACCTTATCCAGTGCGGGAGACTGGAAGATAGACAAGACCGAGTCCTCTGTGGACTAAGGTTCTTCCCATTATACAGGAGGGACCACTGAGGCCCAGGATCAGCACCTGTCTGTCCTTGAACAATTGGTCAGTCAAGGAAAAGAATGGGATAAAACTCAAAAGGCCTTAGCTTCTTGGTTGGTTCAAGGGCTTGTAACATATGCCTCCCCTTGTGACTTCACCAGCTCCCTCTGAAGTCAGCCTCCACACCTTCTCCAGGTGTGGCCAAATAACAAGAAGAACTGCCCACCAGTCTGCACACACCGACCTACGGCACCAAGTCTCCGGTTTTTTCCCAAGGGTGCAAACAGGGCTCCAGGCAGAAGCGGGGAGGGAGGCCCGGAAACTACAGCCTGTGCATGAAAATGAGGCAGCTGCATAATTAATTAACATCGAACAGTTTCATTAGGAGACAGAGCTTTGCGGCTGTTTGTCTTGAAGGGATTAAAAAAAAAAAAAAAGTGAAACCATAGGAAGGGTTCTGAGACTAGGCTGTAACTAGGGTGTAGGACTGTTCAAGCCTAACTTTGTTCAAGCAGGGGCAGCACCTGCTGCGGAGGAAGGCTTGCTAGGAGAGGTTGCCTGGGGTGGCTTTGGTCCTCAAATCTTAGAGTGGGTATTCCTGGAGATCTTCTTACGAGGGAGGGACGATGGGCCCTTGATTTTCAGTTAAATTGCTCAGGCCTCACCCAGTTGCTTTGGTATGGGAAGGAAGGGGGCCCCAGAGAGAGAGTGTCCCCCACCCCCAGCAGTGTCTGTCTGAGCAATTGGCTTCCCCGGGGGAGTGTATCAATCATCTCCACAGCCCTGAGAGCAGAAGCCTTGTTTCCAGAATGATCCCTAAGCACTTTGGGACAGAGAACGCCACTAGAGAAACCAAAACCAAACCAGATCAGCTAACTCTCCAGCTCCCAGGTCTGTCCCTCAACATCTATTGTTTTTCTATAAAACTGGGGAAGGCAAGAAGGAGGCTGAGTAGCTCCTTTCTATGCCTTCTGGGAGCATCCATGGGATCCAGCCATGGCGATGTGCCTCCCCAAAACCCCTTCTGGGAATGTCCATGGGATCCAGCCATGGGGGTGTGCCTCCTCATAAACCCCTTCTGGGAATGTCCATGGGATCCAGCCATGGGGGTTTGCCTCCCCCTAAGCCCCTTCTGGGAGCATCCATGGGATCCAGCCATGGCGATGTGCCTCCCCAAAACCCCTTCTGGGAGTGTCCACCGGATCTAGCCATGAGGGTGTGCCTCCCCTCAAACCCCTTCTACTTCTTTCCTGTTGCTGTGGTAAACCCTGACCAAAATGAACTTGGGGGGAAAGAGGTTTGGGGCTTGAACTTTTACCTCATAGTCCATCAGACAGGGAACTTGGGACAGGAACTCAAAGCAGATACCTGGAGGCAGGAACTGAAGCAGAGACTATAGCACGTGGTTTCTGGCCCGGACTAGCTCCACACTGCTACTGAGGCTGTACTGCCGCTGCTTATCTGAACCACCAATCCCAAAGTCCCAAAGAAACACACAGATGCTTATATTAATTTCATGCTGCATGGCCTATGGCTCAGGCATATTGCTAGCTAGCTCTTGCAACTTAATTCAACCCATTTCCATTAATCTGTCCTGCCACCTTACCTATTCTGTTACATCTTGCAACATGGGCGTCTGTATCTCATCTCATTTGACTCCACCCTCCTTCCCCTATCTATGCTCTGATTTCCCTGCCTACTGCTACTGTGCCTATCATGAGCCAAAACAGTCCTTTATTTACAACATACAGAAAGACATTCCCACCTCACTTCCCCTTTTCTGTCTAATCAAAAAGGAAGGTTTCAATTTCAACATAGCAAAATTATATATTACAAAACAGCTATCAAGCAAGAATTATAGTTACAATACTTAGTCTGTTTGTATTTAACAAAATTAAAGAAAACATTCTATCATCTACCTTATCCTTGCCAGTCTAAAGTTTCATATCCAATAAACCTTTTAAAATAACTAAGAAAAACTATACCTATAACTATCTAATCTTCAACTACATCAAAGACCACAGAAAGATATAATATCTACCTAAGTAAACAAGAGGTGCAAGCAACTCCCAAAATCTAGAAATGACAGAGATGACACTGTCTGCCTAGACAGTCACCCTAAGTTCCTTTGTAACACTGAAGCATCCATCTTCAGCCTACAGACCAAGACCAAGAGTCTCTGGCATACCTTTCAGTGAAGCAGGAAATTTTAAGGACTGCTCTGCATATTCTGACATAGTTCATCAGTCACTTCTCCTTGAGTCCTGAAGGATGTCTGGTAGTTTTCTCTGCAAAGCAGGAACCCGAAGGACCATCTCAGCTTGTCCTGTCAAAGTTCAGAGGTCACTTTCCTATGGGTCCTGAATGCCCAGTTTATACAGCATACTTTTAAGCAGTCAGTACAAGAACAGTTTCTTGTCTAGTGACTAACTGTTGCCACAAGGAGAGTAAACACCACATGAAGTTTCTTCGATGCCCATTACTCTCTTGAATTAGATTGGTGCTGCCAGAAGCAGACCTGTCTCATTGTCCAGAAAAGCTTTAAATATTTGAAGTGTTTGAAGATTACCTATCTAATAGAGATATATCTTTGTATACATAAAAATCTAACTAACATGACTATAAGTTTGGTTATCATAGATAAATATTAATCTACATTTCTTAATTATACATTACAATTTTAAATGAGCTGCATAAACATCAGACCTTAACAAGAAAAATACATACAGCATAACAAAATTGACCTTAAATTTGTATCAATAAACCAAAATCCATACCAATTTAAAATATTTTGAGGTTAACAGCTGATTTTTGGATTAAAATAAATTCAAAAATCTACCTTCTTAAAATCATCCATATACCATATCCCTCTTTTTTTTTATGAAGGAAATTAACTATGATTATTAACCATTTATAATGAAAGCAAACATTTATAAACATTATTTTGGGAATTTGGGCATAGCTTTCTATTACTACTTCCTGCTGATTGAGGGGTACTGGCAATCTCATGGTTCTTGAGACTGGATCATCTTAGTTGCAGCCTTGAAGCTGATGTGGACATCTCTTCCCATCAAAGTTTTTTTCAGGTTGTCTTGGTTGATGAAACCATATTAGCCTGGAAGCAATCCACAGGTTCTCATCTTCTGTGGAAACAAAAGCAGAACCTCTCTTCCAAAGCAACAAATCCTTAGACACAAATTTCAAAGTCAAGATACCTTTAAACTATATATGTTTGTTTAACTTATCAGCCTTTGCAATCCATTGTCTTTCTGCAGTTATCTCATTAACAGTTTAAAAGTTAAAAGAAAACACAATAATAATCATAATCTAGACTCTGTGTATTTTCCATCTTTACGTAGCTTATCACACTTTAATACTCTATTTCTCTTTTCTAGGGACTTCCCCACCCTCTTTCTTTTCTCTCTGAAACCTCTGTATTCTTTTTCACACACATTGTAACCCATTTAGAGGTTTTTCTCCATCTGAATGTTTTATTGTGTTCCTTAAATCATTTCCCATCCAGAAGAGCTTTTAAAATGCTAGACTGTGCAGTGCTGCTTTGCCTGTTGACTCCTCCCCGCTGGCGGTTTTTCAACATGGCAGAGGTGCTGGAGCCACTCTTACCTTTCCAATTCTGGGAAGCACTATTAAATATTGTGAAACCTTTTACCACCCCAACTCTGGGGAATCTTAGAGTCCACACTGTCACTGAGTAGAGCCCATTGCTCACTCCACTTATGTGTTAAAGAGCCACATTGTTTTTGCCAATAAAGCTGAGTCAGGAAGTCCTCTTAAAGGAACCACATCTGCTCACTACCAGCAAACAGAGCAGACCCAAGAAAATATTCCCACTAAGAAGCCATCTTTGACTCTGTTCTCTTTTTGTTCAATATAAACAGAAACCTTAAATCAATCACATGCAGCTTGTTGCTTATACTGATTCTTCTGTGAGATTTTGGGAACCAGCCTTTTCCAGCTTACATTGCCCACTGCGGACCCACCATTTTGAAATTCAAGCCCAAACACCTTTACTATATCCCTATCAAAGACACAACTCAGAAGTTACATTTGGCTCCCCATTTCTGTGCTCTAGAACCCTTTTTAAGCTTTCTCCAGCTTTATGTGGGTGTTTGGCCCACCCAGGGATGCCATCTGCAACATGAGGTTTCTGGCCCCATCCAGCCAGAGGTCCAGACCCACAGACCTGCAATCCCAGGTACCTATCTGCCCGCTGCTGCTTAGCGCCCCCCCCCAAATGACTCAGATGTTTATATTAATTACATCCTGTTTGGTCTGTGATTCAGGCATATTGTGAGCTAGCTCTTTCATCTTAATTCAACTCATTTCCATTAATCTTTTTTGCCACGTGGCCCACGGCTCACCTCTGTTCCTTACATGTTGCTTCCTTGGGCAGCTAGATCAATCTCTGTCTGATTCTACCCTCCTTCTCCTATCTATGCTCTGATTTCCCCGCCTACTTCTATGGTGCCTGCCATGGTCAAAACATTCCTTTATTCACAGACATTCCCACATCCAGAGACCATGGAAGAACATTCTTACTGACTTCCTCTGTTGCTTTCTTGTATACATACCCCAAGAACACCTGCCTATGGGGGCCCGCAGTGGGTTGGGTTCACTCACATCATTCACTAATCAAGAACCACGCCCCAGACTTGCATATGAGCAATCTGGTGGGGGCATTCTTCCCTATCAGTGTCCCCTCTTCCCAGGTGACTCTAGCTTGTGTCAAGTTGGTAAGAAGTCATACAAAAATCAAGCAGAATGAATGTGCCCTCCAACATGGGCAAAGCTTATATAAACAAAGGACACCTGCTCTCAGAAGAAACCCTAACAAACCTTCCTGACCCACCTTCACTCTGTCTCATGAATAAAGAAAACACAGAGCCAGATCTCAGGGAAAGGCTGAGATATCAAAGAGAGGAAATACCACAGTCAAATCTCACCCAGCTGTCTTCCAGTTTCCTCAACCTGGCTCCTCCCAGCTTCTACTGTCTCATCTGTCTTTCTATGCTTGCCTTAAATACTCTCTTTACCCAGTTGTTTCATACCCAAGTTAGGATTAAAGGCCTGGCACCACCACTGCCTGCCTGGGAGCCAGGAACTCCTTCTGTAAACTAAACTGACCTCAAACTCAGCTTTGCTGGGATTAAGGGCGTAGGTCACCGCTTCCAGATTTTCCCTGTGCTGGGATTAAAAGTGTGAGTGACCACTCTCTGACCCTCCTAGACTGACTGTGGGTAGATCCCTCTGATATCCCAGACTGTTTTTATTAAATTTGAAATATATCCCCACACCCCTTGCTGAAACTTCCTCTGCATCTCACACTCACCCTGAGTTGCATCCACCTCAAAGTGCTTCTGTTTCATGTACGAAGCATCATTAGTAGCCCCAGTCTCTGCAACTCCTGGTATGATGGCCCTCTTGTCCTGTCTCACCTGCCCAGTTTAGATACCACCCTCTTCTGGAGAACCTGCCTTAACTCCAGCCCTCTCTACCTCTCCATCCCCCACAAGGCTAGATATTTTCTTCCCTGTGCTCTGAATAATATATGCTGTGATTATTATTGTTCTTGGTTGACTCTGACCATAAACCACTCACTCCTTGAAGGCAGAGACCTTATCTTCCATGTGTCTATCGTTAAGTCCTGGGCTACACTTCAAAAGTTTGCTAGAAGAGTAAATGAATAAATCTTTTAAGTCAAAACAACATGTTCCAGACCTTTGACTCTTAATATTTCGACCACTCAGAAGTTAAGTTCCTCTCTGAATCTATGTCACATCCTACAGTGGAGAAAGGGACCCTCAACAGGGTTGAGGTTATTAGGGAACCAACAAAGGCATGACCTATCAGGAAAACAATCTAGGCTGAATATCATGGAGCTCTCCATTGTCCCAAAATTTGAAGCAGCTAAAAGGATCTGCATGCCTTGAGATTTTTTTTGTCCAGCAGAGAATCCTTCACATGCCCTCATATCCCAAGTTTAGGGGGATTCTCCCCTCTAGCAGGAACAACAGGGCACATGACAGACACAGCTCTGACAGAATCACAAGATCTGCTCCAAACCTTCTGGCCTGTGTTCCAGTTTCCTGGGGGGGGGGGGCAGAGTTGATCACCTGAAGTAACATTGTAATTGAAAACAAACAACAGGTACACGGACATTTTTGGCCTGCCTTCCTGCCTTCCACCCTTAGGGGATGACAGAGTTTGTGTAACCTTGGCTGTCCTGGAACTCACTCTGTAGACCAGGCTGGCCTCAAATTCACAGAAATCCACCTGCTTCTGTCTCCCAAGTGCTGAGATTAAAGGCATGTGCCGTTACTGCGGCCAGCTTATGAATTTTTATCTCAAGTTTAATGCTACCAGAGAGACAGGTGGTCAGGTTTTACAACTCTTCCTCCTTCATCTCCTTTGGCCCTTCCTGGCTGAGAAGTAGTTGGAGCATTGAGAGGTGTGGAAATGAGACCTTATCCTTAGCTGCCATGGTAATTTAGCATCTACCACTCCTGAGAACAGACCAGGTGTTCTGGTGTTCTGCTCTCTCTCTCTCTCTCTCTCTCTCTCTCTCTCTCTCTCTCTCTCTCTCTCTCTCTCTCTGTCTCTCCCCCCAGTGCCACCTCTTGGGTGGAAGTGCAGTATCACCCTGTGTGGGAGATTATGTTGTTACACTGTAAATAATTGTCCCACCCACTGGTTTAATAAAAAGCGCTGATTAGCCAAAGGCAGGCAGGAAGTGTGGGCGGGGCTACCAGACTAAGAAAAACTCTGAGAACAGGAAGCACAGAGCAGAATGCCAGAGAGAAGCCAGAAGAAGCAGAGGACAACTATGCTGCTCTAAGAAAAGGTACCCAGCCGCATGGCTGAACAAGATAAGAGTAATGGGTTAGATGAAGGGTAGAAAGCTAGCAAATTATATGCCCGGGCCTTAGGCCGATCAGCCTAAAACTATAGTAAGCATCTGTGTGTCTCTGCGGGTCTACAGATCTGCGGGTCTGCTGGCCTAAATCTTGAGGCTAGGCCAGAAAGTCTGGGCCAGAAACCTCCTACAACAACCCTGTACCCTCACATACACACCACCGAGATGCCGGACCCTACCTTCTTTCCAGCTGTCTTTCCTGTCATGGTCACAGCTTGTCTTCTTTTTTGCAGATGGCTATGACAGACTCTGGATGAGACCTCATCTCCAACTTTAACCATCTTCACAGAGAGGCTGATGTAAGCTTTCTAACACAGCCCTAATCAGTCCTTTCCCCAACATTAAGTCCTTTCTTTTCTGCTCAGGTCCCTCAGCACAGGACCAGAATCTCCCAGGATAAGTATCAGCCCCGTTATTCCCCAGTGTAACCTCCCCCAGCCCCTTGACCATCTCCAGACTTTGTTTATTCTCTCAGCCCTGGGCCTTGGTGAGGCCCTTCATCTCTTTCCCAATGCTCTCAAGGCCCTGGACACCATCTACAAGGAACCTGCCTGGTACAGAAAAATGAGGTCTGCTTAGCAAATAGATAAAGTGAGGAAAGAGAATCTTCCCCATTTTATGTATTTAACCTATGGTGCTTCGGTTCAAACCAAGGGCCTTTCACAGGCTAGGCAAATCACTGGGTTATCTCCCCAGCCTAAATCTTGTTAAAAAAAAAAAAAAAAGACAAGAAAGAAAGAAAGAAAAGAAAAGAAAGAAAGAAAGAAAAGAAGAAGAACAGACTCAAGGGGTGAAACAACTCAGCCAAGGTCACACAGAGACTACCCTCTGTTGCCTCAGAAGAGCCCAGGAAGATGCAAGACAGAAGCCAAGAACAGAATGAGATCCCAGGATGAGTCCAGCCAGCAGGGGGCAGGTGTAAGCAGTGGCCAATCCTAGGACCCAGAGCAAGAAAATTCTGGAAGGCTGACAGCTATGATTAAACAGTTTACAACCCTACTGCTCTGGGTCTAGCCTTGGGCTCTATAACTTTTTCCTGTGGCTTCTCTGGACACCAAGGGCCATTATCATAAGGCCCAGGATCTCTAAGGGAGAGCAGAGATAGAGGTTTGATGTCAGCAGCCATTCACACAGCCACAGCCACATCTGCCAGAGGTCAGGAAACCAGACCCTGGCAGAAGGAAGCTATGGCTGGAAGGTAAATGTTTTTAATAAGAGAATGTCGGCTGAACTAATGGGATGGCATGACCAGCAAAGAGCTTGCCTTATAAACACAAGGACCTGAGTTCAATCCCCAGAATCCAAATCACTAAGCATGGTGGTGAGTGGGTGCAATCCCAGTGTAAGAGAAATAGAGAATCGCTGGGCCTGGCTGGCCAGTTTGTCTACTTTAATTGGTAAATTCTAGGCCAATGAAAGAGTCGATCTCAAAGGAGGTGAACAATTTTTCTGAGGTGACACCAAGATTTTCATCCAGCCTTCCATACATGCATACATGTGCACACATGTACACACACACACACACACACACACACACACACACACACACTTGGGGATGTCCTGTGTCCCTTTACAGGAAATGCATGCTATGGACTAGGATGTCCCCACCATTCCTAGGTGGAGGAGCCTCTTAACTTTCACTCCTGACTCAGACCAGAGGGTGGTCTAGACTAGAGAAAAGCAGCTGGCTTTGGTGGTCAGTCTTTCTTTCTTTCCTGATCAACTGGCTCCAGTGGGGACCCCAGGGAAGTGAGGAGGCATTGGAGTGGGGATGAGGACCCAGCAGACAGCTGGGGTGCTGGCCACATACTCCCCAACCCTGGCAGCACAAACCCCATCATTGGGTGCTAATTAAATCCCCCTAATGAGGAAAAACGGATGCGGGAGCTGGCTCCTCCTTGGCCTCCCCGGCCCACCACCCTCGCCTCTCCATTGGACTTATCACTCGTCACAGGATGTTTACAATAATTTTTAATTTGTGCAATTATTAATCACTTTTCTATCTGCCTCATTTGCATAATAATTAGTCATCTCACTGTTTGGCATGCCTGTGAATGACAGTGTTTTAAATTGAATTAAGATTTTAATATTCTATTTTCTTGCTTTCTTCCCCTCCACACGCTAATCAAAGTCAGATTTGGCAGCCGGAGGGAGGGTATGGAGGAGGTTGGCAGGCACTGGACTTGGCCCATTCTGTGCTCCTGAGAATCGTGCTGGGAGCAGGGCCTGTGGAGAAGGCAGTAAGCAATTGCCCTTACCCAAACCTGGCGCTGAAGGGGTTAAGCCAGCTGTGGCTAATTGAGCAGAGGTAATAACTGAGGAGTGGGCAGGGGCAGCAGGGAGGGAGGAGGGTCACAGCTAGCAGCAGCACCAGAGATCAAGAAAAGCCTTTTCATTTATTATCTTTTTTCCAGATAGGCTGCTTTTTGTGAGGGAACATTAGAGGGGACATTATAGGCCGGTCATTGATCCCTGGTTAGTCTGAGTTAACTTTGATGACTCTGAATCCTGCAGGTAGAGAAGCTGGCTGGCGCAGCCTAAAACCCATTCATTGTGTTTCTTTCAATGTGCAAGACAATTCTCTAGGGCTGACTCGGGTTCTCCCAGCTTCTCCACACACCAACAGGTCCTCTGCCCATGCTGAGTGCCTCATGGATGAGTAACCTGTAATGAGGGATTTCCACTGACAGGGGGCAGCAGGCAGGCCACATGTCTCCTAAGTTAGAGGCAGCTGTGGGCCTACAGATCTCTTTGTAGATCTTTAGAAGTCCTTCTAACCATGTCAGGAATTCAGCCTCAGCCTGGAGGAGAGCCTGATCCATCACTACCTCCCTCTGGAACTGCTAGATTGCCTCTCATGTTACCATGGTGATCCCTATGGCTACCCAGGATACCCATTGCTGCTCCAGAATTCTCTACTTGAGCAGAGCAGCTCCCCCCTCGGCCTGTTTTGAACACCTTCCTTTTTACTATGGTGTGCTTAAGATCTGCAAAACCCATCGCTGGCCTGTACATACAGGTGAGTCAGGATGGAAAGTGCCTTCCTGAGACAAGTTCTGGGAAAACAGTACGAAGTGAAGCAATTCATCCCAGCCGAGGGGCTGAAAACCCACTTCATCTCAGCCACAAAGCTTTTCCCTCCACACCGAACAAGGTCTTTCTTTCAACTCTGCACATGGGGATGGAGAGGAAAAGTCCTCCAGAAGGGGAAGAAGGAAAGAGCATCTTACCAGAAGGAGGGCTAGGCAAGAGAAAAGAGGGCTGGTAATTTGCTGATACCCTTCTCTGAAGTCCTACCTGAAGGCAATGGGCCAGGTCAGGTGCGTGGGTGAGGAAGGGAGGCTGCTTCGGATCCCCTCTGGCTCAGGAGGTCCCTGAGTATACTCATTCTCCTGCTAGTTCCTGCTATTCCAGGAAGGCCATGACCTCAGAGCTGGTCAATCTAGAAGCTCACCCAAAGGGACAGCAATAAGAACTGTCAAGATTTAGGAAAGGCACAGCCCCCAATCCAGGATTGATGGGTGAGCCTTGAAAAAACAGGCCTGGGGCTGCAAACTGTGTCCCCCAGCCAAATCAGATGAAGCAGTCAGCCTCTTAGCCCCAGACAGAGTAAGAGAAACAGGCTCAGGTAAACCAGGACACCACCCGGGGTATATCAGTACTAAAAGAAGCCCAGACTTGTATCTAGCCCATTGCAACCAGTAGAGCTCTGTTTCTGTATCCTCACACCCTGGAATGAGAAAGGAGCTTTTTAGAAGTAGCAAGGCCCATAGCTAGAGCCACAGCAGCCTCTGCTGGCCACCTTTGCCTCCCACATCAGGCCTAGATGAAGAGGCCAGGAGCCCTCCATCCCACAACGTGTGAGATGGTCCTGTTGACACCTGTTTGCTCGGCATAATTATTAATGCTGGGCACTCCCTCTCAGAAGTATCTGGGCTCACACATGATTCAGTAGTCTTCAATCACAGCCAAGATCTGGATCCCAGGAAGCCTTCGAGAAAGATAGGTGGAGCATTAAGATCTTTGACCCCAGAGGTAGAGCATCTCTATCAGCAACACAGGAGTAAGTAGCTCAGAGTCCTCTGCCCCGAGGACTCTGGGTCTTGACAGCCCCAGCTCGGAGAGGAGGAAAAGCAGATGCATTTTGAGTTGGAGGGAGGGGGACTTAAAAAAAAAAAGTAGAGAGAGGGTAGGAAGCCCCCAAAGGTGTGACATGCCATTGATGCAAGTGTCCAGTAGACAGCATTGGGGAGCAGCCTGCATCAGCCCATTGAAGGGACTGGACTGCCCAGGCCACTGTTTGGCTTCTAGCCTCCTGAAGACTTTCTCTTTTTATTTGGTTCTTGGTCCACTTTCCCTCAGATGAGTCCTTAGGCTAAACTACAAAATCGTTAAAGAAGACACTTCATAAGTCCTGTGCCCTCTTTCCCTAGGAGAGGAAAGGTGGAAGAAAAACCAGGCCTGTTCACTCCAAGGCAGCATGATCCCTGGAGCCCCCTGTCTTGCACGAGGGCCTGGAGGATGCAAGGCTCCTAGGGAACCCCTTTTCCCTCATCCACCTCAGTCAGGAATTCTGAGTACGGAAGTATAGACCAGTGTGATTTAGAGAAATGCCTCCATGTTCTGTCACTCAGGGGGGGAAAAAATCACAGAAATTTGAAGTATGATAATGAACAATATCCACTTGACATCAAGAATGGCCGTATTTGAGGAACAGCAGCCACAATTCCTATTCATAGAGCTTTATCAGATAGAGAGGACGGAACCGGAGTTGGTACAAACAGGTCTCCTGCACTGCTACCTTCTTCTGAGTCCCTTCCCCCAGTGGCCAGGCTAGGGGAAGTCCCAGAAGGCACACTCTGCCTACACAAGCATATAACTATAGTATGGGAGGCTGCCCTAGCACCCCAGTCCCAGACCACCTAGTTCACTATCCTTCCAAGACTTCCTAGGCACATGACTGGAGAAAAAAAAAATGGAGTTGTATGTCCCCCAGACAGGACAGAATCCCCGGAAGATCTGATGCCTTTAAAGATGGTCAAGCCACCTTTGTACTTCATTTGTAAACCAGCCACTGGGTCTGCAAGTTCACGTTTGTTTGGTTGGTTGGTTGGTTGGTTGGGTGGGTGGGTGGGTGGGTAGGTAGGTAGATGAGTGGTTGGTTGGTTGGCTTTGAGAAAGGGTCTCAAATTCACAATGTTAGCCCCAGCCAGTCAAAAACTCCTAATGATTCCCATGTCTCGGTCTCCCAAGTTGCAGAGATTACAAGCATAAGGCCACCACACGCTGGCTGGCAAGCATGCTCTAGCTCAGTTCTTTCCTACAAAAAGATCCTACCCTTAGCCTCCAGTTGATAAATAATAAAACAAGTATTTATTGAATGTATTGGATAGGCTGGGCTTTGTGCTGGCTGCTGGAGATCGTGGCCTCTATCTTTAATAAACTCTTAAGTCCAGCAGGCAGATGAAAACATGAAGTTCACTATATGACAGAGACCTCTGCTAGAGTTGGGAGTATAGTTCATCAGGAGAGTGAGCCCCAGCTGCCGCTGGGTAAGCAGCAAGGGACCAGAAGACTCCCCGGGAAGGAAATGGCATTTGAGCAGGATGCCAATGGCCGAGCAAGGAGAAGGAGGAGGGAGAGGAAAAAGTAGAGGCCTGGAAGTGATGCTCAGCCACAGTATACAGTTCAGGAAGTGTTGGGAGGGGGTATCGGGAGGCTGTCAAGGCTCTAGAGAGAAGGCTAAGGACACTGGACCTGTCCTGTACATTAATCTGGAATCTGTTGTCTACAGGACAGTCCTGACCTCAGCCATTTCTGTCGATCTCAGCAGCCATGCTTCTCCCTGCTCTCTCAAAAAGCCACAAACTCCCTGCCTCTGGGCCTGGCAAAGGCTCTCCATAAATATCATATTGGAAAGTTTTGTGTGCTAATGTGGCAGTTATCTGACCGACGGCACATAGAACCATCAGTTAGTCCAGCTAACTAGATCTCTTCTACAAAGCAAGAGAGCAAAGCTCTGAATGCACTCTGGTCTTTTCCCTACCCCTCAAGTCCCCACTCAGCTGGTTATAAACCCAAGGACCTCACAATACCCAAACAGAATAAATGTTGTCTTCAGAGTCCTATGATGCTTGGGAAAGGCTCAATCGGGAAGCAGATTGTGGCGGGAATATCAAATTTTTCTTAAGTAGAACTGGGTGACAGGGTCCCTCTATAGCCCTGGCATACTGGGTATCACCCCTAGCCCCAGGTGGCTGCTTAGTGTCTCTGTCACACTTTCTCTTTAATGTGGGAGATTATGTTGTTACATTGTAAATAATTGTCCCACCCACTGGTTTAATAAAAAGCGCTGATTGGCCAAAGGCAGGCAGGAAGTGTGGGCAGAGCTACCAGACTAAGAAAACTCTGAGAACAGGAAGCACAGGGTAGAACGCCAGAGAGAAGCCAGAAGAAGCAGAGGACAACTATGCTGCTGTGAGAAAAGGTACCAAGCCCCATGGCTGAAGAGGTTAAGAGCCATGGGTTAGATTAAGGGTACAGAGATAGCAAGTTGTATGCCTGGGCCTTAGGCCGATCAGCCTAAAACTATCATATGTATCTGTGTGTCTATGCGGGTCTGTGGGCCTGTGGGTCCTAAACCTTGAGGTTAGGCCCGAAAGTCTGGGCCAGAAACCTCATAAAACACTTTAACACACAGGAGACTCTCCAAACTGATTCAGAAGCTAAGTGCTGGCTAGCATGGTGGCTCCTGCCTGTAAGAGGCTCAAAGGTTCAAGGTTATCCTTGGCTATATAGCAAGTTCAAGGTCAGGTGAAGGCCCCAGCCTGACAACCTGAGTTCCATGCCTGGGACTCGCATGATGGAAGCATAGAACTGATTCCCTTAAGTTGTCCTCTAAGTATGCACATGCTTACACATGCACACACACACAATACACATGCACACACATACATGTGCACACGCATACACACATACACACGCACACACCCGTGCATGCTCATGCATACACACGCACGCACACACACTTACACACACATGCACACACATACATGCACACACGCACATACACACATACATGCACACCCATACATACACACATGCACACACACGCACACATGCACACACACATACACACACACACCATAAAATTTTGTTTTAAAAACACTGCTTAAATCAGGAGCAAGAGTGGTAGGCAATAGCGGCAAACGCTTTTAATTCCAGCACCCGGAAGGCAGAAGGCAGGCAGATTTCTGTGCATCCGAGGCCAGCCTGGTCTACAGAGCAAGTTCCAAGACAGTTGGGGCTATACAGAGAGATGCTGTTCTCTGAATAAAACAAATAATATTTTTAAAAAAATAGAGGCAGGCAATATAACCCAGCAGGTAAATAATTTGCTGCAAAGGACTGACTATCAGAGTTTGATCCCTGGAGCCCACGTAATGGTGGAAAGAGAAAACCAACTCAACAAAGCTGTCCTCTGGCCTCCATACATGTTCCACATCATACACACATGCCCAATAATGATAAATACAATTTAAAATGTAAAAATCCTTGTTAAACTCCGACACGGTGGGAGGTTACACAGCACACACTCTGATCAAGGTCCCCTGAGCTCGCAGCCATGCTGGATCGCAATGAAGTCACAAAAGCATCAACTCAGCTGGAAAATTCTACTAAAAAAGAGTTAGTCTGTTTTTCTAAGCCTTGGGGTGGATAATTCGGACAAATGGTGAAGCCACAGGAACAGAAAATTGAAAATGGCTGGAGAATGAACTATACATATGTCCCAAGAGGGGTGGCAGAGTGGGGAGTGTTCCGAAGTGGGGGAGTGGCACTATGCAGGCACTGGGATCAGTGTGGAGACTGGTACAGGCCCTCTCTCTCTAACTCTGCATCAATGATCAGTGTTAACATTGTAACTCCATGCACCTGACAGGGACACTTAGCGCTAGAAAGGAGGAGACGCTTTAGATTTAATGGGTGGGAAAGGCCGAATGAACAAGAGTCTGGTGTCATCTCAGCTTCCTGTTCCTGTTTTGTGATTGCAGGTTCTGAAAAGGAGCCAGCCACAGGCAAATCTACCCAGCTGGCAGAATGCAGCTCAACCCTCTGTCTCAGGACACCTGGTGGGTGTGCAGGGTTGGGCTGGATTGGACAAAGGACAAGAAAGGCATTTTAGGAGTCAGAGCTTAAGTACACACATGCACACTGGGCAGTCATATACACACATATGCATGCATACTTCACTTCATACACATGCACACATGTTTATATAGTTCACTGCAGATTCACGTGCACAGAACAACAGAGACAGATGGATTTGAGTTTGTAACAGAGATAAGACCCAGAAATCTTAAGGCCCAATTGCTTCCACAGTCACCCATTCCCGTTGATGCTGGTGATAAGAGGCTATTACTGGGGACATACCTGCCTCCTGCTCCCTAAGCCAGTACAGTGGTTTTCACATATAGAGGCTCCATGGCAGCCAGACACTAACCTCAGAGCCAAGGCCTGTGTCACTCGGGAGCTGGAAACAGGGGACAACCATCATGTATACTATGACTGGGTGGTTGTCCTCTGGCCATCTCTCCACCTGACATCCACCTCTTCAACCCTTCTTTAGTCCCAGAGTCCCTTCCCTCCCTTTAATGCTGGCAGAGAAGGAGACGGGGTTTTGTTCTGTCCCCTAGACCTCTCATTATTAGGCTCCTACTCCAACTGCACCTGCCCACATCCTGGCAGTTAAATGCCTAAAGTAACCAGCTCCATCTGTTGGATTCTCTCACACTCACCCTGTCTGCCTACTCTACTTGATACCCACCGGTCAAAAATGCCCCTTTTATTACCAGCTAAAATCTGTCTGTCCTTTACCAGTCTCCCCTGAACCTCAGATCCTGACCTTCCACCTGATCTGATACATGACCACAAAAATCAACCCACAAATCCTCCTTCCCCTTCTGTCCCTGTGGAGCTAGAGTGGCTTCTTCAAGGTCCTGGAGTATAGACTTCCAATTTTGATGAAAGCGGTGACCAAAATCCCTGACATGGCTCTCCCCAGTTACTATGCTTCCAGACACTCTCCTTTCTCTATCTCTTAGGAGACTCGGACACCACGGTGCTTGCCCCACACCCATTGAAAGGGAGTCTCCCTTACCTCTCCAGGAGCCCACTGTCAGCCATCTTTACCGTAAGCCTACCATTCTCAACAGCCACAACATCCAAAGCCAAAATAAAGAACCAAAACAACCCTGGAATGTCTAAGAACAATTGCTTTTGCAGCTTGGGGTGTAGCTCACTTTTTAGAACAGTTTCCTAACATGCACAAAGCACTGGCTTATGTCTGCTGCATGAGCAGGGTGTGGCGGTGCTGGCCTGACATCCTCCCACTTGGGAGGTGGGAGCAGGAGGATCAGAAATTCAAGGCTGTCCTTAGCTATGTAGGGAATCCTTGGCTGATCTAAGATACATAAGGCTCTCTCAAAAGAAAATGAAAAAAGAAAGGAAAGAGAGGGAGGGAGGGAGGGAGGGGGGAGGGAGGGGGGAGGGAGGGAAGGGAGGGGGATGCAGAGATGGACAGATGATGGATAAAGGGAAGACAGGAAGGAAGGAAGACTGCCTTTGCCACATGCCCCCAAATGCAGGGAGACACCCCCATTCCACTCCATCTCTTTCCCTCAAGTTCTCACATTGATCCAGTCTCAAGTAAATTAACACTGGGACCTGTCTGAACACAATGTCCGCGCCTTCCTCTCCCCTTGGTGAGCGATGGGGGGCAGAAAGTTGCCTATAGATGGGAGGCCTAAAATGGTCCTTAGTTCTCTTCTCTACTCTAGATATTCTCCCTCCTGGGAACAGAAGCTCCTACCTACTTGATAACTCTTCCAAGTCCATCCAGCGAGAGTCTCTGGTTGTCCCCACCGGCCTTGAGGACAGTGCCCCTGGTGCTGAGGTAAAGTTAAGAACTCAAATCAAGCCCCAACTCATGCCACCAATAGTAGCACCATCTAAAAGGTCATAACCATCTAAGGGACTATTACACACTCAAGACATCGTGCCAAGATCCTCAGGTAGGATCTCCTCAGGAGCTCAGCAAAGGATCTATTTTGCTGATTTTACAAATAGAAACATTGTAGCTCAGAGTGGTGACTTTTTAGTTGACACTGGCAAGTGTTTACTCTAGGAGACCGAGACACCCACACACACACACACACACACACACACATATTCACTTGCCCTACTTAACCCCAGTGATGACCCTTCTGACCAAGAAAACTTCCCAGCAGAAGCAACAGCTACCTGGAGATGGTCTTCAGGAGCTAGAAGAGGAGGAAATAGCCCCAACAGATGTTAAATACCGTCTGCAGCTGCTTGAGGAAGTGCCACTGCAGAAAAAGAGCTCAAGAGAACAGAGCCGGCATAGCAAGCCTGCATGGACCACGGTCAGTAAAACCCACAGACAATGGTCCAAGCCCTGGAAGATGGAGAATGTGATATACCACAGAAACGAGCCCTCCTATTCAGGTGAGAATTAATGAAGGGGGACCAGTAAAAAGGAGTAGAGGATGATGCTGAACATAAAGCAAAATCTGGACCCTCTATTCCCAGACACTTTGGTTCGTGCTATCCAGGAGCATTCTGTCCACCAGACAAATCTCAGTGGTGGAATACAGTGCAGGGCAAGGGCTTGGCTCTTCAGAAGCCCTTCAGGCATTGTCTGGCTACAAGGTCAGCCAGGATCACTCTGGAGAATGCCTTGTTGCCTACCTCACAGCAGCCTTCCCCTCCTTCCTCCTTTGGCTGGGCCTAATGGCAGCCCTGCAGGCCGGACTTTCAAAATGAAGAGATGGATTAAGACTGGGATGTAGCTTAGTCCACAGAGTGCCTGTCTAGTATGCACGAAGCCCGGGTTTGAGCTCCATTACTGCATGGTGATGCATACCCATACTCCTAACTTGAGAGGTAGAAGCCAGAAGCTCAAGGTCATCCTCAGCTCTTTACATAATATTTCCAGGTCACATTCAGGGAAGAAAGACAGCACCAAGAGGACATCCGAGCCATGCAGAGTATGTCAGCCAGGACCAGAACCACACCCACGCCCCAGTGTGGAGTCAAGTCCCCTCACTTGCTCTAGACAAGAGCAGTCAGGGGTTCGTGTGAGTTGTCAGAACCGAGAGCAAGCCTGTCAGCTGGAAGCAAGGCTTATGGTGGGAGAAGGGCATGGAGGGACCTATTTCCTAAGTCTGCCATCTGTCACCTCAAAGCAACAGCCATCAAGCTGCAGAGCAAAGGGCTCGTTCTTTGCAAAGCTAAGACGTCCCTCTAGCTCAACTTTAACTTAAACTTTTGACTTCCCACCTGAGATTTGAGCAGAGGCAAACTGGTATGTGTTGTATGATGTTACTGGCCTGGACTTTCTGGCCTAGCCTCATGGCCGGGACTCACAGACCCACAGTCCCATAGTCCCACTGAAACACACAGACGTTTATATTAGTTGTACGCTGATTGATCTGGGACCCAGGCCTATAACTTGCTAATTCTTTACCCTTAAACTAACCCATGATTCTTATCTTGTTCAGCCATGGAGCTCGGTACCTTTTCTCAGAGCAGCATAGATATCTTCTGCATCTACTTCTCTGATATGTCTGTGAAATCTCTGCTCTGTTCTTCCTGTTCCCAAAGTTTTCCCAGTATGGTTGCTCTGCCCACACTTCCTGTCTGCCTTCAGCCAATCAGCATTTTTATAAAACTAGCAGGCGGGACAATTATTTACACTGTAACATAACCCCACTACAAGTATGGGGTGAGGGTCCAAGGCCAGTCCTGCCCCCTGTGCATTCACAGGAAGCATAAAGTCCCCCACTTCATGCTAGGAAGGCCCAGGCTTACCAGTCTCACTGGAGTACAAAGTATCTTTGCCCTGTCCTCTCTGGCCCCAGAGAGCCCTATAACTCATTCCTACCCAATTAGAAAACTTAACTTGAACCCAGAGAGACTACTGTGTGCTTTACAAATGTCCCACCACTCTAGTTTGAAGAGCTGACATGTTCCTCAAAGTGACCCATACATGAGCTTGGTGACACAAAAAGCTATATACCCTGCCAGCAAACTAATGTCCAGGCTCTCTTTTTACTGAACCACCATTCTCTAAGTGGCAGCCCCTATCCACGTGCTAGGAGGTTTTTAGTGTGCTCCCTATGGCCTTATCCCATGGTGGCAGGTGTCTCATCTTTTCTGCTAAGACACAGCATGATAACTGAGGGATATGGGGGGTGGGGGAGGAAACAGATAAAATAAATTTAATTTTTCCTTTCCAGAGAAGCAATAAAAAAAAAAATTTCATTTGAAAGTACCCAAAAATATATTGTTTCATTTAGGCAAGCCCACAAATGAAAGGCAAGGAGGCAAGGCCAGGCCTCAGGGCCCTTCTGTTTAGGTCACCTGGGTCAGCTTAGAGGGAGCGGTCACCATCAGTAGAGTTTTTGTGCCCTATGCAGCCAATCTACACAGCGTGGGCCGAGGGGAAAGGCATCTGGCTGGCCCACCACCCGTGCACATCAGGAGCTGAGCCAGACAAAGCAAGGGACAGCCATTATAGGGACAAATTGCACTGCCGAGTTTCCTGAAGCCACAATACCCAAGGTAAAGCACCCAAGCTAGCCCTGTCAAGAAGTAACCAGGGCAACAGGGTAGGGGTGTGACTCGATTGGCTTCCTTTACATGCAGGAGGCCCCAGGCTTGATTTCCAGCACCTTATAAACTGGGCATAGTGGTGCCTGTCTATAGTCTCAACACTAAGAAGGTGGAATCGGGAGGGTGGGAAGTTCAAGGTCATCCTTGGCTACATATTGGCTTGCTCAAGCTACAGGATGCCCCGTTTAGACAAAAGGGGGGGGGGGTTCCTCCTTCAGAGAAAAGAAAACAATAGAGCCCACCACCGCTTTGATTATCTTGGGAAATCCAGAGATATGGCTTTTCCTGCTCTGCAACCATTCCCAGACTCTGAGCACTCGAGCATGCTGCCAGGTGACAGTTAAAGCCATCATTCTTCCCCAGATGTTTCATCTGCCACCTCTCAAGCTCCTGTCAAGAAGAGTCAAGAGTAAGTGTCCCCCCAACACACCGAGAATCTTCCAAACCAAATTTCAAACAGAAATGACCAGCAAGCACTTCTTCCAGGATTGGAGGGCTCAGCCCCAAGCGCGCTCTGGAAGCAATGAAAACCCCCCGGTAGGAACTGCAAAGCAGTTTATCTTTTAAAAAATGTTTGGTATTAATATTTTATTTTCTATGTATAGGTATTTTACCTGCATGTAGATCTGTGCACCACAAATGTGCCTGATGCCTATGCCAGAAGAGGACATCAGATCCCTTGAAACTGGAATTACAGATATTTGTGTGCTGGCAGCCAGTGCTGCTAACCATTGAGCCGTCTCTCCAGCCCATCACCAAGCTTGGTAGTGGGTGACTCTACCCACAGAGCTAGTATCTCACTTTCCTTCAGAGAGATTTTGAACAGGAATATTTTCCAATCCTGCCTATTAAGCACTAATGATCCCATGTTTATATTTATTATTATCATTATGTGTATGTATGTATGTGTGTTTCTGGGTGTGGATGTGTACATTTAAATGCAGGTGACCTAGGAGCTAAAGATGTCTGATCCTCCAGGAGCTGGAGTGTAGATGGTTATGTCAGCTATTTAACTTAGGTGCTGGGACCCAAACTCATGTCCTCCACAAAAATAGTATATGCTCTTCATCACTGAGCCATCCAGGCCCTAGAGATTCCATTTTTTACCCAAGGGAGAACAAAATCATATTCCTTGTGATTCTTTAACTGACAAATGGCTCAGATTAAGATATGCAGAGGATGAGACCTAGTCCTTTATCAGCTGACTGCTCTGTCCCCTCCCTATGCTTTGGGTTCACAGCTGCCATTTGAGGACCCAGTCAACACCAGGCTCACCTATATGCCCCTGTTTACTGAAAGAGTGAAGTTATATAAGCCCAAAACCAATGGCCTCAAACATGAGACAAACACCTTCTCAACTGAGCAGAAAAAATCAATCAGGTATGAGGGTGAGACAGGTCATTCCCAGGCACAGTACCTAAATCTGCATTGGCAACCAAGGCCCATGTCATTCAAAGGACAGATGTGACTTGGCTCCAGCTTGGATGCATAATATCTCTGCCTGCTTTCCCAGGTTAGCTCCAGAATTTTGGCCTCCAAAGGAGAACATGTGGAAAAAGAGATTGCCTGCATAACTTCTGGGAAACACCTCTAATTCCAGCGCTTGGCAGAGACAAGATTGCTGTAAGTTCTTAGCCAGCTTGGGCTGAGACCCTGTCACACATGCTCCTGGCATGATGGTATAGAACTGTAACCACAGCACTTGGGAGGTGAAGGTGGAAGGACCCCTGTACTTACTTAAGGAGCGTGAGGATAGCCTGGGCTACATTATCTCACGTAGTTACCCTTTTAACATGTTGTCCTACTCTGTAGTTTCCCGTAATGCTCATTGATTAAATCAGTGTAGTGGTGATGCACTACAGGAGGATCACTGGAATTTCAAGGCCAGTCTGGACTACATAGTGAAACCTCATCTCAAACAAGAGAAAATTAAATTTAAAAAAAATTAAGTTTAGACCTAAGAGTAGAAAGGTTCTGGATTTTATTAAAAAGGGGGGGGGGTGGAGGAAATGGCCCAGATGGTAAAAGTGTTTGCTGAGCAAGTCTGATGATCTCAGTTTAATCCTAGAATCCATGGTAGAGGGAGACACCTGATGTCCCAAAGTGTCCTCTACTCTCCACATGTTTACATGGCATGTTCTACCTGGGGATACACACGCACACACACACACACGCACACACACACACACACACACACACACACACACACACAGAGAGAGACATATACACACAGACATACATACACAGACACACACATACACACACACAAATACACACACACGCACACATACACAGACATACACACACAATTACACACACACAATTACACACATGCACGCACACACAACATATGCATGCAAACACATTAGACCTCTCAATAACATTAAAAATTTTTAAAGGTCTTTCAGGTACAGAAAAGTCCCCCAAAAACTCAAGAAAGATTCTGATCAAAAGCTAACTGCTAGGTGACTATCTTGAAAATATAATCTTGATTTTAGGTGTGGTTGGGAAGTCAAGGTATAGCACGTAAGCTTCCTTATCCTTGAAACCTTTTTTTTTTTTTTTAATAGAGGTAGGGTCTCTCTACATA
The DNA here is from genome assembly GCA_033318265.1 of Phyllotis vaccarum. Lineage (NCBI taxonomy): Eukaryota > Metazoa > Chordata > Mammalia > Rodentia > Cricetidae > Phyllotis > Phyllotis vaccarum. The sequence goes on from JARWLC010000012.1 coordinate 85,110,507, forward strand.
GCCCTGGCTGTCCTGGAACTCATTATGTACACTAGACCAGCCTCAAACTCACAGAAATCCACCTGCTTCTGTCCTCCAAGTGATGGGATTAAAATCGTGCTCTACCACACCCAAGCAAATGCAAGCCAGGACACTACCAGCCTCAGTTGAGAAAAGGCATGGCACACTGCCCTCCTGTGACCAGTTTAGAGAATGACAGCCAGCTACAAGCTAGGCAGGCTACAAGCTAGGGATCTCTGGAGAAAGGCACAGAAACACTATACATCTTAATTAAGACCGACTGAGCGCAGAGCCTACCCTAAGCACAGAGACCTTATTCTCTTCCTACGCTTCAATCTCTGTTTGAAAACATAATAAGCTCCTCTGTGGTGAGGTAAAAATGATTAAGGATTTCAAAAGCACTTAAGTCTAAGACAAACTTCCCTGAGAAACTGTGAGACCCTTAAAACTGCACTTAGAATGAGTATGTAGAGAAGATTGGGCTAAGACCTGGAGACACTCACCTCACCACCACCTGGATCCAACCAATGGGCTGGCTTGAGCCCTGAAGAAGAGCCCCAGAAGCCCGGGTCTAAGTCTGGAGTCCTTGGAGCTGTTTTAAAACCTTTTAAAACAATTTTTAAAATTATATTCTTATTTACTTTTTGTGTGTGGACAAGTGGACAAAGGTGTGTCTATGGAGTTGTGTGTATACAGAGATGTGTGTATTGAGTCATGGTACATGGAGGTGTGTGTATGGAGTTGTGGTATATGGAGGTGTGTATATGGAGGTGCGTATATGGAGTTGTGTGTATATGGAGGTATATATAGATGGAGGTGTGTATATGGAGGTGTGTATATAGAGTTGTATGTATAAGGGGGTGTATGTGGAGGTGTGTATATGGAGGTATTATATATGGAGGTGTGTATACGGAGGCATGTATAGGAGGTCCAAGGATAACTTGCAGGAGTCAGTTCTTTCCCTCCACCATGTAGGATCTGGAGATTGAAGTCAGGTCATCAGTTTTGACAGCAAGTGTCTTTATCACTGAGCCATCTTCCAAGTCCTTAAGATATTGTGGACAGTGCAGTGCATCCGTTACCCCGTGCCTCTAGTCTTAAGATCCTATGTAACTACTGGATATTACAAATCTGAAATGAAACACTGGCAATTTCTGTAATCTAAACTATAGGTCTTACTTAAATTTACCAGCTTTTCCATTAATGACCTGTTTTGACTGGTTTTATTTATTAAAATGGAGTTTCATCTGACCAGGCTGACCTCCAACTCCAAGGAAACCATTAACTTCCTGCCTACACCACCCAAGTGATGGCATTATAGGCATTGACCATATCTGGTTTATATGGTGATGGGATTAAAATAAAGGCAGCTCCACCAACTGAGGTGCACCCCTAACCTCTTGGCTTTTCAGAAGACCAGATGAGTAAGAGTGGTCAAGAGAACCAAAACAGCTGTTTCTGGCCACAATGACCACACTCGAATTTGTAGAATTTTCCACCTCAAAAATATGGATTATATACATAATCAATTTCTTTCTGTCCTTTTCTTTCTCCCCCCCCCCCTTTTTTTTTAAGATTGAGTCATATGTAGCCCAGGCTAGCCTCCAGCTCACTATGAAGCTGAGGATGACCTTGAACTCCTTCCTGACTCTCCTCCCTCAGCCTTCTGAACACTGGGGTGCCAGCATGCTGGCTATGGAGATTTATAGATGTAATCTCACAGAAATAACAGAACCCGAGGGACAGCACAGTTGCTATGAGAAGCCTAAACTAACTTCCGGTCAGGGCCAGATCAGGAAAGGGCCTTCATTCATTCCCTGATTCCCTGGAAGTAAAGTGCTTTTTTTTTTTTAAGACGGTATCAAAACTGACTTTGAACTTCTGATCTCCCTACCTCTATCTTCCAAATTCTGGGATTACAAACACATCACCATGCCCAGCTTCTGTCTTCAATTTTTTCCATAATCTTTTTATTGATTCCTTGGGAATTTCATACCATATATCCCAATCCCACTCATTTTCCAGTCCTTCCATATCTACACTTCACCCTTATAATGTCTCCTGAAAGAAAATTTTAAAAATTAAAATTAAAAAACAAAACAAACAACAAAATGAAGCACTAGATAAAGCAATTATTTATATTTCCCTAGTGTTAAATAAAACTCAGGAGTCAGATATTAAAGTAAAAACCTGATAAATCCAAAGAGCTACAGAAATGATCAGCTGACTCAGCTCCACACTTCCAGATTGAATCACACACCTTTCTAAGCCCCTCCCTATTGCTTCCTGTCCTCTCCTATCTCAGTCCTCCAAAACCTCTATGGCTAATTCTGGCCCTCTGAGTCAAGGTTTAACTTTATTGGTAGTCTCAGAGAGTCAGTGAGAACAAATCTCCCACAACATTTCCCCCCTTTTGTCTAAATAAAAAGGAAAGGTCTTAACTCTAACACAGTAATACTATAAACAATAAGAATAATTACCAGGTATTGTCTAAATAAAAGTGGAAGGTTTTTAAACTTAAGGTAAAATTGTACAGTAAGAACAATTATAAAGAATTACACCAATGATGTCCAATGTATTTGTATTTGACAAATTCAGAGAAAATACTCCATTATCTATCCTACCTTGGTGAGTCCAAAGTTTTGTACTTAAATCACTTTCTATCATAGCTTCTATTACCATCCTAAAAATATCTTTTTTAGATAAACAACTTAAGCTTTTATGTTTTTTAACCTTATAAATTTAACATCTCTTTTATAGGTTTTTTTCTCTTTATTTGGTAACAAGGAAAACTGTAAAAACTATAACAATCTATTCTTTAACGTCTCCAGAGACCCAAGAAGAACAAACTATTACCTGAGTAAGCAGGAAGTGAAGAACAAAAAAGTCCCAAACTATAAATGACAAAGACAGCTGGCTGCCTGGACAGTCACCAAGTTTACTCTGTGACATTGGACATCCATCTTCAGCCTGCAGCCTGGAATATTTGACAGACTTTTCTGTGAAGCAAGAATTTTGAAGGATTGTCCCACCTTGTCTTGGCAAAGTTCAGTAGTCACCTTCTTTTGTGTCCTGCTTATCCAATTTGGACAGCAACTGTCAGCAGTCAAGGCAAGGTAGTTCCTTGCCCAGTAGAAGTCCTTTGATGTCCGTCATCCTTTTAAAGAAATGGTGTTGTCAGGGGCAGATGTGTCTCACTCTCATGAAAAGCCTTAGGTTATTAAAACATCTTAAATGTCATATTCTGTAAGTCTCTGTGTAGTATTATGTTTCTGGCCCAGACTTTCTGGCCTAGCCTTGTGACCCAGACCTGCAAACCCACAGTCCCACTGAAATACATAGTCGCTTATATTAATTGTATGCTGATTGACCTGAGGTCCAGGCATATAACTTGCTAACTCTTTCCCCTTAAACTAACCCATGATTCTTATCTTGTTCAGCCATGGGGCTTGATACCTTTTCTCAGAGCAGCATAGGTGTCCTCTGCATCTGCTTCTCTGGTGTGTCAGTGGCATTTCTGGTCTGTTCTTCCTGTTCCCAGAGTTTTCCCAGTCTGGTAGCTCTGCCCACACTTCCTGTATGTCTTACGCCAATCAGCATTTTTACTAAACTAGTAGGTGGGGCAATTATTTACAATGTAACATAATACCACCACTTCTCTGAAGTGTTTGAAGATCATATATCTACCCTTAAAATACATGTTTCACCTTGAAAACACACTTAACATGGCCAAAAATTTGATTGTTATAGATGACTAACTACTAACCTGCATTTCTTATTATCCTAAATAGCTTTCAAAGAATAGATCTTTACATTATATTTTAAAATAAGATGCAAAGGCATAATACCTTAAACAAAAGTAGAAACATATATACAGTATATTCTAACAAAAATAGCCTTAAACTTGTATCAATATACAAAAATCAGGACTAATATAAAACATTTGAGATTAATAGTTGTTTTTTAGTTTAAAGGTAGATTTAGTAATCTACCCTTTTATCCTATTATTTCTATATCCTCATTTTCTTTTCAGAAGAGATACCTGAATATAACTTTCTTTTTTTAGTTTTTTCCCTGACCATGAACAGTAACAACTTGGAACCAACCCCCCCCTCCAATGACAAACCCACCATATAACCAAAAGCCACTCACCCCAGTTCTTTGGAATGTGTGTGTCATTTGCTTAAAACAACTTCCTGATGTCTTGGGGAGACAGCATCTTTAGGAGACCCTGAGAAGATTTGGGTAATGGTCAAGACCTGGGAGAGATAGCTAGTGTCCAGTCTCAGTATGGTAGGAAAGTGCAGGGTTTATCTGAAGTCCCAACTGGAGAAGTCTATGACGCTGGACTATCTTAGCTGACTACTTTGGAGTTGTCCTTAGCAGTTTGTAGCAGAAGCTAATTGTTAGGTGGTGGCTGTCAGCTTAATGGCATTACCACAGTCCAGGTGGATTCACTGTTTCAGGGCCCATCTTAGAGACCTCAAAGGTCACTGCCAGGAATGGTCATAGGTCACTGCAAAAAACTTCAACATTTCAAATGTCATATGTTACATGAATTCTGTTTGTGTTAAAGGAAACTCAGAGCCAGATCTCAGGGAAAGGCTGAGATAACAGAGAGGAAACACCACAGTCAGATCTCACCCAGCTGTCTTCCAGCTTCCTCAGCCTCACTCCTCCTGGCTTCTTCTGCCTGCTCTGTCTTTCTATGCCTGCCTTAAACACCCTCTTCACCCAGTTGTTTCACATCCAGGTTAAGATTAAAGGCGTGGGCTACTACTATTTGGTAGTTAGCCCTGAACTCACAGAAACATAGAAAGATCTCCTCTGCCTCTGGAGTTAAGGGATTAAAGGCCTGGCACCACCACTGCCTGCCTGGGAGCCTGGGAGCCTGGAACTCCCTCTGTAAACCAAGCTGGCCTCAAACTCAATCCGCTGAGATTAAAGGTGTAAATTATTTTCTGATCCTCCTGGATTGATTGTGGGTAGATCTCTGATATTCCAGATATATAACATATCACCACAGTCATATACAGTAGATTTTTGAGAGATTCGAGGATTACAATTTGTTAAGTAATACAGAAATTTAGTTCAGTTACCACTTCAGACCTAAGCCAAAATATCAAGACGCTAGATGAAGCCAATTTCTAGAATTAGTACTCTATATGACCATTAATACATGACAGTGTTTAAATATGTATAACAATCCTATAAATTTTGAGATGATCTTTATACCTTAAGGCTTATTGTTTTGTTTTGGTTTTGTTTGGTTTTTTGAGACAGGGTTTTTCTGTAGCTTTGGAGCCTTCCTAGAACTCACTCTGTAGACCAGGCTGGCCTGGAACTCACAGAGATCCACCTGCCTCTGCCTCCAGAGTGCTGGGATTAAAGGCATGCGCTGCCACTACCAGCAAGAAAAGTCTAAATAAAACCAAAGGATTATGAGATAAGTGACAATAGAATTGTCCCTAATTTTGGTTTTCTTCTGTCGTGTACTAGGTGGCTCTTCTGACATGAGACAGAGATTTTGCATTTTTCTTTAACAAGCCTGCTTGGGTTTAGAAAAGGAGAGAGCCACATTCCAACTCTGAAACCAGCTTTAAGTTTTAATTGAATTGAAACTACGAAATGACCATTTGCCTCATATATCTATAGAGAACAGCAGAAACAAACATTTGGGAAGATTTGTCAAATTTTATCCTGTTGGAAATATGCCCTTATAAACCATTAGGCAAATTTACTCTTTTTCTTGGGAAATTTTCTTTTCATGATTCCTCCTTCTTCATCAGATGTCTCATTTGTCCAGTGGTCTTCAGATTCCTGAGCTGGATGTTTTAATCCTCTTATAAAGACAAAAACAAAACCCTGCCCCAACCCTAATTTGGGGGAGCTTCTTTTTTTCTGGTGGGTTTTATCTGATCAAATGAAAGTAATTGATTGGTCTTATAAGTTGGTTTAGACTGACCTGCCACACTGTTTGATGAACTATTGCCTCTCCTAATCAAGAGGTCTCTCTTGTTCAAATCTAATCTTTATCAATCTTGATGGTATCCATAGCTTTTTCTCCTCCTATAGAAACAAAAACAAAATCTCTTCCCCAACATAACACATATCCTGGTTTCCATTCTGAGGGCAACACATCTTTGAAGTATACAGGCTGATTTAATTCAGCAGTTTTCCCCCTTACTATCCAATGTCTATCCATAGTTGTCATTCCTTTGTCACTGGAATTTAAAGATGATAAAGTTGCATAATCTATATCTGGTAGTCTTTATTACCCCTTTCTTCTCATTAAGCATATCTTTTAAACTGCAATTAGATCTTTCTATAACTACTTGTCCTGTAGAATTTATGCTTTATGTTATAAAATGCAAAGCATTTTATTTTACTAGTGACATGAGCTGAAGCATTGTCAGTCTTAATTTGTACAGGTATTCCCATAATGGCCATAGCTTCTAATAAACGTATAATTATAGAATCAGCCTTTTCAGAATTCAAACCAGTTGCCCATTGAAATCCTGAATACGGGGGCTAGAGAGATTGCTCAGCAGTTAAGAGCACTGGCTGTTCTTCCAGAAGACCTGGGTTTAATTTCCTGCATTCACACGGTACCTCACAACTGTCTGTAACTCCAGTTCCAGGTGATCTGGCACCCTCACACAGATATACACACAGGTGAAAAACCAATGCACATAAAATAAAAATTTTTTAAAAGAGAAATTCTAAATATGTATCTCTGGTATGGGCCACATACTTTAATTTTCCAAACTTCACAAAATGAAAAACATCCATTTGCCAAATTTCATTTCTTTGAGTACCTTCTGGGTTATACAAAAACAAGTAGGACATTTCCTTACGATTTCCTTGGCTTGTTGCCAAGTGATAGAAAAATATTTCTTCAAACTCTTGCCATTAATATTGTGTTTCTAATGAAATTCTGAGGCTTCCATTCTACAGAGGACCATCAGCTGACCCTACCTCTCCACACTTCCAGATTAAAAAAAAAAATCATAAACTTCCTAAACCCCTCCCTACTACTTCCTATCTCAGTCCTCCAAAACCTCTCTGGTTAATTCTGGCCAGCTGGACATTGACTCTGCCCTCTGATTCAAGGTTTAACTTCATTAGCAGTATCCAAGTGTCAGTGTGAACAAATCAAGCTGGGGACCCCTCTGGGCAAAAACGTGTCCCTGTATCAACCGCTGCCTTCTCTCAAACCAGTCACAGCTCACTAGGTCTGCTGTACTCACACTACTCCGCTCCTTCATCTTTAATGCCTTTCCAACACATACTTGTTGGCCTTGGGAGCTGCAGTGTCACACAGTAGATCCCTTTGTCCAAACAGCTTTACTTGCAGATGTTCGTTGCAGTGAGTGGTTGGTTTGGTTCAAGGCCTCTGGTTTCTGGTTCACAGCAATACCGGATCCTCATCAAGGCTGTTCTCAGATATCCTGACATTGCCAGGTCACAGAGATCTGCAGCTATGGTTCCACAGAACGGTTCTTTCACGAGATCCAGCAGCTCATAGATAGGGTAGATGCTGGGGTGGGCCATCTCAAGGACCTGGATTAGGTACTGAGTTGGTCAGTCCTGGTCTTCAGATGGCCTCCTCTATCCCCTACACCACTGCACAGTGGCCAGTGAGGCACGGGGCCAGCTCAGCAAGGCACCGAACATCAGCACAGCCTTTGGTGGTTAACAGTCCCCACCTATAGTAGGACCACAGAGCCTTTCAGTTTCACCTGTCCACAGCGAATGAACAGCTCTGCTTTTTTCTCCCATCTCTCCAGTGTGTGCTCTATCTCTCCATCACATATCTGTTCCTTGTGTGTCATGGGGTGGGTGGATACTTCTGGCTTCAGTGTTCTTTTTTTAAAAACAACACAAACAAAAGCCAGTATTGCAGCATATGGATTTGTACCTTTCAATCTCTTAGGACTAGGTACTTACACTTTACTTCACCTCTTGATTCCTACTATGCATACTGGTCCCACACTATCCATATTCTTATACACTAATTTACACATGTTCCTCAGAAGGACACAGGAGTGAAACCACTCTCAAGCGCATGTTTGTTTTGAAAGTAGGTCTAGGCTAGGCTATGATCCTGGTCTTCCTCCATCCCTCTCACAAGGGCTGGGATTACAGTCATGGGCCACCACCATTCTCTGCTTGTGTATCTAGTACTTTATAGCAAATAAATGTTTAACCCCCCCTCATGTAAATTACCTACCTCTAACAAAAACTCACAAGAGTGAGGGATTGGTTACCAAAATATGCAATCTACTTTATTATTATAGTTTGGGATGTTGAATTCAGGACTTACACGAGGCATAAGCTAAGTAAACATTCTACCACAGAGCCATACTCCCAACACTCCAGAAATAATTCTTTACATAAAAAGTATGTACAAACCAAGTGTGATGGCACATACCTTTAATCCCTGCACTCAGAAGGCAGAGACAGGCCATATTTCTTTGAGTTCAAGACCAGCCTGGTCTATAGTGATTTCCAGCACTATATAGCCAGAACTATATAATGAGACTGTCTCAAAAAAGTGTATACATGTGGTGGTTTGAAAGTAAAGGTCCCTAAAGGGAGTGGCACTATTAGGAGATATGGACTTGTTAGAGTGGGTGTGGCCTTGTTGGAGGAAGTGCACCACTCTGGGGTGGGTTTTGAGGTCTCCTATGCTCAAGCTATGCCCAGTGTCACAGTTTAATTCCTGTTGCCTGTGGATCCAGATGTAGAACTCTCAGCTCCTTCTCCAGCACCGTGCCTGCCTGCATGCTGCCATGATGATGAGCCCCAGAAACTGTAAGCCACCCCAACTAAATGTTTTCCTTTTAAAAAGTTGTGGTCATAGTGTCTCTTCAAAGCAACAGAAACCCTAAGATAGTACATATACATATATTTATACACATATGATATATACATACAGGGTCCTTATACATACATGAATAAGAAAAGAATTCCTTAATAACCATGAAGATATATAAAGACACTTGACATCATTAGCCATCATGGAAATCAAAATCACAGATATTATCACCTTCCACCCACCAGGATAGCTGTTAATAAAGACAGAAGTAGATAAAGATGCAGAGAGATTGAAACTCATATACTCTTGGGAAGAGATCTGGCAGTTTCTCAACAGGTTAAAACATGGAATTCTGTATGACTTAATGATTCCACTCTTAAGTCTGTGTATAGATAAATAGAGGTGTGTGTGTGTACACATAACATATATACATATATTTCTAGAAAAAATAAAAATCATCCACCCAAAACCTTGTATATTGATTATTCATAGCAGCAATATTTATAACAAAAGTGGAAATCCATCAAATCATCATTAAAATGTGTGTAATAAACACACAGAAATATTCAGTCAAAAAGAGAGAGATGGATGTCACAACACAGGGCTTGGAAATGTGCCATGAAGGAAGCTCCACGTTAATGACAGTTGCAGCTCACATTACATCAACGTCAGAGTAGCAAAGCCCGGGAGGTGAGAAGCAGGACAGGAGGTATCCAGGGCAGAGGTGGACAGGGAAGTGACATGTGACCAGGAATGGACAGTTTCCAGTATCCACAAAACAAGAATTGAAAATTCATTGTGCTGATGTCCAAAATATTGATTCTACGCCAAAAGGACCATATACTGTGTGATTTATCTCAATAAAGTTACAGGGGTTTTTTTTTTTTTTTGTTTTGTTTTGTTATTTTTAAATCTGTTATCACAGCTTCTTTGAATCTCAGAGCTAGAGGCTCTGCTCTTGCAGGCTTGGGTCAAACTATAGATGAGGACTACACCTAAGGCTTCCACTTGCTGCCTGCCTGGGGATGGCCTCTGTGTTCACATGGCCCCTGGAGGGCTGCTACTGTCCACAGGGAGATTATGTTCACACACAGCCATCCAAGAGGGCAGTGAATCCGATATGTGTTCTGGGGACTTTCAGAAGTCATGGATTCTGACATATCCTACTGGTGACATGAGGGAATCCCAGAGAATAGGGACCAAAAGAGGCATCAGGGAAGCTGGCTACCACACAGTGATGATAATGAAGACAATGATACTGATATTCACTATATGCCAGGCAGTTTTAAACTCACAGTAACCCATGAGGTAGGTACTCTTCTCTCTATTTCACAAAAGCTAAGGCACAAAGAAGTTAGGTAGCTCATAGGTCACACTGCTAGCAAAGGGCATAGCTCAGAGTCAGCTTCCAGCAGCATGGATGTTATTGGCCGCCCTTAAAAGACCACACAGCACTACTTCCCAGTCTCACTTCCCATATGTGCTGCCCATCTGCATCCCTCAACCAACACCAGCTGACAGAGTTTTCATTTGCCACAAGAGCTGTTTTGGCCACACTAATAGCTTCAGAGTAAAAAACAGTGTAATTTGCATTTAGTTAACTGGGAGGGAAGCAATACACTTTCTAGCTATTTAGATTTATCTATTTTCCTGTTTTCACAGTTGCCTGTTCCTTCCTGGTTTGATTCTGTCATACAGCCAATCCTTCACGTAGGCAATCCCTCATCATTGTTATAAACTGCCAGTGTTTTCACGGAACCTGTAGGCATCATTAACTTTGACATGACCAACTTTGCTGCAGAGAGAACCCTGCATTTGCAGCAATCAGAGCAATCACAGCTTGTGTTTTGAGCTCTGTCTTCACAACAGGATACAACCTAACACTTGCTCCTACCAGACTTTAATACTTGTAGGAGTCACAAACCCAGGGCCCCATATGAGCCACTCTCTAGCTTCACTGCACTGAATTCATCTGGGTCCTTCACTGACTTAGGATTGATTAACATGGATCCCACTTCATTCATGTCCATATAAGCTAATTTTCTGAGCCTCCCTAGGCACCTCTCCCATTAACATGTAATACTCACTTCCTTATCACACACATTCCAGTATTCCTGAACCTGTTTTAACACTTAATTCTGATTTGCACAGAACAACGACTATCACTCCCAAAGATTTTATTTACACAGCTTGCTAAATTAATGAAAATACCAATCACTAATATTCCTAAGACACCAAGAAGTTCAATATTGGAACTCTTTCCCAAGCAGAATATCAGTTAAGAAATGATTACAAAAAAATAAATATGTGTTTATTTTTAAAAATAAAAAGGAAAGCACTGGCTAAAAATAAACCCTGGGATAAAGAAGTCACTGTGTCCTGCCAAAGCCAGCCACAGACAACATGGACACAGCCAAAGTTAGGTGCCTAGTCCAGAGGTCAGAACTGACACCAAGTTGCTGGTCTGTGTCTATTAGCAAGACAACCATTAGAGCTGGATGTTAGGTTATCCTGTGCCACACCACCACAGCACCACACAGCCTTGGGGAAGTTACATGTCCTCAACACTCCACTTGTAGGCAAGCTCCTCCACAGCTTTCTTGCTGGCAAGTCTGGCAAAGCGCTTCTGTTCAAAACCATTGGATCTGCAATCAAAAGAGAAGTTCCAGTCAGCCAGAACCCTGAATGTTTAGGAGGAAAGTAACTCAGGGGAAAATATCTAAAACATGCAATTAAATCAAAGCAACAAAGCATACACATTAACCTCTTCTCGGTCCTCATTCAGACTTATCTCCCTCTGTAGGACAATTATTTCAAACCTTCACTGTTCTTTACAAAGGCTCAAGACAGGTAGGCCTGAAACCCCAGACACTCCAGAGGCTGAGGAAGAAAGCCCATGCGTTCACGGCCTGCAAGGTCAGCCTAGACAGCTTGATAAAGCCCACCTCACAATAAAATAAAATAAAATAAGATAGCTGAACTTGGTGGTGTAGGCCTTTAATCCAGCACTAGGAAGGCAGAAGCAAGTGGATGCCTGTAAGTTTGAGGCCAACCTGGTCTACAGAGTGAGTTCCAAGATAGTCAGGGCTATATAGAGAAACGGATGGGGGGAGGGGTGTAAAAATGAAGGCTGGGAATGTAATGGAATAGTAGAGTGTTGTAGAATATTATTTTAAGGTGTGTTACTTTTGTTTATGTTACATCTGTTTAACTCTGTGAAGCTGTGCTACTGTGTCTAAAACACCTGATTGTCTAATAGAGCTTAAGGCCAATGGCAAAGCAGAAGCGAGGACAGGCAGGGCTGACAGGCAGAGAGATTACATAGAAAGAGAATTCTGGGAGAAAGGAAGAAGTATCCAGAGAAGAAAGAGGACACAGGGGGCCTGCCACCCAGCTTCACAGCCAGCACTGGCATAAGAAGGAAAGGTATACAGGAACAGAAAAGGAAAAGCCCAGAGGCAAGAGATAGATGAGATAATTTAAGGAAGCTGGCAAGAAACAGCTGAGGTAAGACCAGGCTTTTATAATGAAGAATAAGCCTCTGTGTGTGGTTTATTTGGGAGCTGGGTGGCCGGTCCCCGAAGGAGCGGAACAACAGAACTCCTGCCTAGCATGCACCAAGCCCTGACTTAATACACAGTACAGAAACAAAGACTCAACTCCCTTTCAGCTGATGACCACAGACTCCATAAAGTAACCATCCATTAACTATGGCTAAGTCTCCCCGGTCAGTGAGAGCTATAGGAGCCACGGATGGGTGACACAGCACCTGTCCTGCAAACTCAGACAAGTGCCACCCTGGGGGGGGGGGAGGGCAGGATCAGGAAGGACTGAACAAGCCACTTTGTGGGAATGGCTCTCAAACTATGTCTGAAAGCAACAGCCCCCCAGGCACAGAAAAAGGGAGGGAGTGCTAGGAGTCAGCACGGGACAGACAGGCAGAGGCCAGATCCCAGGAGCTTAGGACAGCACTAAAAAAGAGAGATTTCACGGGGAAAAATGACCACATCTCAGAGAGACTGCTCAAAATATGTGGTGAGAAAGGTACCAGAGCAGCCTGTGCAGCTGATGGAGGTGGTGACGCCAAGGATGGCCACAGCGACTACATGAGAGGCAAAATCAGTAGGATTCTGGCTAACTAGTCACAGCCAAAGGATGGGGTCAGCGTGCCTCATGAACAATCAGAGTGACCAGAGGAGGACTCAGCTCTGCGGGAAAGCACTGTGGAGGAGGGCATTCTGCACGCATGTGCTGTGTTTGAGGTTCCTCAAATGTGCATGGGCAGAAGACTCCACCAAGACGATGAACAGTCTACATGAGTCAGACTACAGATCCGGAACCATGGACAGACAGACAGACAGTGGCTGAAGGCTGACGTGTAAGGGGCAGCCAGGAGCAAGGAATAAGAACAGTGAGGGGCTACACATGGAGAACCAAGAACACTGAAGATTAACAAAAAAGGGCCGTCCACAAAGAGCCAAGAATAAGTCATTAGAGAAGCCAGTTCAGGAGTGAGGTTCAGGAAAATGGTGAGTGGACCACAAACCTCAAATTCCTTTCCTTACCCCCCTCTCCCTCCCCCTCTGCATGTCACCCCTTCCTTATTTATTTTACCCTTGAGACAAAAATTTGTACACATACAAAATATCACACACACACAAACACAAGAAATCTAGAAGATGAAATCACTGAAAAACATACTCAGAAAAGAAGATTAATGAATAATCATTAAAAAAAAACCTAGGCTGGCCAGGCATGGTGGTGCACACCTTCAATCTCAGCACTCAGTAGGCAGAAGCATGTGGATCTCTGTAAATCAAAGTCAGCTTGGTCTACAAAGTGAGTTCCAGGGCAGCCAGGGCTGCTACACAGAAAAACCCTGTCTCAAAACAAACAAACAAACAAAACCCCAAAAAAACAAAGCAAAAAAACCCCCCAATAACAAAGCTAAGTCAGGCAGAGTTCTAAGTTTGGGGTCCAAATAAAGCCAAAGAAACAAATAGCATATCAGGCATTTATTTCAGTGTCTATAGTGAGAGCCAGCTCTGGTTATGCAGCAAGTTAAGACTTTAGGAATAGCACCCTCCTGCCAAAGGTTCTGCTGTGTAACCAGCAAAGTACAGCAGCCAGCTAGCCTGCAAACACAGCTATGGCTCTCTACCCACAGGAAGAACTGGAGCCTTGGATCCCAGAAGCAGCGCCTGAGGGACAGAAGACAATGCCTTAGGCCAGCAAAAGCTGGGAGTAGATTCCAGCCCTCAGACAGCAATTATAAAACGTGGACAAAATAAATAGTGATTGGGTATGGGTGAGTGTTAAAGTAGAAAAAAGTCTTATGGGAGTCCTTTTGCCAGAGGGCAACTTCTCCATCCACACAGCAAAAGCAGGCCAAGGCAGAGCAGGAGCTGACTGGCTGGAGGTGTTAGTGGCAGTGGGAAGAGCAGCTACAAAATTAAATCCTGAGAGAGAAACAGTGGAAAGGAGATAAAGCCCAATTATCTACAGCAATTTCACAGCAGCTTTGGTGAATCACTATATGCATGTGCACAGGATACCAGCCCTGTGAAAGTGCAGCAGCCAGTGTCCACTGCAGAGGAGACAGGAGTTCAATGTAGACTATATCCATAGATAAAACCAACAGAGAAACTAACAGAATCCAAATCTCTACAATGTTATCACTCAAAAATAAAAAATCTAACAAATAAACCAACTGTAAAATAAGACACACTAAAAAAAGAAAAAAAAAAAAGTTAGCCTGTTCTGGTGTCACCAGCATGTAATTTCCACATTCCTGAGGCTAGGGCAGGAGGATCTGAAGCTCACACCAGCCTGGCCTACAGAGTGCAACTATGTTCCAAAACAGAGGGGAGGGGGAGAGGGACAGGAGGGAGAGAGAAGGAAGGGTAGGCAGGTTATCAACAGAAACCAATTCTGTGAGCTGAATACTGCAATCAGCAGAACGGACTTCGAACCACCATTTATATATATTTTCCAAAAAGAGAAAGCTATCTTTAAATGGGTGAGCAGATGGAAGTCTCAGTGGAGACATGCAAGTCATCAAATGGGAATTCTGGACTCAAACCAGCTGAGACAAAACATTCAAACTGATAGACACTGACAGAAACCACTAAGTATCAGGACATGGGCTGTGAACTCCAGTGCCATTTACCCTAACAGACTTTTCCAAAGCACCATCATCCCAAGTATCTGCAGAATGTATATCAAATGCAACAGTCACGAGGTAAAATCAAAAGGATGTGAAAATATTCTGAACAAAACCCATCACGTAATTCAGAGAACTTTTTCAATATACCACCCAAGAGATTTTCTGATGGTGCATGCGGAAAACACATCAACATTTGTAAAACTCAGCAATCTACATGTTACAAATGACCAATTGATATAACACATGCATGGGTAAATATGCAAAGTCTACGCAGAGAAACCCTGTGTTGAAAAACAAAAACAGAGAAATCCATCTACCTGTCCACTCCATCCCAGCGGTATCCAGGCCAGATGTTGAATCGATTGGGAGGAGGTGCAGGACCACTGTAGCGAGGCCTCACTGACACAGCAATGACAAAAGAGGAGTTAGTAATTATTTATTTATTAATAAATATTTGATTTATTTCAGAGCTGAGGGCAATGGAGACGACTCTTCATGAGAGATTCCCATGGGTGCTACCCACCCTCCGGCCCTCCTCCTCCGGCCCCTCCTCCGGCCCCCTCCTCCGGCCCTCCTCCGGCCCCCTCCTCCTCCTCCTCCGGCCCCTCCTCCGGCCCCTCCTCCAGCCCTCCTCCTCCGGCCCCTCCTCCGGCCCTCCTCCTCCGGCCCCTCCTCCGGCCCCTCCTCCAGCCCTCCTCCTCCGGCCCCTCCTCCGGCCCCCACAACCCCAAGCCCCCTCCTCCAGCCCCCTCCTCCGGCCCCTCCCCCGACCCCCCTCCGGCCCCCACAACCCCAAGCCCCACCCTTTTTTTCCTTGCTCTCCTTGGCTTTGCTCTTCTTGATGAAGCTGGCCATCGGGTCCCCCTCTCTTTCCTGCTCTCTCAGCATTCGATCCAGATCTTCATCATCGATATAGCGGGCCAGAGGCTTCTGCATCTCCTTCACTGCATCCTCTACATTCTGCTGCTGTTGCCGGCTCTGGGCGAGCCTGGGCAGAAGAGAAGCACCCTGGTTGGCAACTTCCTCCTACACTGAGGGATCACATTATTACTCTGGAGAACCCTCTCTTTGTAGCAGCAGAGACTAACTAACACACTAAAAGCTCAGAATCCCAACTGGTGGCATGAGTCTCTCAGGAGACTGAGCACCTGCGGCTCATCCCCATCAGCACTGTGCTGTGCTCAGGGGCGCCTACCCTTTCCCCCACTGGGCATAGAGCTCATCTCGCTCTGAGTCCTTCTCAGCCTTCCTCCTCTGTTCCAGGCGTTCCAGCTTCAAGTTCCTTTTCCGACCAGACTTGTCTCGAAATACAGTTTCAGTGAATTCAAACTGAGCTATGAAGGAAAATCACATTTGTTAAGATAAATACCAAGCATCACAACCAGTTAACATTCTAGCACCCGAAAGCAGTGCTGGTAAGAACTCTGCAGTCAGGCCTCAGTGGCTCTACCAACATACACACACTAGGGATGAAAGAAACACTTGGACTACTGGGCTGAAGTGCTGCAGAAACCAGAGACCCAGAGGAATGAAAAGTTCCAACTAGCAAATACAACAACACACTTAAAAACAGAAAAGACAGCTCCACGAGCCAAAAGTGGCCCCTGAACGATCATGTTGGTACCTCCTAGGGCTGTGCTGTCTTGGTCCTGTTTCTTGAGTTCCTGCTGCTCCCGCTGAACATCAGTCACCAACCCAGTTTTTGCTCCGGAATACATGTGTGCAGTCTGTGCAAGAGAAGAGGAACACATGTGTGTGCAGTCTGTGCAAGAGAGGAGGCAACAGCCAACACCAGTGTACCAGGAGGCAGCCAGCTGTTTGTATGTCTGAGTGTCAGCAATAACCCAACCAAAACCTCTAGTTTCTTTCATGTTCTCATTTTGACCACAGGCTCACACCATAGGGGGAAACATCTAATCTCATTAAACACTTTATAGTATCAAATTTTAAAGTAAACAGAAACACAAACACATAGCACATAAAAGAAGGGGCTAAGAACATGCATGCCTTCTTTCTCTTTTTAAGATTACATCCCATACAGTACAGGCTGGCCTTGAACTCACTTATGCATGTTTCACAAAGAAGGAAGCGGAGGATTAAAGAAATCAAGTATGATTTAAAGTTATGATTGGTTTCATGAGGTTCTATGCTCCCAGCTGCACCCTGAAATAAGTATCAGCTTATTATTAAGAAAACAGGTGGTACCTGCCTGTCATATCAAGTGGGAGGAGGCAAGCAGGTCAGAAATTCAGGCCAGCCTTGGGACACACTCAAAACAACAAAGAAAAAACAGGGAGGCTTTCTGGAGATACTGAGCTTGTGGCATTATAAGGTCATAAAAAGCAGAAGCCTCCTGGGGATCTAGTACAAGCCGGGCACTCCTGATCCAAAACTAGAAATCTACAACAGTTTATAATCAAGACGTTTTCTGAGCATCATTTGTGCAGTATCAGCAAAGCCTTCAAATTATCAAGCATCTGAATAAGGTGTCCCAAGCCTCTGCTTACAAGTTCAGCTCAGATGAGTTAGAGGCATGCTGCCTTCAGAGAGAAAGTTCTAGAAGTACTTTTAACTCAGATTTTCTGTACCGAAACCTATCTCTCTGGCTGTAATCTTTCTGCTGTCTGTAAAGCTTGGAAGTGATGAGTCACTCCGATAAAGGCACAGCTCCTGGAGATCCCTACCTTCTTCCCAGGACGAGGACTCCTTCTGGGAGGAGAGAGATCAGAATCAGAAGATTTGGTCCTCCGTCTTCTCCGGGGTGGAGAGAGGTCGGAGTCAGAGCTCTGGCATCTCTGTCTATTCCGTGGTGGTGACAGATCTGAGTCAGAATTCTTGGGTCCTGAATTTTGTTTTTGCCGTGGAGGAGAAAGATCTGAATCAGAGGCTTTTTGGCAGATACCTAGATAGAATGGAACAGTCAGAGTGTGACTCTGTTGTTTCCTAGGTAAAGGGTTTTATGAAATCCCTGTGGCTAAGAGAACCTAGGGATTAAAAATGAAATAAGGATAGGATGGTTGAGAGTAAAGAAAGTCAGGCCCTGATTTTGGTCCCCAGCACAGGGCAGGAAGGGGGATAAGCTAACCCCCTTGATGACCACGTGGGGAAGAGTGCCTACTTAGCCATCCTCTGAAATGACCACGGTGGGGTGGATGCCTACTTAGCCATCCTCTGAAATGACCACGGTGGGGTGGATGCCTACTTAGCCATCCTATGAAAAGCATGACTAACCAAACACAAGCTCAGGACAAGTCAGGGCTCTGTTTCCCAGTCACCTGTGTCTGGTGACTTTGCAAAGCATGTGAGATTTCAGATATTCATCTATACTGTGGTCTGTGGTCTACCACTGCCACTCTGTCCAGAACTGACAGAGCTTGAAGTCAGCCCTCCACGGTACAGCAGTCAGGAAGGCCTGGAGTATGTGCTGATGCCCTCAGACTCAAAAAAAAAAACCAAAAAACAAAAAACCAAAAAAAACTAACCTAAAAACTAAAACAGTAGCTAGAACAAACGAAGGAGTAAGAAACTTTCCTGCACAAGTCAGTTCTAGATGCCAGTGTCGCTGTTCATCTGAAAAGCAGCCAACAGTATATGCACAGGATGGTTGTCAAATATCCTAAGAGTGAAGCTGGAAATAATTCAAAGCTGCAATCTTCTGGAAATGGCCAAGTTCATTTATGTAACACAAAGACATCTATAACCCAGGGAAATCCTTGTTGAGTGGAAAGAGCAAGTAAGATTACAGACCAACAGGTACATTCTGCAGAGCCAGGCTCAACTACATCCAGCACGCATGCCAGAAAGCCCCCAAGGACACTGGCTACGACACTAACAATGATGAATCTGGCCAACATGAGCTCAGGAGAGCCTTCCTGTGTCTATACACTTCTGGACATTTTTAAGTTTCTGTAACAAACCCAGTATTTTTCCTTTTTCTCTGTATGTGTGTGAGTGCAGGAGCCTCCATGTGGCGGTCAGAGAACAGTGTCAGTCAGTTCTCTCCTTCAGGATATTGGTGCAGAAAATGCTTGTACCTCACTCGCTCCATCAGTGCATGTTTATGGGGTAGGAAGTGTAAGCAAAAGCGCCTAAGAATTTTACTCCCTACCCCTGCAAATGAAACCCACAATCACAGGGATGAAGCTCCTCTTACATGGCCATATGCTCACCTTTAGGATCAAGCTGCTGCTTAGCTCCAAAATGAGCTTTGGCTTGCCGTTTCCGTGGAGAAAGGTCAGAGTCATGCCCATAGCTGCTGTCCTTGGAGAGTGACCGGTGGGAGGGTCCCAGACTCCTCTGGTGTAAGGTCTTGCTACTGGATCTTTCTGAAGCTTTACTACTTTTGGTTCTGTGCAGTTCCAAATCAGGGGAGTCACAAAGAGGCCCCCTGAGATGCTGTGGGTCTGAAGTGTCAAAAGTCCTCCTGTGTTGGGCTGTGTCAGAGGAGTGGTTCTGGGCCTTTCTGGGGGAAGAGATACCTGAGGAACCATGATGACCTCTCCTAGGAGATACACCTGAAGAATTACAATGAGACTTCCTGGGGGGAGAAGCATCTGAGTCATGACGGGATCTCCTTGGGGGAGAGTGATCTGGGGTATCATGACGGGCCCTCCTGGGAGGAGATGGATCCGGAGTGTCATGACGGGTCCTCCTGGGGGGAGATGGATCCAGGGTGTTAGGATGGACCTTCCTAGGAGGAGATGGATCTGGGGTATCATGACGGGCCCTCCTGGGAGGAGATGGATCTGGGGTGTCATGACGGGTCCTCCTGGGAGGAGATGGATCTGGGGTGTCATGACGGGCCCTCTTAGGAGAAGATGGATCCGGAGTGTCATGACGAACCCTCCTAGGAGGAGATGGATCTTGATCATCATGATGGAAATGTCCATCTTCACTGTGGTCTAAATACAAAAGTAAACAGTCAGATCCCCACAAGTGCTCTATCCACATCTCACTCAGTTTAAAAATATGCCCAGAAACACATTTCCAAACTACTTGAAAAGCTCATAAGGTGTACTTGGCTCTTATGCTTAGGGTCAGTAAACCAGCACTCACAGACAACATAAAGAGTAACTCCTCTCAGTGGCTTCCCAAGTACCCAGAACGTGAAGCATTTAAAGCACATTTACTCACAGCACACCTTAGTAAGCAGGGCATGTGATCCTGTGTAATGGACATAAAAACAAAGGTTCTGGGGATCCTCAAAGACCACTACCAGGAAGAGACATGACCCAATCCCGGTAATTCCACTCCTGATCCAATTCCAATTGGTTTTCCAGTGATTCCTTCATTTTACATCAGGCCAATGGCCTCTGCTGTTATGCAGCCTACGTCATTTACAGGTTTACTCCTTTTTCAGAAGGCACAGTGACTAGCATATACACATAAAAATGAAATGTACTAAGTATTTAATCCATGTCACTATGCTCCCCTTCTAAGAGGGGAATTCAAGAGAAAGAAAATCAAGCATTGACTGTTATCTACTGTGTAGCAATGCGTTATACAGATTACTGAATTCTCACAAGTCTGGGACGTAAACATCACTAGTCTCACTTTATAGATGAAGTCACTGATACAGAGATCAAGCAATCTGCCCAAGTCATGCTGCTACTATGTGGTAAAGAAAGTATTCTGGAATTAAACTAAAGTCCATGGACAGTCTTCTAAACTATGCCACCAAGGGGAAACATGCTGTTTGAGAGCCTAGACTTCCAGAGGCAGAGCAGATAAAATGTCCTGGCCATCAAAGCTCCATGGCCCAAATAAAAATAAAAGCTGGGCAGGGGCTGATGAATTCTTATTAAATAGATAATTCAAACCAACTCCATCACTTTGGGAAACAGCCTATCTGACCCAAACTGAGGCCAGTAAAGAAATGGACAGTGTGTGTGCACATGTGCATTTCGGAGACTTCTTAGACATGCAGACAAAGACACAAAGCAAGTACATGTGCTCTCTCTCTCATTTGTAATATGAAATAATAAATAATATCTGATAAGCAATCACAAAGGGGTCATGACCCACAAGTTGAGAAGCAATGCTCTAAAGCAAAGTTCACAGGGATACCCTATAAACAAGATGGTTAAGTTTATCTGCTGTTGATACTCACCTCCCAGAAGCTTCCATTTGGCACTGGAGCGGAAGGCCTCCATCTGCTTTACCTCTTCTGGACGCTCATCCACAAACTCAGCCACCTGTAGGAGTAGGAACAGTACAGTAAAGAAAAACCCAGAATCTAGCCAAGGGGTACTTGTCTCAAGAACCTGAAGCCATAGCCGGTCCTGTTCCTAACACACACAGTGCCCACATGCCCTTGTGGCCATAGGAAACATGCCGCCCTGCTCAGTTATTCTTGTCCCATGAACATCTCTCTCTCTCTCTCTGATACTTTGATGGCTTAATTGCAGACCTTTCTCTGACTCCCTCCTAAGATAAAGCCCTTACAAACCTTTGTAGTAACTGTGCTGGCACACAACTGCCACTTGTAAGAGAAAAGCTCAATTCCTTTTACATTTTATTTTTCACACAGTGAGAGAGAATACTGCCTTCCTAACCTGTCTCATGAAGCCTTTCCTGTGAACAGTCACAATGACAGGCCTTGAATCCAACTAAAGGGAACTAGTGATCATGCACAAAATTACAGAATGTTCGGGGACAGTCTCCAAACTTCCTAATGATAAATGATCAGGATCACTCATACAATCCTCCTCAATGAATTCCACCTTTCAAATCAGTCTACTGTGTTTTTGAACAGTATTAGAACACTCTTAGTTTTACTGGACCTCCATCTACCCTCATATAACTTATCTTCCTCCATCCTAACTCTGACCTCTGGTCCCTTTCCAACTGAGAAACCGTCAAAGTGGCTGGCATAAATAAACCATAGTCACAGAGAACAGCTATGCAAGACACTATTTCCCAATCCTGCCAAGAGCCAAGGCCACGGACCAGCAAACTGTACCTCAGACAAGTTAAATGACCAAAGGCTAGCAAACTGTAAAGGTGGAATTCAAATCCACATCGTAATTCCTCTGCGCTACACCATCATCCCTCATATAACCTACTATCCCTAGCACTGAAAGCATGGCTTTAATGCTGACTGAACTGAGACCTGGATCTGATGCCTCCATGTGACCTTCGGCAAAGTATCTCAATCTGCTCATTTCTTTTCTTCCCTTTTTTTTTGGTATTTGGAGACTGGGTCTCTCTGTATACCTTGGTGGTCCTAGAACTCTGTCTGTAGACTACATATTTGAGTAATTTAACTGCTATGGCTATGAAGGAATACCTTGAAGCCTAGAGACCTAATTGGGTGGTGTTAGGAGTTTTAGTGGGATACTTTAATAGTTAGGCGTTATACATGTAATAAGTTATTATAATGGAATAGAAGTGGTAGTAGAATTTAATAATGAAATGAAGGGATAGGACGTCCTGCCTCTGCCTCCCAAGTGCTGGGTTGAAGGTGCCTGCCCCCCCCACTCCTGGCTCAATATCCTTATTTCTAAAAGCAGGACTTAAAGGACTGTTTTGAGGGTGAATAAGACCCTTTATGTTCCCTTAGCTTGGTGCACGGTCACTACTCAATAAACCATCAGTCATTCTCACATGCAGAGAACTGCTCAGTGCTCCTTGTGATCACGTGACTCATTTCCAATGCCCATCATGAGACTATCACACCGAACAGTGCTAGTCTGCAAGATCAAAGCTCAAAACCACTTCTACTGAAAATGCATCAGGTCCACACCACTGCACCGTCAAGTCCTTACTTTGGGATCATTTGTGTGTGTTAGTTAGCATCATGAACAGAAACAGTGCTGAACAGCTAGCTCTACCTGTTGCCTCTTCCCTTGCTCAGGTTTCCCCCAACAGCTCTACCCCACACTGGGGAGTCAAGGCTGACACGCTTGAATCATTTCAAAGTCCTGACAAGATTCCAAAAGATACATACCACAGGCAAATCTCCATCCTCTTCCTCCTCCTTTTCTGGCTTAGTGGTGGAGATAGCTGCCCAGCCCACATCATCATCAACAATCCGCATTCTAGATGGGAAAAATTAAAAGGTTCAGAAAGGGATTCATTCCGGGACACAGGCCTATGTACACTTACCTACTGTTTTTACATTTATTTACTGTGCATGTGCACATGGAAGTCACTCTGACAACTGGCTGGAGTCAGCTCTCTCAGGTGTCAGGCATGTTGGCAAGCGCTGAAGGATCTCACTGGCCCCTACTGGCTTTTAAAGTTCAAACATAACACTGTCTTTGTTTATACGGACTGCTACTACTGTCAGTTCACTATTTTCTTTTTCTTTTTTTGGTTTTTGGAGACAGGGTTTCTCTGTGTAACATCCCTCACACTGTAGGCCAGGCTGGCCTTGATTTCAGAGATTCACCCGCCTCTGCCTTCCAAGTGCTGGGATTAAGGTGTACACCATGCACTGGGCTGTCATTATCCATTTTTCAGTTTTTGGAATGAGTCTATCACCCTATCAGTTTTCACAAATACAACCCCTTCCCTCTGCCAGGACTTCTCCTCTCCCTCTTTTTTTGGGCGCTGGCACTGAATAACTTTCTTGCTCATTGTCTCCAACTCCCAGGCTAGAAATCCCTCACATACTTAGCATGCGTTTGTCTTTATCTAACGAATTAAATCAATCATTGATTTGTATCATTGGTTATATAAAGTCACATTCCAATTCAATTTTAAACTCTAACAGCCAAGGGCTAGGACATTCTTTTATTTGTTGACTTTTCCTTCTCAGATACTCTTACTACGGCTAGGTTCAAACTCTACCCTCCTGCCCCAGCCTCCTCTGTGCTGAAGTTATACACATCTACCACCACATCCTGCTAAGACATTTTTGTTCATCAAGGCCTCTTCAACACAACTATCATAGGAGATAGCCTTCCCTCCATACCCATAAATTCTGCTACTGCAAATTCAACTAACCACAAATTAAAAATGTCAAGGAAAAAGAAAATCACCAATGTATTAAACAGATACAGACTTTCTTTGGTTATAACGCCCTACATAATGTAACATCTACTGGCATACCATCTGTCTTAATTAGGGTTTCTATCGCTGTAATGAAACACCATGACCAAAAGACAAGCTGGGAAGGAAAGGGTTTATCTGGTTTACACTTCTACATTGCTATTCATCACTGAAGGAAGTCAGGACAGGAATCTGGAGGCAAGACTTGATGCAGAGGCCGTGAAGGGGAACTGCTTACTGGCTTGCTCAATCTACTTTCTTATAGAACCCAGGACCACCAGGCAGGGATAGCACCACCCACCATGAACTGGGCCCTTCCCGACTCATCACTAATTGAGAAAATTCCTTACAGCCGGATCTCAAGGAGGCCTTTCCTCAACTGAGGCTCCTTCCTCTGAGGACTCCAGCTTGGGTCAGGCTGACACAAAGCCAGTCAGTGCACCATCTAAGTTGTAGCGAGTTTTATAAGTAACCTAGAGATGATTTTAAAAGGATGTGAAGAGTTTACTCACAAATACTGTATAATCGTGTGGAGGAACTTAAGTATCTGTGGACTTGAGGAACCAGCCTACCAATTACTGAACAATGACAGCATCCAGTAAACGTGAGGCACACAGATGAACCGTGCTGCAAAGTATTTGAAAAGCCAGGAACACATGATACATCGTTCATCACAACAGCCATTTGAGATAAACAGTAGTGTTCGGGATCACTTTGTTTTAAAGACCTGAACACCAAGTTTCGGAAAAATGAACTCTCTTGCCCAAACCACCCAGGCTATAAATTATTAGTACGGTAGGATTCAAATTCTAATCAGTGTTGCTCCAAAGCTAAAATTTCTTCCCCTGCATGGCATTGCTCCTTCTTACAAGGATGTCAACCACACTGAATTTAGCACCCACTCTCACTGAATATAGATCCAAATGGTAATACCATAAAGATTCCATCTCTAAATGTTGCCATGCTGAAGTTCCAAATGAAGTTAAATTTAGCCAAAGGGGGAATTAGTCTACCCACTTCAATGGGCCACAAATTTTCTCAGTTGAAATATGGGAATAATGCTGTTAGATCAGGATGCTGCCCCCATAGAGAGGGGTGAGCCACATTTTATATTCTATTTATGCTTCCTTCTCTAAGCTGCTAAGCTCCTAGCAAGGGGTGTAAGAATGGGATTCGTTTCCAGAGTTTCAACCCTGAATCCAAAACAGTACCTTCTTAGTAAGCTGCTAACCTTAGGGTCACTGCTTTCAAGACTGTAAGAAATTTACTTAGTTCTGTAGACTGACATTCGATTTCCTATCCCCAACCTCTCCAGATTCCTGGGCCCAAGTCCCTACAGGATATTTCATTCGAAATCTGTCTCAGAACATCTCTCTTTAAACCTGAAAAGTATATTATTTAAAACAATGTCTGCTTCATTACAATGTTCTGAACGTTATATAGTCGAAGTTTTTGAGAAAGAGGCCAGGAACCTGATATGAACTGTACCCATGATAGTTGTTACTGTTAGTAGTAGGTACGAGTACCAGGACTTAGATCTTTGCCTCCGGACCAGTTCCTGATACTGTGAAGCCCCCAGAAACAGGTTTTTGGATTCTAAAATTAAAACATATAAATCTACTACTCTCGGAGCAGGACTTTCCAATCTGTTCGAGAGACGTTGCATGGCTACAAAGGCGGGAAAATGGTGAGTAAAGTTCTAGCGCCATGGAAGGCGCTGCTCAGAGGATGAAGTCGGAGCGGCAGGCGGCGGCGACAATCCCGCTGGAGAGCCGGGGAGCCGGGGAGCCGGGGAGCCGGGGAGCCGGGGAGCCGGGGAGCCGGGGAGCCGAGCCTGCGCTCGGGCCGGGGTCGGCAGTGAGAGTAGCACGGGCGGGGAGGAGGAAGAGCTGCGGCCGAGGGCGTCCCGGTCCACTCACCCCTTGCCACTGGCGCCTCCCGGCTTCGGGCGTTTTTTGCGCCGCTTCCGAACGGACTCGGGACCTCCTTCCAGGCCCGCATCTGCCCCAGACAAGTAGCGCTTCAGATACTCAGCCTTGGAGAGCGGCGGAGCTGCCGCCATGGCAGCGGCGAGGGCGGGGCAACGGCTCGGCGCCGGGGACAAAATTCTTCTACAGGAAGCGGATGGGGGTGGAGCCAGAAGCGGAAGCCATAGGAGTAGGGCTGTAACTGCTGGGCTGATGGGTGTGGTGACTCTTAGCCTTGGCGTGCTGAGATGGAGTGGGGTGGAGTGCATGGATTTAGGACTGGTTTTGCTTTCCTGCGACGACGCCTCCATGCTACACGCTCAGCCAACCCTGTCCCAGACGAGAGGTCACAGATCGACTTAAGCTGATCGCCTGAGTAGAAAAAAACCAAAACTCAGGAGATCGGATCACCTATTTGAATATGGGGCCCAATCATAACTGTACCACCGGGAGCAAGTTATAAACAGCATTTTAGTAATGGATGCTGTAACAAATGCGTAAAGTGTTCAGCAAATTAGTTTATTTCAGTTATTTTTATTGGTATATATATTGGTGGACAGTCTGCTGGAACAGGCTCCCAAGTACCATTTGGGGAAAATCAAAAAAAAACCTCACTCGTGGAAGCATTGCTGCTCAGATGGAAAGAGATTCTGGCAATTGAGAGCCAAGGAATACTAAGTGTTACAGCTCTAATGGAAAAGTATTTTGGCAGTCAGGAGCCAAATACAAGAGACAGCCCTGCTCCAGAGAAAGGTTTCCCCAATGTACCAGCTCTGCTCTGGCAGAGCTTCCCCAGTGAAGGTTTCCCAGGAGTGCAGTAACTCTGCTCAGCTCGCTCATTCTAGAGTCTTAGTGAGAGGGTAAGGGCAGCAGCAAACTGAACAGGCCCAGGGCTTATATAGGGCTTCTTAGGGGCGGAGTTTTCCAGGCAGGTTTTTTTGGGGGGTGGTGGATCGGTCAGATTGCAGTCCTTGAGTTCAGATTGGCTAGATCCCATCCTCAGGGATTGGTTTTCTGCTTAGTTTAGGAGCAGATTTGATTCTTGTCTGAGGGCCAAGGTGCAAAGTGTTTCTTTCACTGGTTCTTTTGCTCCAAGTTCAAGGACAGGGTGTATTTCTTTTACTGGTTCTGATTCTAGGGCCAAAGTGTGTTTATTTGACACTGATTTCAAGGTTATGGTTATTTCTTTGCTTCTGGATTCAGGGCTCAAGTGTTTCTTTCACTACTGGGCGTCAGGACCAGGGTGTGTTTCTTTCACTAGCTCTGGTTTCAGGGCCAGGCTGGGTTTCTTGGTTTACCCTACAACTCCATTAAACCTATATTGACCTTTTCACGTTGGTACTGACTCCCAAGAAAATGATATAAAACCTTCCCAATAAAAATAATGTGGATTGTGTCAAAGAAAATAAAGCTGGCAAGATTCTAGTATTTCTTCTATAGAGGGTTGTTTTGTGACTCCTAACTTGACCCTCACAACTGTTTCTTCCTCTTCCATACAGCACTGGGGGGTTGAACCCCATAAGCAAGAGTTCTCTAGCAGACCTATATCTCCCAACCCTTTCTGAATTTTGAAGACATGATCTTGCTAAGTTGCCCAGGTTGGTTATGAATTTATCATCTTTCTGTCTCAGCCTCCTAAGTAGCGGAACAACATATCTGCACAACTGTGGCCTAGAGCCTTCAGTTTTATGAACCCAGTCATCTTCATACTGCCAGATTTTCATTTTTGCTAGAAGAGGCAAGCCACATAGGGTATGGGTTACCCAGTTTGGAGTTTTTTGCTTTGAGACAGGGTTTCTCTGTATAGCCCTGGCTGGTCTGGAATTCAGGAATCTGCCTCCTCTGCCTGAGTGTCAGGAATAAGGTAGAAAGTGATATGGTAGGATACCAACTGTCCTCTAGTCCAAACTTGCCTCAGTCTCCTGAGTGCTGGGGATTACAGTTATGACCTCATGGCTGGCTTAGACAGTGGGTTCTAACAGCAAGGAAGGACACAGTGGATGCAGAGGCAGGTATCTTTAATGTAAGCCCCTTCGCCTGCACTCCATAGCCCACCCTTCCCTGATGAATGTTAGGAAAGCCAGAAGGCAGCTCTACTTTTCTTCTGCTTTACAAAACTTCAGAGGCCCAGCACTGGAGGGAAGAGAGCTGATAGGCAAAAGGTGATGGAGACCAGCTGGTGTTTCTGAGGTTCTTCTCAGACTGACTTACAACCTCCAAAATAAGGTCAAGGAGCACAGCAAGCCTGCAGCGATATCACCAGCTGCTCACCTTGTGCGCTTACATCTCTGGCTCAAGCGATATCCTCCTCACCACGGGCAAGGGCTTGGACATTCATCATTTTCAAACAGTCATAAATAAGCCTGTGGTGCTAGTGGCATTGAAGTTGAGCTGTGAGCTGTGCACTGCTACCGCTGTGGGGTCAGGCCTGCCTCATAGCCCTCTGTCTTCATGTCATTGAGCCCGAGCTCCTCATTTTGGTCAAAAGTACGCTTGTACCTCTCGACCTTCAGCTCTGGATCATCTTCAGGAGCATACACATTCTGCAAGGCCAAGGACAGACAATCAGTGCCCTGAATCCCACACCCCTTCCCAGAGGTGCAACTGACTCAACTTTCTAAGAACTTCATGGGCCTCTAGTGCCCAAAGACACAGTCTGTGTGTGTGTGTGTGTGTGTGTTTATGAAGAGGATGCTAGGATTAAGCCCAAGACTGTACATGGTATACAAGTGTTCAATTGATGACCTATATCGTAAGGAGGAGGCCCTGGACACCTCTCAGGAGTCCTGTCCTGACCACCAGACAGGACTCCTATCACTCCTTACTTTAGTCAGATATCAGAAGGATAAGAGCAAGACAACCAGACACAGGAAAGAGAGAGAGCCCTTCCTCTCTAACCTGTGGCTCTGAGCGTGCTAGCTGGACAGGCACTTACTCATTTTTTTTTTTTAAATGATTTATTAACTTTTATTTAGTTTTTCCTGTGGATTCTTCTTAGGTCTGTGAGAGGGTATCAGATTCCCTGGAACTAGAGTTGCAGACAGTTGTGAGCTGTCGTGTGGGTGCTGGGTATTGAACCTGGGTCCTCTGGAAGAGCAGAGGCCTGAGCCACTTAAGCACTGAGCCACTTCTACCGCCCCAGACACATACTCTTGGCTCTTTTGGTCCCCACCCCCCCCTTAAAAAAAAAATCTTGAGACACTCACTAAACTGCACAGGCTGGTCTTGAATTTGTAATCTTCATGGCCTGGGTGGCTCAGGTTAAAGACCTACATTAGGTTTGGCTATTTACCTTTCATTACATACACTTGAAATTCCTCCTACCTTCCCCAATTCTTCCTATCTTCCAAGTCCTGCCCAGAGTCCCTGTTGAAGCAGTCCACTGAGAAGCCATTCCTTCCTTATCAAGGATAATCATGCATATTCTACAAAGATCAGAACATCCAGAAAGACCTACTGTACCTGCAGGTAACTGTTTCCTGCTGGGTCGTCCATAATAAAGTGGGCCTTCATCTTGCCCTCAATGATCTGCAGGATAGAGGAGGGCACATGGGTAATTCTTACATTGATCCTGGAAGGAAGAGGCTCTGACAGGAGTAAATGCGGTTTACAAGGCGCGGTTCCCAAAAGCTTAGAGAATAGGTAAATTAGGATTTACAAAAATGGTCCACGTCCTCTTACCTGGTCCAGCTTCTGGCTAAACTCCTGCAGTTTCTCCGACTGGTCAGGATTCGAGCTGTCACCCAGTGTGAATGGGTTCTTGGTTACCTGTAGCACATGACAGCTAAATTACAACACCAATTAGGCTCTAGGGCAAAGCAGGTGTGCTCTCCACTTCCCACACGGCCTTGCAGACGTAGCTGAGGGGAGTCAGGCAGCAGAGAACGGGACAGGGAAGGATGTCTATGAGACTGCTTTACCAAGAGGGTGACTGGCAACATGAAATGAAATCTACAAGAGTTTTTACAGTATCTAATCCCAGTCTGGAGAAGAAATGCGAAGTACAATTCACAAAGGGAAGCCAGGCACAGCTACACATGAATTTGCAACCCCAGCACATGGAAGAGTGAGGTAGGAAGACAGTGAACTCAAGGCTAGCCTCAACTACATGGCAAGACCATCTCTCAGTTAAATAAATAAAATGAGCAAACATATAAGATCTACTATCATTATGCACTATTGTTAAGGGAATGCTGATAAGAAAGATCTGCACAAATTCACTACAGATACAACTGCTTCCTGATTTTTTCTATCTGTGGTTGAATACAGTGGATTCATTACAGAGGCTAAGCCACCACACATATGTGGAGTTTAGATGACAAACCCCTCTTTCTCTTATTTTGCAATGAGATAAATGACTTATCAAGATCAAAATAACTATACTATCCCACACCCTTGAGAACTTCCATTAAAAATTTCCTATAACAAACTTCTCTTCATAATCGATACTTAAATCTATTGAACCAGCTTTAAGGCAAAACCAGTTATGGGGCTGGAGAGATGGCTCAGAGGTTAAGAGCACTGGCTGCTCTTCCAGGGATCCTGAGTTCAATTCCCAGCACATGGAGGTTCACAACATTCTAAAGTGACATCTGGTGCCCTCTTCTGGTGTGTGCAAACACAATAAATAAAAAAAATCTTAAAAAAAAAAAAAAAAAGCCTCAGTTATAAACAATAAAATTAGATTCTTCTTGGTAGTGGGTATTTAAGATGGGGCTTCAGCTTGGCCTCAAATCCCCCGTCTTTGTGCCCAACTTTTTAAGTGCTGGAACTATAGGCGTGTGTCATCATACCTGACGAAACTAGAACAGCCCTTTCTCCAGCCAAACTGCTAAAAGACACTGTATACCACTCTCCAGACTCACCAATTCTCTGATGTCTTTCAGAAGTCCTTCCAGAGTGGTGAACTTGCCCCCAAGGACAGCCATTCCCAGTTCAAACTCCAACTCCGGGATTTCCACGCTACATGTCTCAGACTGTAAGACAATAGTCCAATTAAGGTTTAAATCAGAAAGTAGCACCAGAGCTTCACATAGGAGACCTGTCGAGTATTCCAGAGCCCCAGGTTCAATCCTTAGCACCAGACAGATGGACAGATTTTCAGAGAGACAAACTGATTTAAACCAGAACAAAGAAAGCCAGGCAAAAGCCTCTTGACTAAGGCACAGGCCAATGACAGTTTGAGGAGCAAGTCAGTTTCCTCTGACTACCTGGCTAACAGCCAGGGACTCGCTCCCCCATCTGAACCAACATGAAGACAGCACAATAAACTGGACCTCTGAGTCACAACTACCCGGCACCTTATCATTAGGGAGAGAAAAGCCCAGATAGTCAATGGGAACTAAGAGGCAGCCGAGTCATTGCTCAGAGCGATTATGGGCCACCTTTTGAGCCTGTAGCCCCAATCATGGAAAATCCCTCTTCAGGGTCACTCAAGTCCGGGGGTTTACGGGGTTGTGTCCTGGAACACTAAAATGGTAATTTCCTCTAGACAGAAGGAACAGGACAGCTATTTTCCAAGCAGGCTGTTACCTTGAGGAGGTCTCTGGTCATGTCTGAGGGATCTGTGATGTGGAGGATGATCTTGGTACCCAAGGGCTCTACTGCTCCTCCAGACTTCACCTGTAGAAAGGACGGTCAGGAGCAGCACCAGAGAAGACCCCTTCACCCGGTGCCAGAAAGACTTCAGCTTAATATAGGCTCAGACTAGCTACCTCCAATGACAGCCTTCCAATCTAGCAAGGCAACAGGTACAGAAACCAAAAACATCAAGAGTCCATGGGAACGCTGTGCCCAGCCCTGGTAGCAAGCCAAATTTAGCTCAAATTGACAAGAACCCTGAATGCACCTTTAAAAATAAAAATCCTGACTATGAGGAGTTGAAAGAGACTAAGCATTTCAGTCCCATCTACTGTAGCCAATGGGAGAGTTTAAGCATTTACTCAGGGGCTGGGCTCAGTTAATGGTGCATTGCCTAGTATGCAGGAGGCCCCAGGTTTGCTGTCCACTGTCCCCTGCCCCCGTAAGTTTAATCGGCTAATGCTTGATATACTTGGGGAAGGAGGGTTTATAACCCTCCACAGCAGCCACCAGATCAATTCCAGACAGCTCTCTTGAGTTCTTCAGTAAGAGCTGCATCTACCTAACTCTCAACCCTTAGCCCAAGCCTCTTCCACAAGATCAATTGTTATTCATCGTGAAATCTGTGGTACTTCCAACTTTTCCTGTCTAGGCTAATTCTCAGCTCCTTCAAGAGCTCCTCCCTGCAATAAGCCTCAAAAAGCCCAACTACACCCCCATGCCCAACCCAAAGTACATCTAGAAAGCAGGCCTGTACTACAAAGGCATTGCCCTTATTAGAATCTTCTTCCCCAACAATGGGGCCCACCCACCTCATTAGTCCGATGCCCACAATTCTCGCAGTTGGTAGCCATGATGATAACCTCTTTAAAGTGGGGGATTTCTGGAAGACGGAGTTAAAGAAGTATCTGCTTCCTGGAGAGCAAGACCCTCCCTCCTCTGAGAAAAAGAAAAGCCAAATCCCACACAAACAGATGCTGGACCCAAGACTGCAGTAAACACATCATGAGACCACTTAACTCCAGGTCCTGTGTTTGTAAACATTTAAAGACCTGGCTTAGGCTACACACAGAGGCCAAGGTCCATAGTCTCCTCATCACGGAGGACAAAGCACTGGCTTTCCCTGAAGAGAAGGCTTCCATCTTCAATGTTGGTGCCTGAGTCAGCTGAAGCACAACCCAACTGCTTGAAAGATACGGACTAGCTTCATGTTCGTCTGAGCTGGGGCATTGCACTCTGGGCAGTTGGTGTTGAACTGCAGCACCTGGAACACAATACGGAGCACAGGCTGAGCACTGCAGGCAAGCTAAAGACATTCAGTCGGAATGCTGGTGGTCACCCATGCTAGTTGGTACCCATGAGACACACTGGGTACCATGAGACTCAACCCACAAATCTGCTGTTTCTAAACAACTCACTTCATTTCTAAGATCCTCCTCTTCCGTCTTCTCTTCTGGTGCTTCTGCCTAGAAGAACAGAAATACAAATGCTAAGCTGGCAGGTAGACCTCGGGCTCCCCAACACCCTGCCCTGCTCGGAGAGGGAAAGGATGCCTTTGGTCGTCATAAGGCACCAATTCATAGGACGGAGAAGCCAAAGCCAATCCCTTAATCAAGGGAAGGAGAGGACTGCCACCTGCCTCATAAAAGCCACCACAAATCCCACACAAGCTTGATGAGAGGCACAAACGAATAAGATAGGGTGTATCGTGTGGTGGTGACAACAGCAAAGTAAATCTTTAGTGACTTCAAGCAGCCCAGGACGCAGGCCGACTCCAGAGCACTCCTCTGACTCCGCTAGCCCACTTACTTGGAGCCCCAGCATTTCGGCTTGCTGTGGCGTCCGGTTGTAGTGTGTGATCACCAAGGCATCATCTTTCTGGGGAGCATGTGGGTTTTCTACAAAGCTGTTTCCCGAGGGATCATCAATGATCTAACAAAGGGAGGAAAGAGTAAAACAAACCATATATAACCTCCATCTAGCCCTAGGCCACAGCAGTCAAATCACAGTGAGTTTGTCTGCTGTTTTGTATTTTGGGGCTGGGCTTCAGTGTAGTCCAGCCTGACCTAGAACTTTGTAATCAAGGGGGACCCTGGCCACTTGATCTTCTTGCCTCCACTTCTCAAGTTCTGGGGTTACAAGGGCTCAGTCAGTCTCGATGGTCTCTCCCCTCCCTCCTTACACTGAAAGCAAGTGCAGTCACTAAATACTTACCAGAGTGAACGGGGAAGTCATTTGCTTCAGGCCCTTCAGTCTGCTAATGAACGCATCAATTCTTTCAGCAAGGGCGTGTTCCATTGCCTGCCACAACAGAATAAAAAAGTCAGACCTGGTAGCTCATGCCCAGCTCTCTCACACCTGTATCACTTTGATGAGCACAGCGAGATCAGCCTTAGAGCAGGAGCACAGGGACCCAAATTTCACGGTGAGATACATCAGCAAATGTGAAGTTCCTAAATGATGCTGGGGTAGGAGGCGGGGCTTATTTTCCCAGTTATTCTACCCTTTAGCTCCATGGGGATCTGTTGCTTCCAGTCTACAAAGGCATCTGCCATCACACATACACAAGCACGTAACACATAATTAAAATAAATTCCTTTAAAAATTCAAAATCTTGCTATGTCTCTCTAGTGAGTTGGGGGACAGATAACTACATGTGAAATTACATTATTTCTGTAATAATAAAATAATAGAATACCACAGAAGCTGTAGATAACCAAAAGGCTTCTCCAAAGTAATATTACATTGTCTAAGATGAAGCCTGAGTATACACACTAGGGGAGGGACATAGAGAAATAGCACCTTTATGTGCTTTATCAAAAAGCTCCCCAACATTTAGAAAGACACAGTTCAGCTACATAAAAGGCTGACTCTATAATTCCTTGCACCTGCAATTTGAGAAAATACCTGCTCACCCGTCGTGTGGGCTGGTCTTGTTCTAGGCCAGAGATTGCGCGGCTGATCAATCCTTCAACAGTGGTCAGAGCTTGTGAATGAAACACAAGGCAAGTGAGTGCTAGCTTGCTATCATATGTCTGCATGATCCTCAGCACTTTGCCCAAACTCTGCAGGTGTTGGTCTGTAAAGTTCTAAGAAAAGTGTACCACGGTTTGTCTTGCTGGGGCTCTCAACCACTCTTACTTTCAAGCGATTTTGCCATATCTTTGTACTCACTTTAAAGCACAGAAATCCACTACGGTGACATGGCCAAACACAAGCTACTAGGCCTAACCCGGCAACAAGCTTTGCAAGAATATTAACATTTCAGCAACGTGTGAGCAGCTTACATACTTGCTCTTAAGACTTACCCCCCTTCTGGCTGAAAGCTGGAATTTCAAAATCCAGCTCGGGGATCCTCGTGGTGGCAGATTCTGTCTTCACTACTTCTCTGTTCATGTCCTAGACAGCAAGAAAAAACGTTCTAGCAAACGAGGCCAGCAATATGGCTTCTCTTTGGGAAACAACCAGCCCATCTTCTCTATCAGATGCCTGCCAGGCTGTTTCCTCTTCCCTCCTTCCATTCTGAAGAGTCCAAACTACTTCAGAACAGTACATATGGTGTGAGCCAGAATGCCCAGAAGCTGAGAACACTGCCCAACACTATAATAACTCATTCTATCCCCCTCACAAAATTCAAAACACTTTAACCCCAGAACAGTTGAGCAGAGGGCAGCACCACCAATACCACGTCCGAAGGAGGGCACTAAAGGCTTGGCCACTGGGATTTACTAGAGGTCTGTTGGCACGGACCACAGCTGTTGACTCTGGCCTCCAATGCTCTCTCTGAAACCGTGGGGTAGTGCCTTCTCTGGGATACACTCACCTCTTGGCCCCTGACAGTCAAAGTGTAGCGCACTCCCTGATCCTGGATCCTGCCAGCTGACTGGATCTCCGTGTTGCTCCAGCCACAGTGCTCGCAGAAAAAGGAGCTCACGATTATTTCTCGAAAGAAGGGGATCTTGGTGAGCAGAAGGCGCGTTGTGCCCTAAGGAAGCAGAAGCAGCGAGGGTTAGAATATATGAAACTCGTCTGCCTCGGACTGCCCAGCTCAGTGGTCCCCCCAGCCCCAGACTCACGTTCCCGTAACAGTTCATGCACAGCGACTCGATCTCGGTGGGCTGTTGCTCCTCATCCTCGGCGCTGAGGGGCCGGAATAAGGGCCCC
Source organism: Phyllotis vaccarum (assembly GCA_033318265.1). Classification (NCBI taxonomy): domain Eukaryota; kingdom Metazoa; phylum Chordata; class Mammalia; order Rodentia; family Cricetidae; genus Phyllotis; species Phyllotis vaccarum. The sequence continues at coordinate 85,146,199 of JARWLC010000012.1, forward strand.
GTGGCTGGCGATCCAGCCGCGGAGGGCGAAGGCCCAACAGCAGCCCCCGAGGGACCGGGCTGCACAGCCCCGCTGGCCGACATCACCCCAAGCGTGGCTCCGGTGGCAGCTTCCGGCTTCCGCGGCTCCCCTGGCCTCACTTCCTTCAGCAGTTGTTCCCGCCCCTTCTTAAAGAGGCCGCAGACCCAGCACCCCCTAGGCAGTACCGACAAAGACTTCCGGTTCCTGGATCATGCGGGGTGCACTTCCTTAGCTAGCCTGGAGTGTCTTAGTTTGCATCCGTCTCAGTCTTTGGCTCCCTGGTTATGGCTTCACCACCCGGAGCCTAACCGTTGGTCCCTAAGTCTATATAAAACTGCCTGAGGACAAGGGCACCGGCTTGCCTTGGAATCCCCTCCAAACTACTTGCTTCACGATGAGCCAGACCTTGTTTGGGTCCCCTTTCCAGGCTGCTCAGCTTCTTCTCTCCTTCCCTCTCTGTTCCACACCCCATATTTCTGTCCTCATAAGCATCGCCCCTAATTCTAACCTTGAATATGCAGCCTTACTTTTACTACCTATCATCCCGACTGCTTTAACCGGTTTCTCTTTCCCTGTTTCCTAACACCCTGCTTTATTGGTTTCTTTCTTTCGATTTTTCCCCCTACCACTTCCTCTCCACGTCTTGGACCACAACCCAGTAGCATGGCTGAAACTGGCTACATCTACAATATCAAGGATGAGAAGTGTGTGATCACATAAGCCCAGGTCTACATAGGGTCTGTGGTGGGGAGGTGTCAAGGCTCCCTGGACAAGGCAGAGAAGTGTGGTAAAAAAAAAAAAAAAAAAGAAGTTTGCATACTTTCTTTTTTTCCCATCTCCTACAGTTCCACTGGTCCCAGGTGATTTGATATCTGAGTGAGTGTGTACAGGGAAGAGGAGGGGAATTTTAGTGTCTCTAAGCATGGCAGCATGTACTGTTGATCCCAGCTCTTGGTAGGCAGAGGCAGGCAAATGTCTATGGATTTGGGGCTAACCTAATAGTGAGCTCCAGGCCAGCAAAGACTACATCGTGAGATCTTGGGGGGGGGGGATGTGGGGAGTGTTTAGGGATCTCAAGAAGATGGTCAAGAAGCCATAAGACACCCGGAACACCAGGAGCAAGGCTGACAGGACCCCTCAGGGGTTTTAGGTAACCGGAGGATGCTTGTCCACTGACAGGCTGCATTCCATGCCCATTGCCCTGTAATGAGTAGACTGTGGAGCAAGACTGCTACAGAGGTAGGGTCTGTAAGGCAGCCTACTCCGCCCCCAAGTGTGACAACTGTTGTCTAGCCTGTGGCAGAGCTCACCCAGGGTGGACCCTCTGACAGACCAGGAATGGAAAAGGGAAAAGCAAAAAAGAATAAGCGAGGGGTAAGAGGGGATGGTGGGTGTGTCCTAGGGGCAGTAGGAAGGTAATTGCTCTCAGGCATGGTCCAACGAGAGTCACACCAGGCCAACAAACGGCTTCCAGCATGTGTATCTATTTCACTTCAACCAAAAGTCAGTTTTACCCTGTGAGGAGTAAACGACAGGAAGGGCACACAGTATGCTCCTTACAGAGTTTCAGAAGTCCGCAAAAGCGCGGAGGACTTGTATGGGTACAGAGTTCTCTGAGGAAATAGGGGCTCTGCCCCATTGCATCGCTGACCCAGCAGCGGCACCGACGGAAGGGATCTACACACAACATAATATGCTCTCTCCACCATACTCTTCTGCTCTCTTCCAACCAAAGCTGGCATGGCAGCCCTGGGGAGTCAAGAGCTCCTCTCTATGGACCAGCTGTGACAGTGACCATCGGGTAGCCAGAAGTAACAGGAGCCAAACTCCAGGTTGTAGCCACACAGGCTTCCAGTGCTGTCATAGACCAGCTTGCAGACAGCCTCTCCCACACACAATCTCCCCACTCCCTTTGCCCCAAATGTTGCAACTTGTGAGGACTCCCAAATGAGCACCAGAAGCTGGGTTTGCCAAACCTGGTGAGTGTAATGCAACTGAGTGGGTGAGTTGATGAGTGAGTATAGGTTGGCGCAGCACCATTTGGTGGCCTCACCTATAAGACCCTCCACCCTCTGCCCAATAGGCCATGCTAGATCCCCAGACAATAAGCTGGGCAGTGAATCTGAGCGAGTAGACCCTCAGGGCTCTCTCAGTTGGCTATGGCCCTGGTCTTCACGAAGGCTATAGGTAATATCTTCCCACAGGTCATCCAGTCTGCTCTGCAGTCTGCTCAGGGCCTTGTTACTGTCCGAGTGTCCCAACTCGGGAGCGAAGGCGCTGTGGCTAGGCGGGGGTGGTGCTAGCTGCTGCTGGACTTCCTCTGTCTCCTGGTCAATAGCGCGAGTGAATGCAGCAATCTGTAGGAAGGTGTCATGTCGAAAAGCCTGCAGTCTCTGGCGGACCTCCTCAGAGAGAGCCTGGGGGTCCGGGGCCGCTCCATTCTCCGCCTCATCTGCGCTGGCGCCGACGTAGGCACTGAGCTCCTCCCGCAGCTGGTCCAGGTTGCGCTGGATGCTGGTGTGCAAGTCCTTTGCCTTAAGCGTGAGTTTATGGGACAGGGCTTGCACACAGCGACTGAGTCGCGCGGGGCTGGCAGCCGCGTGAGGAGCGACACTGCGGTGCAGCTCCTGTACATGGTGCCCGATGCCAGTCACCAGGCGCTCCGCGTAAGGGTGGAAGAGTTTTTTGACCCGGTCTGTGTGGTGCTGCACTCGACTTTGCATGGCCTGCAGCAGGCTCAGCACCTCATCCACGCCCCCCAGCAGCTGAGCCTTGGTGTCTTCTCCCACCAAACGCATCTGCTCTTGCATCTCCTGCACGCTGAGGCCCACCTGCTCCATCAGCTCCAGTGTGTAGGGCTTCAGCTGCTGCCTCAAGCCCTCCAGGTTCCAGCCTACCAGCTCGTGCTTCGCAGCCATGTAGGGCTCCAGGCGAGCTCTCACTGCCTCCAGCTCCTGCTGCAACTGCTTCCTCATGCCTTCGGGGTCCTGTGCCAGCTCGGGAGGCTCCTTCCCCGGCCCGCTTGAGGGACTCAGCTTTTCTAGGAAATTGTTCATATTGTAGAGGTCTTGCTCAAAGCTATTTTTCATGCTCCTGTAGAAAAAAGAAAGACAGAGAAACCAGGATATTAGACTGCTAGCCCTGAACATTTCCCTTGCCCCAGAGCTATGGGACAGCAATACTCAAGAAACCAGGACAGGAAGAGTGGCTGAAGAGCCATCCAGGATGTTTAGTCCCAATCCCAGCCGACTACATCCTCACATTCAGAACACAAAACATTATTTTGTAAGTAATTCAATTCAGTCCTACAACACCATCCAAGAAGGTGTCACACACATGACAAGATTCACACCATCCTCTCATTCTATAGCCTGCTAATCTCAGGTGCCACACCTCAATGGAAAAGAGGGTAGCAGGGCAGGAGGGACTTGGGCAGAGGGTGACCAAGATGGCTGGAGTGTGCTTTGGCAATGCAAGCCTGGCTGCCTCCCTCAGCTTCCATGTGAACCACAGAGCTGAGGAACCCTCCCGCAATAGGACTATTTCTACCCTCACCACACCCTAGCCCAGGTCACTCACTCCTGTGCCAGCTTCTGCTGCTGGCCCATCATGCCTTTGTGCTGGCTGCTCTGGCTGAAGTAGTCCCAGAAGCCCTTCCGCGCCTGAGTGGTTGCCAACACTGCAGAGAAGAACGAGACAAAAGCCTGTGCCCTTTGGTCCACCCTCCACCCCAACCCTACATTGAAGTCAGACAGAAGACCCACCTGAGAGGAGGGCCAGGGCCCAAGTAATGACTGCAGCCATGCTTGCCATGGTATATACCCTGAGAAGAAAGATAGGTAGATGCTTATCAGGAGAGGAGGCAAGGGAAGAGCCTGGATCTAGCAACCCTGCTCTAGGGGCTTCCTGCCCCAAATCCTGCTAACCCTTTCCTCTTGTGTAGGTAACATGTTGGAGGCTCCAGAGAACTTAGCTAGGTACTTGGGGCATGGGGTTGGAGCTGTGAGGTGAGAGATACCTTCCTCAGACAGTAAGAGTGGGCAGCTCCTTACCTCAGTCACACAGTAGAGAGCCTGGAACTCAGGCCGCCCTACAGAGATTACCCACCCACCACGGGGCAATATAAATTCCTTGTGGGTCTGTCTTCCTACCTCTAGTCCTATTTTGTGACTGAGAAACTGGCATACTCATTTGGGAGGCAGGTATTCTGTTAACCCATACCAGTAACTCTCTCCTTCAATGGCAGCCACCACCACCACCCACCATTCCTCTGCCATACAGGCTCACCTGCTCAGTTCTGGGCACAGAGGGCAGACATCTGCTTTATACTCCAGAGTCTGGGACTCTGACAACAATTTCTCTGAGCAAATACCACGTGGAGGTTCAAAGAAGGATGACCCCAGCTGGCGCCTATCACTCACCTTTCCCTGGTGCTCTTAACAGTAAGCTTTCCAGCCTCAGGAGGCTGCCCCAGTAGGGAAGTGGCTTCCTGGAACTCTTACTAAGAGTGGGCAAAACTCACCCCCATGTCTTATGATGACCTCCAGCCTCCCCACTTACTAGCTGACTGGCCTGCCAATGGGCATTACTTGTTTGTCGCTCCTCTTACTCAACTCCTCAGGGCACTCTGCTCTGGCCAGCAACCAGAGGAACAGTCTCCAGAACTGGCTGCAACTGGGACAGGCCTTATCTGCTCTGCCATGGCCACTGTGGCAGCCTGAGAAGAGCCAGCACTTATAGAGCCCCTCCTGCCTCTCCATTTGAGAAAAAGTCCTGGCTGGAGCTGGAGAAGCCAGGTCCAGTTGAAAGTGGGTGGGTAAGCTGCATCTGGGTCAGAGACTTTGGGCCTTATGGGTTAGTCAGAGGAAGGATTCTCCCCCACAAGGAAGGCTGGGCGCCTCTACTCTGGGCTTCCGAGGAGGGGAAGCCTGGACGTCCAGATTTTTCTCTTATGACAAGCTTCCTCCATATGCTCACACGTACATACCTGAGTGTTTCATCCTTACTTGTAAACGCTCCAAACCTTCTATTAGGCCCCTTGCTTCCCTTCACACATGGTCACAGACCTGGTTGCTTCTCTCCTTGTTTGCATTCAGAAACTCCTGCAGTTACAGTTCCGCTTCTTCCGTCCATCCTCCACTGTGACCCAGTTCAGCCCATGCCCCTTCTCTCCACACAAAATCTGGTTCATTCCCCGGCTCCTTCTCAGTACCCTGTACCAGGCATGGGGGTGCATGCCTATAATCACAGCACTGTGGAGGCAGAGGCAGGAGAATTTCAAGTTTGACACTGGCCAAAGCTGAAATGCGAGGTCCTACCTCACTGAAGAAGGGATATAAGTCAGTCGATAGAGTGCTTACCCAGCATGCACAAAGACCAGAGATCGATCCCAGCAGTGCCTAAAAAACCGGCATGGTGGCACATGTCTGCAATCCAGAGACAGGGAGACTGAAGGGACACAAGAGGAGCGGGTCTCATTCTAGGATCTGAGCAAAGTCTCTCAGCTGAGAAGCAAGAATTCCTATACAATTGCCATTGGCTATAAAGGCTGCTGGCATAGCTGGTATTCCTTTCTTATATAGATGCTTTATATTAAATAGATGTGGATATAGAGTCCTGAGAAGACCCTCATTGCTTTCCCCAGACACTACCTGAAAGCCTCAAACAACACCATTTACAACAAAAGTATCCTACCTTCCTGCATCCCCATGGGCTAGACTTTTAAAGTTATTGATTGTAATCAGGTACCAGTCAGGAACTACCCAATAATAAGACAGTCCTATATATTACTGTAAAAACAATGAACCATGCCTCTCTCTTGAGGAGACCATTCCCACCCTTGAATGTGTCTTACTTTTTTTCTGAACACTTCTCTTTCTCCTAATATTCACCTTTAGTCTGTATTATAATGTCTTTAGTAAACTTCCAGTCCAGTTCTGTTTTACCTTATCAGCTAGTCTTGAAATTTTACTCTGTCTTTTTAAGAATTTTTTTAAAAAAATATCTGTGTATATATGTCTGGGGGGGTGCTTCAGAAAGTCAGAATAGGGCATCAGGTCCCCTGGAACCGGAGTTAAAGGCAGTTATGAGTGCCCAGTGTGGGAGATGAGACCCAAACCCAGGTCTTCTGCAAAATCCATAAATATTCTTACCTGCTGAGCTGCCTTCCCAGCCCCCAAGTGCTCTAATGCTTCATCTCTGCACTGAAGACTTTTGTCTTGAAATACATGGAGTGGTTTATGCTTTTCTGTCTGAACATAGGCAAACAGGAAAGGTAAATGTGAGGCATAGTCAGGCTTTCTAACTCGCCAAGCCTCATGCCTTCAGTATAGATGTGTTTAGGATCATTGGAGGTATGTGTGTCTTTTGTGTATAAATAAAAATAGTTTTATGACCAGAAATAATCAAATCTTGGCAGTTTCCTATGGCTCTATACAACAAGGTAAATTCATATGTAACTTAGTATGTCTAATTCACTACAGTATTCTTAGTTCAAGGATCAGAACATATCACAAAAGCAGGGTTGCTAAAAATATACATATTGATGATGGGACTACTTCAGATGATGGGGAACTCAAAAATTAGACCAAAGTAAGGAAGAAAATGGAAATGACAGATCAAAGCTAAAGCATTCTCCAGTCTGCATTCTCCAGGGGGAAGACAGGGGTATTGATCGTCTCTCACTTTTTATATCAGGCAACATTATTAAAGTTTTAAAGAGAATCCATTAAATGAGTAGAAAGAAAGAATAACTTTCAAACTAGTAGACAGGAAAAGAGACTGAAGAGCACTGGGTTGGCCTCTAGTAAGAGATGGTGGATTGATTGCAAGTACTCGCCTCAAGCTGCTTCCTGAAAACCCAATAAAATGTCATTAAAGTGCTCTTGTTAAAAATGCATAAATCCACAAGGAGGATAGAAAAAGGACGAAGGCAACACTTTGGAAACTGTGAAACTTCGAGACGGTCAAACAGTAGTTACTGGAGAACCTGAAACGATGGATTTTGAAGCATCAATCCGGAAAGACAAGTACCTCTGGGTTTTCCTGTTCAAACCCAGAGACAGCAGGAAAAGACTCTTCCAGGAGCATTAGGTGGCAATGGTGTTGAAATGCAGTGACTGACCCAGACTATGTTGGAGAGGGAGCTGCCTCCTTTGGCTCTACTTAGTAAGGTCACTGTCCCTCCACCAGGGATTTCTCACCTATAGGAGACAAGGTGGTATGATGGATGGGTGGCAGTACGTGCCTTTAATCCCAGCACTCAGCTAACAGAGGCAGGTGGCTCTCTGTGAGACCATTATCTTGTGTCAGAGAATTCCCAGTTTTATACAGTCAAATATCAGTCCTAATCTTTTTCTACTTGTCTCTGTCTGGTTGTTTTTGAGACAAAGTCCCCATATGTAGCCCTGACTGGCCTGGAACTCACTGCCCTCTAGCCTCAGGCTTCTCAACTCAAGTTATTTTTAAGGGTTTGAGGCAGGAATATTATCAAAGGGGCATGGGGACTTCACATCACACTGAGAGGCACATCATGGCTAGTCTTCCGGTTTGCCTGTTTCTAGGGGTAACAGAAAGAAAGGATTCAAAAAGCAAAAGAGACTTCTGTGCAAAACACCTGTGGAAAAAATTTTTTTTTGAGAGTGAGAGGGGAAGTATGTGTGTGTGTTAGAGTTTGTGAGTTTTCATGCCATGTTGCACATGTTTAAAAAAAAACTTAACAAAGTTGGTTCTCTCCTTCCATATGTGAAATCAAAGTCAGGTTCTCAGGCTCACCAGCAAATGCCTTCACCAGCTGAGCCACCCTGCCACCCTGCAAATACCTTTCCAAATTCATCAGTTGCCAAGAAGCTTGAGATACTAAAGGGTGGTGACTCTGTGTCCTATTAAAGATAAAATGTAGAACTGGAGAGATGGCTCAGTGGTTAAGAGCACTGTTCTTCCAGTAGGTCCCAGGCCCAATTCCCAGCAACTACATTGCAGCTCACAACTATCTGTAAATGCCAGTCCCTGGGCGTCTGCTACATATGCATGCAAACAAAATATCCCTTGGCATAAAATAAAATAATATATATTTTTTTAATTTGAGGGGTTGAGACAGAGTCTCTCTATATAGCCCTGGCTGTCCTGGAGCTCACTGTGTAATCCAGGCTGGCCTTGAACTCATAGAGATCTGCCTGCCTCTGCCTTCAGGGTATCAGGATTAAAGGTATGGTCAACCATACCTGGCTTATAATTGAAAAAAAATGTTAAAGACAAAAAGAAATAAAATACCTTTTCAAACTCCATGGTAAAGTCTAGACTTGTTCATAGTGGGAGAAGCATAGCATGATGATCTAAGTAGGACCAAACCACCAGCACATGGGCTTTTAGGGACGTATTGTATTTAGGTCCACATTATAGCAATACAATATGCAATGCCACAATGGGTGATTTTGTGTATATTGCTTCATTCATTTTTGGAGGTGTTAATTTTGAGTATGGCCTAGAAGTGGGATTGTCGGATCAAGAATGAATATGTATGTCGTCTGATATTTCTCACTAAAGGGATTGTTCTCCTACAAACACTGCATAAAAGTGTCTTCTATTTGTTTGGTTGTTTTTTTCTTTATCCAAACATGTATGACAGCACCTGGAGAGGTGGCACATGACTGTCGTCTCAGCATTAGAGAGGTGGGAACAGGAGGATCAGGAATTCAGTCATCCTCAGCTACAGAACCAGTGTGAGGCCGGGGCTATGTAAGACTCTGTCTTGAAAAGACAAACAGTAAAATCCCCAAATCTGGGCTGGCGAATGTCTCTTCGCGTAGACTAGATGTGCCTTTGGGTGAACAAAGGTGCTTCTGCTGAGCCTGACAACCTGAAGAAAATTGGATGGAGAAAATCAACCCCTACAACTTGTCCCCTGATGTGCCCTCTGACCATGGCATGCCACATACAAACACATGTCACACACACACAGTACACATCTCACACACATACACACACACACACACACACACACACAAAACAAATGTAATAACAAAATTTAAAACTAAGGCAAAAGCATGGCTGATAATCTGACTCAGGAGAGCATCTGTCTTCTTGTACGTCTGTCACTTCCCCACTCTGGGTAGAGCTGGCACGATCCTATCTTAAGTGTTATCTGACCTTTCTGTGACTGCTTTGCTCACACCCTTCCCTTTTCCTACTGCAGATCTTGTCTTTTATATTCGCACTTATTTGTTATATAAAGATGATCTATCTCTTTTAGTGACTGTACTAGTGTTCTCTAGAGGAACACAACTGATAGAATATATATATGGGATTTAGTACAGGCTGTGGTCCAGCTAGTCCAGTGATGGCTGTCTACCAATGGATAGGCCAAGAACCGGTAGCTGTTCAGTCCGTGAGGCTGGGTGTCCCAGATGGTCTTCCGTATATGCCAGAATCATGAAAAAGGAAGCTGTAATGCCAGTGAAGGAAGGGATTTGCCAGCAAGGGCAAACAAGCAAAGAACAAAAGTTTTCTTCTCCCGTGACCTTTATATAGGCCGTGGGCCCCAGATTAAAGGTGGATCTCCTCACTTCAAATTATTTAATTAATAAAAATCCCTCTCAGATGAACCCAGCCACTTGGGTTTCCGTTAATTCCAGATGTAGTCAAGCTGACAGGAACAGCTGTCACAGGGATATAAATTGCCAGCTTATCTTTTAGTTTCTCTCTATGTTTATCTGTTTATTTTGTGCAGTATGTGTGCATGGTGTGGTCATTAGAGAACACTTGGAGAGTCGGTTCTCTCCACCATGGGGTGCTGAGGGCTGAACTGTTCATCGGTCTTGCCAGCAAAAGGCTCCCCCCACGGACCCAACTCACCAGCCAGGTTTTCCTTTACTTCGCTCATAATGTTTTTCATTTGTTACACAGAATATTGTCTAATTTTTGTTTTGTTTTGGTTTTTCAAGACAGAGTCTGTGTAGCACTGGCTGCCCTAAAATTCACTGTGTAGAGCAGCCTGGCCTCTCTGAACTCCAGATATAGGCCTGCCTCTGTCTCCTGAGAGCTGGGATTAAAGGCGTGGGACACCACTGCCCAGCAAGAATATTGTTTAATTCTTATGCTTTCAAATTTACCTTTAGTCATTTTGAACTTGGCAGTCAGAATTATAACAAGACCCACTGCTTCCTCGTGATAAAAGAATCTGCCTGCTTCCTCTTTGAGTACCAGTGCAAAGTGTTCCATGAAGGTTTCTTAAATGCATCAAGTGATAGTCCAGATGCCTAGCATAGCCATTTTTATCTCTCATCCTGGACTTGCACCCTGTTCCCTCACTTGCTTCCCTACACTCCAGGTTTATGCAACTGAGTAGGAATTAGGAATTAAGTATTAAATCTCATAGAAACACCAAATAAATCATAGCAAAGTTCATTTAGTAATAACAGAGCTGGAGGAATTAGCATAAAAATAAAGAGTTCTGACCAGGACACATGCCTTTAATTCTCACACTCAGAAAGCAGAGGCAGATGGATCTCTATGACTTCCAGGCCAACTTGTCCACACAGTGAGTTCTAGCCCACTCAGGGTCTACGTAGTGAGACTCTGTCTCAAAACAACAACAAAAATTAATAGTCCAGGGACTGTGGATATGGGTTGGTGGATAAAGTGCTTTCTGTGGAAGCCTGAGAAGTGGAGTTCAGATTCTAAGAACTCATGTAAAAGCTGAGGGAGCAGACTGTAACCCCAGTCCTCAGGAGGAGACAGGTCCCAATACCATCTGAGGCTTGGTGAATTGTCAAGCTCCAAATTCAGCAAGAGACCTGCTAGAGCAAAGAAAGTCAAGAGCTATTAAATGAGATGTGCCTGATACCAACCCTTGACCTGCACACACACACACACACACACACACACACACGTACACTGCCAACTTATGTAAACATGCATACATACTAAACACACTTGAAGTTATAGCCTACTGTGAGGGCATGCACATAACATGATAATACAAATACTGATTATGATATTTTAAAAATGTGATTTAAATTAAAAGCCAGGAAGAAGAAGAAGAACAGAAAAGTGTATGAATGTGATATGAATGTGAACATGTGCATGGTGGGTGCAGGGTACGTGAGTATGCAAATGTGGGGTGTGTGCATGAATGTGGGTGTAGAACTATCTGAATTCTTAAATTATGTGCATTTCTGTTTAAAAAAACATAATTTTAAAATATATAAAGTTGTTCCCAAAGAAGATCCAAGGTAAACATTGCTGACTCCTCCTGACTATGTGGCTCAGATATTTTTGCACCTGGTTTATGGAAAGAGTTTTGAACAGTTTGGAGAAACAGGCTAAGAAAATCTTAGGATGACATCAGCAGATCACTGGGGGGAATCCTGATGTGACTCGAAGGGTGCAGACTGTACAAAGTGCTGGAGTTACAGGTGGGAACAAGGATGCTACTGGGGTTGGTCCTTGACTTGTGCTACCTAGTAGTACACATTTGGTTACCTCCTTGTTTACCTTTGGTTCACATCATGTGAGGATGAGTTTAAGGTGATGCAGGTTAGTTCATCGACAACAAGAAGCTTTAAGTCAGAACGGTACTCGGGCCTTTAGCTACATACACTGAGAATCTCACCAGAAGCAGAAACAGTGGGAAACTTGAATTCTGGCTAGACAAGGAACTTATTCAAAAGTGGAAAGGATAAAGGTGTGGGTGCTGGAAAGATCAGTGCCATTTAAAAGACACAAGCAAAGCCAGGTACAGTGACACACACACCTTTAATCCCAGCATGGGGGAGGCAGATGTAGGTAAATCTCTGTGTTTGAGGGCCAGTCTGGTCTCCATAATGAGCTTCAGGACAGTTAGGGCTACATAGTGAGTCCTTGTCTCAAAAAGAGAGAGGGAGAAAGACAGAAAGAGAGGCAGAGAGGGACAGGGAGGGAGGGTGGGAGGGGGGAGAGAGGGAGGGAGGGAGAGGCCTGACCAGGAATGGTGACATATACCTTTAATGCCAGCACTCAGAGGCAGAGGTAGGTGGCTCTCTGTCCTCAAAAATAAACTACAGATGCCATAAGTGCATCTCTGGGGTTGGCTGGATGCTGTCACACCTGTCTCATGCATACTAAGGCATTTGTTTGTGAGCAGAGATTCCCCCAGGGACACAGGGCTGCCAAGGGAATTGTTCCCCTCGGTTAGCCATCCAAACTCCTGGAGTTCATTGCAATCACGGTCCACATGGGCCTGGATGCTGCTAGAGCTTTGGCTTTTGGCAGACCTTGGAGTCATCCATGTGATAGTTTTGCAACACGCAAAATAGGAGAATTATGAGGTTACCAAGGCTTTCACACAGACTTCAAGGTCTCAAAGGTCAAGATCTGGGGGCATGGGGGGGGGGGAGACAGTGTATGATAGGATCTGAATCTTTTCCCCCTTGGAGAGCAATGGGTGAAGCTGTAACATTCAAACCTATGTTGTGGTGGAGACCTGAGGGAGCCAGAAATACCAGCAGCGGAATGTCTGCTGAGGAAAGCTGCATCCCAGGCCATGGGAGTGGGGCTGCCCAAGCCTCACATCACACTACCACATGCCCTGAGCAGCAGACAAGGAGGTACAGGATTTACAGTTCCTCTGCTGGGTTTGGGTCTCGCCTTGGTCCCAACCTCCACTTTTTGTTTTGTTTTTGTGAGACAGGCTTTTCTGTGTAGCCCTGGCTGCTCTGGAACTTGCTTTGTAGACCAGGCTGGCCTGAAACTAACAGAGATCCTCCTGCCTCTGCCTCCCAAGTGCTGGGACTAAAGGCGTTCACCACTCCACTTGCTTCCAGCCCCCCTTTTTATGTCTACATTATTCCTTTTGGAACAGGAATATTTTCCTCACACCATCATATCAAAGAATATAACATGTGTATTTGTTAAATTTTTATTCTTATAGGTGCTCTTTACGAGGTGTTTACTATGAGTACAAAGGACAGTCTGGACTTGGACTTTTGAGTGATTCTAGAACTGATGAGAAATTGGGGACTATAAGAAATATGCTGCTGGGCTGTGGTGGCACAGGCCTTTAATCCCAGCACTCAGGAGGCAGAGGCAGGCAGAACTCTGAGTTCAAGGCCAGCATGCTCTACAGAGGGAGTTCCAGAACAGCCAGGGCTACACAGAGTAACCATGTTTCAAAAAACAAACAAGAAGGAGAGAGAGAGAGAGAGAGAGAGAGAGAGAGAGAGAGAGAGAGAGAGAGAAGGGAGATTATGTTGTTCCATTATAAATAATTGTCCCCGCCCATGAGTTTAATAGGCAGACAGGAAGTGTGGGTGGGGCTACCAAATTAAGAAGACTCTAGGAACAGGCAGAACAGAGCAGAATGCCAGAGAGATGCCAGAAGATGCAGAGGATAACTATGCTGCTCTGAGCCACATGGCTGAACAGGATAAGAGTCATGGGTTAGAGCCGCATGGCTGAACAGGGTAAGAGTCATGGGTTAGATTAAGAGTAAAGAGTTAGCAAGTTATATGCCTGGGCTTTAGGCCAATCAGCCTAAAACTATTGTAAGCATCTGTGTGTCTCTGCAGGTCTGTGGGTCTGCAGGCCTAAACCTTGAGGCTAGGCCCAAAAGTCCAGGCCAGAAACCTCTTACTATAAATGGCAGCCCAACATGGGTAAAATATACCCACATAAAGCCATAGAAAGCTTAAAAAATGGTTGTAGGGGATTGTGTTGTTTCATGGTAAATAATTGTCCCACCCACTGGTTTAATAAAAAGCACTGATTGGCCAAAAGCAGGCAGGAAATATGGGCAGGGCTACCAGACTAAGAACTCTGAGAACAGGAAGCACAGAGCAGAATGCCAGAGAGAAGCGGGAAGAAGCAGAGGACAACTATGCTGCTCTAAAGAAAGGTACCGAGCCGCATGGCTGAACAGGAAGAATCATGGTTTAGATGAAGGGTACAGAGTTAGCAAGTTATATGCCTGGGCCTGAGGCTGATCAGCCAAAAACTACTGAAAGCATCTGTGTGTCTCTGTGGGACTGTGGGACTGCAGGTCTGCGGTCTGCGGGTCTGTGGGTCCTAAACCATGAGGCAAGGCCCAAAAGTCAGGGCCAGAAACCTTGTACTACAAATGGTCTAGAGCCCACAGCAGCTTCTGAAATGTATCTCTCACGTGAGCTGTGTTACAGGGACGCCCTGGTGAGGCATGTGGGCTTGGGCTACAATAGTGGGCTTTTGGAGTACAGCTTAAGGTGTATAATGGCTGGTTCCTGAAGTCTCACAGGACCCTCAATATAAGCAAAAAGTTGTAAATGATGTATTTAAGGTTTCTGTTCATAAGGACAAAAAGGGAACAGAATCAAAAATGGCTTCCTAGTGTTGGTGTTTTCTTGGATTAGCTCTGCTTGCTGGAGACAAGCAGAGGCTTGGCTTTAAGAGAGGCTTCCCGATTCAGCCTTAAAGGCAAAACACTTGTGGTTTTTTAAGAGGCCCTGCTGCCTAATACTTAAATAGAGTTAATGAACAGCAGATGGCAAAGCTTTACTTGGTAATTATATGGACCCTAAAATTCCCAGAGTATCTGGACTAAAAAGATAAATTCTATGAAATTAGACTAGGAGTTGGGTGGAGCCATCCATCCATCCTACCAACCTTGAACCTTGGCAGATTAAAGGTGTGTTCAGAAACAGAAAGAAATAGAAGAATCTGGGTGGAGTCAATCACTCTAGCCAACCAAAGGTATGGTCAGAGACAGAAAAAGTTAAGAAATACATATACAGTAAAGACAGTTTGTTTTTTTTTAAAAAAAAGTCTAAGTGGTTTAGAGTGTGTTGAAAATATATATACATAGGCTTAGAGAAAGAAAAGAAAAGGTAGAGAAAGCCCTTAAGAAAGAAATAGGGTAAAATCAATAAATAAAAAATAAACCACGTAAAGATGGAAAATAAAAGAATGTTTGGATACTGTATATTATTGTCTTATCTTTAAGCTTCTTGACTGAAAATAAAATAGTAAAAGCTGCTAAAAACAGTTGATTATAAATGCTGTTGGTTTAACTCAACCTATATATTTTGTAAATGAGTTGACTTTAAAACTGAAATCAAAAGATATGCTACTTTGGAGAACAGGTTTTCTTTTTATTTCCACAGAAAATGAGAGGCTGTGGATTTATTCCTGGATAAAGAACATAAAGTTTAATAGAGGAAGACCCCCTGAAAAATATCTGATGGAAATGGATGGCCCAGATGATTCAGCACTTCAGAGCACTTCTGTTGAAGTTTCCAGAGCTCTGTATCCAGAACAATTTCAAGGAAACTGGCTGAGATGACCCAGCCTTAAAGACTACTCCACTAAAGACTTGTGCATAATTCTACATTTTTCTTTGGATTCCCATGAGATTTCCAGTGCCCCCATTCATCAGGAAGTAGCCTAGAGAATGACGCCCACATTCCCAAAACATAGATTATGGATGTTCGTGTTTATTTACAGTGTCGTTTATAAGTTGTTATAGATAAGGGGGGGAAGGAATATTAGATTTGGAGTTCTTTTTGTTCTAAAAAGAGAAAAGGGGATATTTAGGGAGATCATGTTGTTCCATTATAAATAATTGTCCCCGCCTATCAGTTTAATAAAAAGCACTGATTGGCCAAAAGCAGACAGGAAGTGTGGGCGGGGCTAACAGACTAAGATTACTCTAGGAACAGGAGGAAGAGAGCAGAATGCCAGAGAGAAGCCAGAAGATGCAGAGGACAATCATACTGCTCTGAGAAAAGGTACCGAGCCGCATGGCTGAACAGGATAAGAGTCATGGGTTAGATTAAGGGTAAAGAGTTAGCAAGTTATATGCCTGGGCCTTAGGCCAATCAGCCTAAAACTACTGTAAGCATCTGTGTGTCTCTGTGGGTCTGCGGGTCTAAACCTTGAGGCTAGGCCCAAAAGTTCGGGCCAGAAACCTCATTCTACAAGAGAGGGAGAAGACAATAAAAGAAATATGCTAAGCACATTTTGCACTGTGAGATGGATGTGGGTCTTTGGGAGGTCAGAGGTATGTGTTACAACTTGGTTATGAAATGCTTTCCCCAAGCTCATGTGCTGCAGGCTTTGGCCCCAGTCAATATACAGAGGTACCAGAAGTGGGGCTTCTGGGAAGTAACTAAGTCACAAGGGTTCTAACTTCCTCAGTGGATCAATCCTTGGTGAGTTTTAATCTTTGGGGTATGAGATCTAGTGCAGGAAGTAGGTCACTGGGGTGTGCCTGCTAAGGGTACACCTTGTCCTTAATTCCTCTCTCTCTGTTTTCCTCCTTGGCTGCCCTGAGAGAAGCAGAGTTGTTCTATGCCCTTTTCCCATAATGTTCTGCTTAATCAGTCCCAGAGACATGGAGCCAGATCACCATGCACTGAAATCTCTGGAAACAGGAGCCAAAATCAATCCTCCCGCCCCTAGACTGTTTCCTGGGTGTTTTGTCAGAGCAATGAAAAAGCAAATTGGGCTGGGGTGATGACTCAGGTGGATAAACATGAAAACCCAAGTCCGGATGCCCAAATCTCTGGTGAACATGGATCAGGAACTTGTGACTGTAATCCTGGAAGCCTCATGCAACAGAGTTTATCTGTGCAACAGTCCTGATTGTCCTGGGACTTGCTTTGTAAACCAGACTGGCCTCAAACTCACTGAGATCTGCCTGCCTCTGCCTCCTGAGTGCTAGGACTAAAGGAGTGTGCCACCACCACCTAGCAAAATGAATACTCATTCTTTTATATACATATATTATATGCATTGGTGTTTTGCTATGGGTGTCAGGTCCCCTGGAACTGAAGTTACAGAAAACTGTGGGCTGCCATGTGGGGTCCAGGAATTGAACTGGAGTCCACTGGAAAAGCAGTCAGTGCTCTTAACTGCTGAGACATCTCTCCATCCCACCAGGTGCTGGGATTAAAGATATGCACACCCATGCCGGAAAGATATATTTACTTTTAATTTATGTGTATGAATGTTTTTCCCGTATGTACCTAAGTGTACTGTGTATGTATCTGGAAACTGTGAGGGGCCAGAAGAAGTATTGGGTCCCCAGAACTGGAGTTATGGCTGGTTGTAAACCGCTATTTGGTTGCTGAAAGCTGAACCTTGGCCTTCTGCAAGAGTCCCGAGGGCATCAGCTGCTCCAGCCTCTATCTATTATGTGTGTGTGTGTGTGTGTGTGTGTGTGTGTGTGTGTGTGTGTGTGTGTGTGTGTGTGTGTGTGTGTTTATGCATGTGAGTGCAGATCCCCCAGAGAGCAGAAGAAGGTATCAGATTGCCAGGAGCTGGAGTTACTGACTGTTACTACAATCTCCCCTTTGTGGATGCTGGAACCCAAACTTGCTTCTCTACAAGCACAATATGTGTTCTTACCCTGAGCCATCTCTCCAGCCCAGGAAAACAATACTTTATGATAGCTATTTGGGTAAGCTCCACATAATGCACACACACAGACACAGACATACACACACATACATATGATTTAAATAAATAAAGAAAGAAATAAGATCTAAAAAAAAATGTTTTCTTCAAAAGCCACTCAAATGTTGTCCATCCACAGATAAATAAATAAATTACTTCCTAAATGGAGTAGTACACAGCTGGTAAGGATGAACAAGCAAGCTTGCTATGTATGTGCTAACATGGATTCATTCCCAAGACAATGGAAGATGGAGGGCAGGAAGCTGTTGAGAGAGATATGGACAAGGAGATTTCGGCTGCCGGGTTATAACATGTGAGACAATGCTGCATGTCATTGTGGCTACATAAAAATACACAAAAGAATAAACCCTGGATGGAAAAGAGGCCACCGCAGGTCAGTAAGAGAAAAGTTAGCGATACATATGAAGGTGGGGAAGGAATAGACTCTTACTAGACCAGTGGTCCTCCTTCCTAAGGCCGTAGTCCTTAAATACAGTTCCTCATGCTGTGGTGACCCGTGTTTCTGAGGGTCTTAGGGTGCCCTGTGAAATGGTCATTCAATCCCTAAAGGGGTTGCACCCCACAGGTTGAGAACAGCTGCTCTGCCATGTCTTAGAGAAAAATAAGACACAACCCCAGTCAGTGTGCCCGGGAAAAGACAGTCAGTTAGAGTGGTAGGTAGCAGTGGGGAAGGCTGCCGGGTCTTCCTGAGTCTGGCGTCAGGAGGGTTGGAGAGAACTAATAGTCTCCTTCACACACCCAGGGCAGTATAAACTTTGTATCCCTAGCACTCATCAACACTCTAAGGCAGATATTTCTCTTTACAGAGAAACCAGAATTCAAGGAGATGTCACTAGGTCCTGCCCTAGGCCAATTCCAGGCCTGTGGCCTCTACTGACCAGTTTAGTTCACTTGTTCTCAGAAACCAATCATGGACCCAGTTCCTATCCAAAACAAGAGCTGAAGTATGTACATTCCCCAGCTGGAGAAGCCAGTGCTTGGGAGAAAGCCAAGTCCCCTCCCCTTGTCCCATGATGTTTATGATTCAGGGGAGAGAGCTGTGGGGAACACATGGTGACTGAAGTGAATACAAGAAGCCCGGAGCCAGCCAGGGGTTAGCCAGCCAAGTCAAGACACAGCTACCATGTCATGAGAGTGGGGCTGCCCTTTTGTCCCATACCCTGCTCTATGTCCCTCATCTTCTGACCCCTTCGTAGTCGGAACCAAATCTAGCTACAGCTAGGACACTGAGTCCTCAGGCATGTCTCTATGACCTGTGAGACCATGGTCCACATGGGCTGTGAAGTGCCCTCAGCCTGCTATGCGTGTTGATGACCCCTGCTGATGGCGCAATCCTGGGTGGGGCCAGTGACGTGGACTGGATGCCACTGATGTACTTGGCATAGTAATAAACACTGTGCTGGTGTGCCAAACAAGATACATGGTATTTATTTGTTCAGCTTGTGTTTAGAGAGGACACCTCTGCATAGTCAGAGGACCCAAGGCTACTGGAAATAGATGCTGAGATGGATGATGGTGAAAACCAGGGCAGGGGGAAGAAAAAGGAGAAACTGAGGCCAGAGAGGAAACAAAACACCAGAGGATCGTGATCTGGTTTAAAAATAAATAAATAAAACCACAATCACGAGGCAGTCAGAAGTGCCAACAGTGCAGAAGGTGGCCGGTACACTGGCTCCAGGTTTCCTGGAGTCCTAGGGTGGGGATAGTTCAGCCAGTTACGTAATTATCATGATCAGAAAGGAGCCAGGCCAGATTCACAGAAGAGAATAGTGTGGAAGAAATAATTCAGAGGGTGTTTATTTGTTTGTTTGGTTTTTTTTTAATAAGATTTCAATCTGTATCCCTGTTGACCTGAAACTCGCTCTATAGAACAGACTGCCTTCAAACTCACAGAGATCCGAGTGCTGTGATTAAAGCCGTGTACCACCTCTATGCACGGCACATTATTATCTATTTTTAAGACAAGTTTTCATAATGTTGCCCAAGCTGGGCTCAAACTCTTGGGTTCCAGAGGCCCTCCACCTTAACCTCTGGAAGAACTGGAATTTTAGGCATTGCCCCTGGCTTTCTATGGGCTTCAGAGTCATAGAGCTGGGGGTGTAGCTCATTTGGTAGAGTGTTTATATCTAGCAGACAAGGAGCCTTGGGTTCAGTACATAGCACTGCCATACAAGGTCACTGGCTGGGGGGCAGAGAATTCATGTTCAGTCCCCAGTGTACCCTATATCAAAAGCAAACAGCAAACTCAGACAATGACATCAAAGTGAGGCAGCCCATGGATAGTCTTCAGGTAGCCTGACGCATCCACAGGTAGAAATAAACAGGTCTTTTTGAGTATAAGATCACAGCTATTAAAACATTAAAAAAGCACAAACTAACTAAATTTAACCAAAAGCTTGATCTCTCTCTCTCTCTCTCTCTCTCTCTCCTCTCTCTCTCTCTCTCCTCCCTCCCTCCCTCCCTCCTCCCTCCCTCCCCTCCCCTCCCTCCCTCCCCTCCCTCCCTCTCTCTCTCTCTCTCTCTCTCTCTCTCTCCTCTCCTCTCTCTCTCTCTCTCTCTCTCTCTCAGCTATGTAGGCCAGTGACTCTTCCCAAGTTCATCTCAGCAAAGACTGCAATACAGAAAATGTGAAGCTACACATAAGTAAATTGAAAGGCAATCATTTGTAATTAAATCATCAACACATAGACGTCTCCATATTATTTATCTAGGCATGTATTAACATGTATCTTTAAATTCTATTTTGTGTGTGTGGTGCATATGTGTGTGCACATGTGTGTGTACGGGATGCGTGTGAAGGCCAGAGATTGGCATCGGGTGTCTTAACTGCTCTCCATCTTATTTTTTGAAGCATTATCTCTCATGAAACCTGCAGCTTACTTATTTGATTCAGGTAGGCTGCCTGGACAATGAGCCTCAGCATCCAGAGCGGAAGTTACACAAGTGTGTACTACCACTCCTGGATTTTCACATGGTTTTGGGAATCCAAGCTCTACATAGCTAATTAGGGCTATACCAAAACAGTCTCAGAGAGAGAGGGGGGGGGGGGGGGAGGGAGGGAGGGAGGGAGAGAGAGAGAGAGAGGAGAGAGAGAGAGAGAGAGTCAATGTCAAATATTAAGCTTTTGTGTTGTGGGGTGTGGGGTTAGGAATCTGGGTTGCCTCTATGCTCAGGGTCCTGCTTTTCCCCTTGGGGAAGGGGGCCATGAAAACATAGAAGCATTGATTCAGCTTCCAGGAACAGGTTGAAACAAGCAAGTTCCGTTTTATTATGGAGGGGGAAATCCTTAAGCACTTTTTTTCCAGACCCTACTCCCCCCACCCCCCAGCTAGGGGAAAGGGCTTTGCTTTGTTGATTTATTGCTATCTGTGATCTCTTGATGGTTTAGAAATGTTGTATCTGGACTCTGCCCTCCTCAAGGCCCCAGGCAGACCCCAGGTTGGCTTATGTGAAAATAAGACCACAATGAACATTCTTATGTTGACATACATGTATGTACTTCATGATTATCGCCTTAGATTGAAAACATAAATGGAAGAACGTGGACAAGCCTGTTCCTGTCCACAGCCCCTTTGCCACAGTCCTGCAGCCCTCCTGGGTGCCAGGCACCAGCATTTCCAGTCTAATGGAACGATGCACAGCAAAGCCTTTGGCAATCTATCGAGGATGCTTCTGTAGACATCTATGCAGAAATGGCTAACAGAGTTTATTGTGCCTGCTTTTACTTGGGGCTGAACCTCTCCTTTAAAAAAAGGGAGGGGGGGATAAAGAAGATCATTTTAAAGAAAACATTTAGACTCAACAGGACAGAAAGAGGGAAGAATAAACCCAATGACTTTTGGGGGGGAGCCATGAAGGACATGAACCAGTTCCGATGAATTGAGCAGGCCTGAGATTGCGGGTCCTAAACTGGCAATGGGGAAAGGTGAGCTCCAGCTTTGGGGTTCCCAAACTGCTAAGGAATCCTAGTACAGCATGTGCCGGGTAAGGCTGCACCTGCATACAGATTAGAAACAGCGTTGCCCTTCTCAAAACAGTCTGTAGTCATCAGCCATGTCTATGTCATAGTAAATAGATGAGCATGTAGAGCCAAGTGTGGTGCACAAGGGGCAATCCCAGCACTCGGAGGGTGGAAATAGGAGCTCAGGAGTCCAAGACCATCCTCAGCCACATAGGAAGTTCAAGGCCAGCCTGACACACAAGAATTCTCGTCTTATAAAAAAATAAAAACCAAACAATGCACACATACACATAATAAATAAGAAATAATACGATTTTGTGCAAACATACACACAAGTGTAGAGCAAATGAGGAAGACAGAACCCAAGATTCTTCATCCTAAAGCAATTGTGAAGTACGGTTCCTATCTGGCTTGATATTCTCTGTAAACGGTGGGGGTTCCATAAAAGAGTCTGCATAGAAGTACAAATACAGAAGTTATTCCATGTGGGTCTCAGGAAGGAATGACTGAATAAATGCAGCTTCTATACAGAGATTGTTCCAGGTTCATTGTAAATTTTGATTAATCTAGGCCAAGTGGTCAACAAACCCCAGGGATCTGCATGCCTCTATCTCCCCACTATGGGGGACTACAAGTGTGTATCACTAGGCCTGGCTTTGTGTGTGTGTGTGTGTGTGTGTGTGTGTGTGAGAGAGAGAGAGAGAGAGAGAGAGGAGAGAGAGAGGAGAGAGAGGAGAGGAGAGAGAGAGAGAGAGAATGAATCAAACTCAGGGTCTTCCAAGTCACTGTTAGCTGTTTGGGCAAGATTTCCATTCACCCCTGCAGAGAACACTCGGTATGACTGCTGGAGTCTGCTCAGACAGTGGCTATCTTCCTGAGCGATGCTTCCAGAGAAAACAATGAGGGACTCATAATGCCTTCTACATCCCCTCTTTGGGAAACATACATCCATCTTCTACAACAGCCCCTTGGTCACGCAGGTCAGCCCTGCTGCAATAGAAGAGAGTCTACACAGGGTGTGGATTCCAGCACAGAGGACTGGAGGGGATAAATCAGCATAATCCCCTTGAGAAACAATTGGGTATTATTTCATGAAGATGAACATGTGTGACCGTAAGATGTAGCAAGAAAAAGATGTATTCATTCTAGTCATTGAACAAGTGTTTATTGAGCACTTTCTAGTGGGGGCCGCAGCTATGGTCAGGGACACCAGGTGGTGACCTCCTATCCTACATTGGAATTATGGTTCTAGGTTCCAAGTCTTTAATCCCCAGAGCACTAACCCACCTTCTTAGAACTTCCTTCCGCCCATGTCCTGGAAATTCAGGACTCTGTAACGTGCTCCTCTACTATCAGCTGCTTGTCATTCATGGTTGAACAATCAAGATCCCACTCTATTCATTCGCAGGCATAGACATCCCCGAAGAACCTGGGGCTTGTTTCTCTCTCTGCAGAGCAGGCTTGAACTCCTCTGGGGACAGTGGGTATCCCATGCCAACAGCAGATAGACAGGATGTCCCCAGAAAGGAGCTGATTTTGACCCTCCTGGGACGATTTCTCAAATACAGCAAGATCTGTGTGTGTGCAGTAGAGTGACCCTCAGATACCCCCCCCCTGTCCCTCCCCCCCCGTCCCCTAATCAGGACACTGTGGACACTGGAGACTCCAAAGGCAGTAACTTCTTTGCTCTTCTCAGAGGACTGCTGACCTTTGAGCTCCGGGAGTTGTATGGGGGTTTGACCAGCAATTTGGGCTGACAAAGCACACACAGGACTCCCAGGGTTCACTGTCCAGCTTCAGTAGATTGGAGAAGGAAGATCCCTGGGGCCTACTGTCTTTCAGGCCAAGAAAACAGGAACCTGGGTTCAGGGACTGACCCCTCTCACATCAGAAATGGCCAGTGACAGAGGGGACTCTTCTGGCCTCCATGTACAGGTGTGTGTAATGGCACAATGTGCACATATACACAGAAGAAAGAGGAAAAAATAAACCTTTTTAAAAAGCTAAGCATAGAATTACCCCGTGATCCATCAGTTTCCCCTCCTGGACGCACAGCACACACAAGGAGCAAGGATGGGAAAAAACGTGTGTACCTGCGTCCATCCGGGTGTTCACAAGGGTTTAGTGGGAGTGAGTTTTCTGTGTAGAGTGTGTGGTCACAATTCCTTCTCTGGGGAACACATAAACACTCTACCCCTCTGCCTAAGGCCTAATGACAAACCAAGGTACAATTCCAAAGTTCACCATGGAACTGATAAGCTTCCTGGGTTTACTGTCACACAGTGGGGAGGGGTTATGGGCAGGATCATAGGCGACACAAACAGCCACAGTAAAAAGTCTTCACCTAGCAGGTGACTTCCTCATGGCTGCCAACAGAACCTCATACTCTTGTTTTTTGTTTTTCTGAGATAAGGTGTCTCTATATAACAGTCCTGCCTGTCCTGGAACTTGCTCTGTAGACCAGGCTGGCTTTGAACTCACAAAGATCCACTTGCCTCTTGCCTCCCAAATGCTGGGATTAAAGGCGTGAGCCACCACTGCCGGAAAGAGCCTCCTACTCTTATCTTTCCCCCATCTCTGCACCTCTCCCAAGACCACAAGTAATTAGGGCAGAATTATATGTAAAGGTTGGGAGGGGTGACTGAATGGTGAGGGTTTCCCAATCCTCCTTGGCTCCATCCTTTGAGGCAAAGCAAGCAGTTAACAAGACCAACTGAGCTCATCTTTTGCGAGCAAGCCCTGCCATACTCTTGACGATGGTGGGCATTGGCTTGGGAAGATGCTCTGTACCACAGGATAACTAAAAGGCAAGTGGGAAAGAGATGCTGGCGATCGCTCAGCACTGGAAATGCAATAACGTCTCTGAGCCAAGATGGCAAGTGTCCTGTCAAATATTTCCCCTAATTAAAAAGTAGTATGGGGCCAGACACTCCTTTAAATCCTAGCACTTGAAGGCATCTCTGTAGATTTCTGTGAGTTCCAGGGCATCATGGTCTACAGAGTGACTTCCACAACAGTCGGCGCTATGTAGAGAGAGACCCTGTCTCAAAAAACAATAATGTAGTACACAATTTCATTTTTAGATTCCAAAGCTCGGTGTGAAGAGATGGCTTAATGTTTACCAGCACTTGCTGTTTTGCAGAGGACCTGGATTTGGTTCCCAGCATCTACATCTGCTCACAACTGCCAGTAATGTTAGTTCAAGGAAATCTGGAGCCTTCCTCTGACCTCTGAAGGCACCAGGCCTGCATATGGTGCACATATATACATGCAAGCAAAACATTCACGCACAGAAAAATAAAAAATAAATCTTAAAAAAAATCCTGATGTTCTGGAAATTTATAAAATGAAAGTGGAAAACCCCTCGCTCCCCTCACAGGAGTCCTGGGGTTGGCTCCTCTAGCTTCTAGGCTCCTACAGAAGCCTGATCCTGGGTTTGGAACTTGATGAGGCAGAACCCAAGCCTACCCCTTGTTCAGGGACATCTCTCCTCATCTATGAGAATTTTATCATCACAGCTTGGCAGCTAACAGAAAAATTGCCAAGCTGGATATTCCAGATTCAAATCTCAATTCCATCCCTCGTGGAAACTAACTGCCCTGCCTCCCTCTTTATCTCTGATGCCACACTCATTATAAGGACTACACAATTCACTTAGTAGAGATCATTCTTTTTCAAAGCGCCTCACATTAGTGAGCAATGAGCACTGGCTTCTTTTGCCATGACAAAGTCCCATGGCCTCTTGCTATTGGACATTTCTAATTGGTCATCATTGGAAAGGTGTT
This sequence comes from Phyllotis vaccarum, assembly GCA_033318265.1. Classification (NCBI taxonomy): domain Eukaryota; kingdom Metazoa; phylum Chordata; class Mammalia; order Rodentia; family Cricetidae; genus Phyllotis; species Phyllotis vaccarum. The sequence continues at coordinate 85,171,390 of JARWLC010000012.1, forward strand.
TAAACTTCTCTTTTAATCCATGTGACCTTTTTTTCAACCTCTCTCCCCCTGCACTCTTCAAAGGCTTGTTCAGGAAATTCAGAGAAAAGTTGTTGCTACCTCTTTCCTAACATTTTTCAAGGGTTCCTGTTCAGCACCCAGCATGCACTATTTAACAGTTCTCTCTGATGGATGGACACCAAGGCCCAGTTGTTCCATGAGCCTTGGGCTGTCACACACAAATACACACTGTGTTCATCAGCTTTCTGTTGCCATTACAAAAACCTAACAAGAAAAAGAGGGTATTTAATTGTAGTTAAGGGTTTCAGAGGTTCCAAGGCCGGTTAGCCTGTTGCTTTTGGAGCTGTGGTGAGGTGTACATCATAGAGAGAGCTTGGGTTTAAAGGAAGTTACTTCTATTGATTGGGCAGGGAAGCAAGGAAGGGGAGCAGAAGGGACCGGGGTACCTATGTCGCTTTCAAGAACTGTGCCTATTCCACTGACTCCCCCACTAGGTCCCAGCCCCCAAAGATTCCACCACCTCCCAACAGTGCCATGGGCTAGTGGTCAGGTCTTACCAGATGCTAATTTGAGGAACATTGTAGCAATAAAGTTGTGTAGCAGCTAATTGTCAACCTATTTGTAACTTAAAACCTCTGGATATATTCTCATTTTTTAAAAAAAAAAAAAAAAACTTAATCTGTTATGGTGATATATTCTTGTAACCCCAGCATTTAGGGCGGACACAAGAGGACCAGGAATTCAAGACTAACTTAGACTGCGGAGCCCAGACCATTAAACTATTCCAAAATGTAGCTGGGCAGTGGTGGCACACACCCTTAATCCCAGCACTTAAGAGGCAGAGGCAGGTGGATCTCTGTGAATTTTGAGGCCAGCCTGGTCTACAAAGTAAGTCCCAGGACAAGTTCTAAAACTATGCAGAGAAAACACTGTTTTGAATACCCCCCCCCAAAAAAAGTAATAACAAGGCTGGGAATTTGACTCAGTCTGTAGAGTGATTTTCTAGCATAAACAAGACTCTGGGTTCAGTGTCCAGCACTGAATAAATCAAGGATGATGGCTCAAATCTGTAATCCTAGAACTTGGAAGGTTCATGCAAGAAGATCAGGCCAGAGTTATCCTCAGCTACATGGTTCAAGGCCAGCCTGGGCTAAAAGAGACTCTAATTTATTATTCATTCTCTGTCTCTCTGAACTCTCTGTCTCTCTCTCTCTGTCTCTCTCTCTCTCTGTCTCTCTCTTCTCTCTCTCTCTCTCTCTCTCTCTCTCACACACACACACACACACACACACACACACACACACACACATACACACACACAGTAATAGTTACAAATTTTCCCAGGTCCATATCAGGACTTTTCCCCCTTGAACTCAGGACCTCATAGGAAACTTAAGAGCAGTTGCAGGGGAGTTCCTGAACAGAGCAGATGGGACTGATGACCCACGCCAGCCGGATGTCACTTCCCATTTGTCCAGTGTCTTGGTTGCTAGAGATGACTGAGACTCACTGGGCCACAGGAAGCTAAGTCCACTCACTGTCTTCAAACAAAGAGGATGGCTCTTTCCTTGAGCACCTCGCTGATCTCCTGAGAACTAAGTGTCCACAGACAGGCCGGCATGACTGGTGCAGACAGAGAAGAGGCTGTGCTTTCCAAAGGCCAAGCCACCTGGGACTGCGAAAAAAAACAAAAACAAAAAACAAAAACAAAAAAACAAAAAACAAAAAACAAAAAAAACAACCCAGAGTGGGCGATATGTGCGAGCCGGCTCTTAATTGCTAGCCACAGATCTTGTGCTGAAGATTTGAGCCAAAGCTGAATTGATTGAACTAGGTTGTTGTTGTTTAAATTCTGGGAAAAAAAAAAAAAAAACCAACAGAGAAAGTAGGAGAAAAATATAATTGATGTCACCATAAACCAGACCAGTGGAGAGAGTTAGACTGCCTTTTCTTCCCTCCCTCCCTCCTTCCCTCCCTCTCTCCCCTCCCCTCCCTCCCTCTCTCCCCTCCCCCTCCCTCCCTCCCTCTCTCCCCTCCCTCCCTCCCTCCCTCTATCCCCCTCCCTCCCTCCCTCTCTCCCCTCCCTCCCTCCCTCCCTCCCTCCCTCTCTCCCCTCCCTCCCTCCTTCCCTCCCCTCCCTCTCTCCCCTCCCTCCCCTACCCTCCTTCCTCCCCCTCCCTTTCCTTCATTCATTTTTTTCCCTTCCTTCCTTCCATACAGAGTCCCACTATAAAGCCCAGTAAGTACTTCCCCAAACTTGTAATCCCCCCCGCCTCAGCCTCCTAATACTAGGACTGTAGGTCTGCACCTGGGCTGTGAGAAGCTGATGTTCTTGGCAGTTATTAGGAGTCACAGATGTCCCCCCTCAAAACTCATCAGAGAGCTGGCGAGAAGGCTCAGCAAGTAAAGAAAGGCGCTTGCTGTCAAGTGGGGATCACCTGACTCCTCCCAGGTCCCACCTGGTGAAAGCTGTCTACATACCGGGGCAGGCGTGCACACATCCACATCCACATGTATGTGCACACAAGTTAATAAACCAATAAACAAATACATGTATAAATAAGAAGGATAAAAGATAAAAACTTGCCAGAGAGCCGGGATCGTGGTACACACTTGCAATCCTAGCATTTGGCTGGCAGAGCCAGGAGGAGAAGTTCGGGTCATCTTTGACTACATATCAAATTTGAGACCAGCTTGGGACCCATGAGAGCCTACTTTAAGAAAGAAACAGAACCAAAAATTTTCTCAATGTTCCCAGCCAAAGCAAGGAGCATTCACAAGTTTGGCAGCTGCTGTTGGAGACCCAATCAGACTGCTCCAGCAAAATACTGTAGAGACGAAGGCTCATAAGAACACAAGTTTCACAATGACAATAAGCAAATAAACTTTTAAATTTTTTTCTTAAACCCACGTGTTCCTCTCCCATTGTCCTAAAGATGGGGTTACTCCAAAATACAGGTTCCAGGATCAGGAGTTGGTGAGGACCACCTCCTGGCTCGTAGATGGCGCTGTCTAGCTATGTCTGACACTTGAAGGAAGGAGGACTCTCCTGAAGCCCCTTTCATAAGGAAGAATTCCAATCCTGCCTTTTCTTTTCTTTTCTTTCTTATTTATTTATTTATTTATTTATTTATTTATTTATTTATTTATTTATTTATTTATTTTTTTGAGACAGGGCTTCCCTGTGTTGCCCTGGCTGTCCCTGAACTTGCTCTGTAGACCAGGTTGGCCTCCAACTCATAGAGATTCACCTGCCTCTGCCTCCCAAATGCTGGGATTAAAGGCATGTACTGCCACCAACCACATCTCTCCCCTCCCCCCCTCAATTAACACAGATTTTGTTTTGTTGCAAATTTCTAAGAATGGGGGGGAATCTATTAATCTAACCTAATATAACAACCCAAAGTTCTATTTAAATTTTTTCAAGTTATTATATTTCATCTAATATCTGAGGCTTCTAACACACATGAAAACAACTGGGACTTGTTAGAGCTTCTTTGGGTCAAAGCAAAGCATAAAGGTATAGAGAAGTCATTTATATACATGCAAGCCACATGCATTTGTTATAGAATCCAGTGACAAGTTTAGGAGATATTCACAGCCCAAGTGCGCTCCCACACATACACACCTACACAAATAAATGTAGTTTAAAAATTAAAAGAAGAGAGCTAGGGGTTATGGTGCAGGCCTTTAACCTCAGAACACGGGAGTCAGAGACAGACAGATCTCTTTGAGTTTGAAGCCAGCATGGTCTACAGAGCGAGTTCC